>JAINUG010000029.1:5980960-6477124 GCA_029706075.1 Aldrovandia affinis | reverse complement strand
AAAGGCTCAAAAATGCATGTCCTTGTACCATTCTGATACATTCCTGTTTCACTACAAGAGACCGTAGAGCACTTGTTGTGCGGTTGTAAAAGTGGTTGGTTTAAGAAAATAAAAGAACCTGTGGATCTGGTAAGGGTTTAGTTCATTATGACCTGTGGCACGGGAGTAGGCGGCCCTCCAGGATGGACAGCTCCCCAGAAGAAACAACGTCACAATAAATAAATTATTCATGAGGAATTGGGGCAGCTGTCCGGTGCTAGATCCGAGAGACGGCTGTATCCAATCTTTCAATCGCAGTCTCTTGTCTCATACTCAGGAGTAGCTGTACAAAAGGGGAGTGCAACCAAGCTGCAGGGAGAGAAAATGTGGAGGAGATGAAGGGTGTACACCGTGGCTTCTTCTCCCTTACTCACTATTTTCTCTCCCTGCAGTTTCAGACAGCAGTGTCCGCTCCCACACCAGCCTGAACTGGAAAGTCTAGCAGTCGGAATTAGATGGCCCGCTCCCCGAACCACTGGAGGTAACGCAGCACCCAGGAAACCAACCTTATTGAATTGTAAAACTCGAAGGAAGGACCAAACTGTTTTTGTTTAGAAATTAGAAAAGCCAAGAAGAAGCACATTAATTTAAGTTCTGTATAAATAAAACATTGTTTTTAAAAATTTATATTTCTCAGCTGGTTTTGTCTCGGAGACGGTTAAACGTCACATGCCCCTCCCCAGCGTTGTGACATAGCCAGTCAGATAATCATCTATTTTCCCTTCAATACCCTCCTCCTCAAAACTAGAGCCCTATGCCGTTTACAAAAATAGAACTGACTATCGTTCCTTCCGAAATGTTGACGCATTGTGACTTAGAACTGAGATGAGGCACTTTATAATGCATTTATACACTCTCCAGGCTTCTTTACAAATTCAAAGCACAGCTGTCAGCCTCTTTGACACTTTACACAGCGAGCTGCAAATGTAGGCCTAACCAGTCCAGAAAGCAGAGTTCATCTCAGCCTGTGCCTCCATGCAATCCCTTCACTTCCTTGCTGTCATTGAGATGTGGATCACCCTAGTGAATACCACAAACCCCAGCCACCCTCTCTGCTGCTTACTCCTTTATTTCGCACCCCCAGATCCCCCAGCGAGGGCTGGCACTGGGCTTCTCATCTCTGAGGTGGATGAGAGTGGAGATTCTTTCTTTCCTTTATCAGAGTTCATTGCTTCTTTGAATTTCATGCATTTGTTGTTACTCATCCAACTAAGCTTAACATTGTTGGGCTGTGTCATGCACCAGGTCCCCTTGGCTATTTCTTGAAGGAGCAGGACATCCTTTTCACCTACTTCCCGGAGGATGACACACCCTTATTATTCTGTAGACACATAAGCTTGTGTCTTCTGGTCTTCTATCCCCCTTCTTTCCTTTTGACCCCCACCCTCTCTCTGTCCCCTCCTACCCACAAGGCAGGCAACCAGCTTGACATAACCTTTACTAAATATTACTACACTGCTAACCTTACTGTCACTCCACTACATGTCTCTGACCACTATTTTGTATCCTACTCTCTGCCTTTCTCCTGCAACCACAAACTCCTGACCTCTACCCACACTGTTTCTACCCGACAAGACCTTAATTCACTATCCCCCTCTTCCCTCTCCACCTCTGTCCTATCATCTCACCCACCTACTGAATCCTCCCCTTTTACACCCTGACTCTGACATAAACACTTTTCTCCTCCACCTGTCCTCATCCCTGGATGTTCTCTGTCCTCTCGCCTCCAAGCTAATGTGGCCAACTCTTCCCACTCCATGGCTGTCTGACTCAGTGTGAGGTGATAGACTGAGCCTACGAGCAGCTGAAACAAAATGGAGAAAAAACGATCTGCCTTAGGACCTTCTTACTTTTCAATCTATTCTCTCTTTTCTTCCTGACACTATCCTGCACCTTGTGTCATCAAACCATCCAACAACTCTGTGTGCTTGACCCCATCTTTTTCCACCCCCTCCAGTCTATATCCCTTGACCTTCTGCCTTTCCTCACCAACTTCATCAACACATATCTGGTATCAGGATGCTTTCCCATTCACTTTAAGACAGCCAGACTCACACCCCTTCTCAAAAAACCAACACTGGACTCCTCAGATGTCAAAAAGTACAGACTGGTATCTCCCTGTCTTCCCATCCAAAATTCTTGAACGTGCTGTTTTTAACAAAACTTTCTCTGTATCTCCTTCAGTATGACCTTCTGGATCCACACCAGTTAGGGTTCAATGTGGGCCACTCGACTGAGACAGCCTCTCCTTGCAGTTCACAGTTCTTACTGTACTGTTCTGCTCTCACATGGCTTCTCCTACCACCGTTATGCCGATGACACCCAACTGTTTTTCTCTTTTCCCCTTTCTGACACACAGGTGGCGACACACATTTCTGCATGCCTGGCAGACCTTTCAGTCTGGATGACTCATCCCGGTCATGGCTCTTCTCTCCTTTGGCACCACAATGGTGGAATGGTCTCCCCACTGACGTCAGGACCGCAGAGTCTTTGCCCATATTCCACCACAGTCTGAAAATGCACATCTTCAGACTACACCTTGGCACCTTAATAAAAACCCATCCCTAATAAAAAAATAACCCTACTACTTGTTGTACTTATTATAGTCAACTTGCTTTAGTACTAGTGCTGTTTATAGCTGCTTACTTAAGGGAATGATGTGCTTGATGTTTTAGCAACATGTGGTTGTTCTTTATCTAATTAAGCTGAATGCATTTCTGGAAGTCTCTTTGGATGAAAGCATCTGCTAAATGACTGTAATGTAAAATAAAAATAAAAAGTAATGCTACAGGATTTGGAGTCATCCACAGGGACAGATGTGATTCACAACTTAGTTTGCGTTGGATTCCCATTCCTTTTGATAAAGTATTTTGTATTTCCCCCCATTTATACATCTTTATTGCACTCCTGCTAAAAATACATTATGAATTTGTTCTTGTGTGAAATGACAGATGAAGATATCCTCTAACATGACAACAAGTTTACGTAATGGGTGCACTCAAGATACTTGTAAAACACACTCATCTTATTCACGAAGCCTGGAACACACAAAGAGAGCATTATATTGTACAGAATCTCTGAAATACTACTTTGAAATTCTGACATTGCTACAATGACAATCACAGATTATCTGTTTATTGATATTATTGGATATTGATAATTTTCTTCTAATTAATGTTTTATATACCATTGAAAGACAAAGCATGTTCAAACAGGGGTATGTGATCACAGAGAACATGAAAATGGTTTGTAAATTGACCATTCATGCATTTTAAAAGAGGGTGATTATATAGATATTTAGGGTTGGGTATTTAATACCTATGTGGCATGTGGCTGACAGTACAATATGTATCTATTCTGAAAATCAATGATTGTATAACATAACTATGCCACTTACACGTTCTATTCTGCGAATTCCTACTTCTCATGACATACGTGCATGAAGGACACTGAAGAATGCTGTTAGCATTAGTTCTGGATGTATTTTATAGTGTGACAAAACTAATAAAGTTTAATGATGAACTGGTTTTTGAATGAGAACATAATTCCCTATATACTGTTACTTTCGTCAGAAAACCTTGTATCGCCAAAATGGAAAGTATTCAGGAAATGGAAAAAACATATAAATATATTACATACTGTCACAAAACTTCACACTTTTATATAAAAACAGGTTATAAATGAATCAGTCATTTTATAATAGCAATGTTTAGGAACAAAAATACATGTTTAACTGGAGTTGAATGGGTGCAAGTTTTGTGTGTGATCATTTGTTTGTGTTTTTGTCCACTCAGACCACACCTTAACTCAAGAGCAGGGCATTATGTGCTAGTTTGGTGACGTTATTAATGGGCATATAGACAGGGCAGATATGCAATAAATACCCCCATCACACAATACATTTTTGTGAATGTTTTTTATTTGACCTCACTCCAAGACAACTCGTTCAATAAACGACTGTTTGAAATAAAATATGTATTAAAATAAGCAGTTCAAAGTATTTGTAGTGTGCAGACATTATTTCCTCTGTCAGTTATCTTTTTTTTATATATGTGGATGTGCACATAATACATTTTTACCCTGTGTAAAACACCATAGTGCATGTGTAAAATGTGTAAAAACCCTGTGTAAAATGATTGTACATGTGTAAAATGATTATTTTAAAATTATTTAAAATGAACACAGTGGAGAGGTGCAGGTAGGCAGAAAAGTTCAACTTTAAACATGTTCATGTTTCATCTGCACTTAAGCAGTACTGTTCCACTGATGAGACTGTAAGTAAAACAAAAAAAAACCTCCACCACAGTGAGCTGAATTAGAATAGCACACATACAGCTATGGGTAAGGAGATCAGGTTGGTGTTTGAATAATCTGAAATACCAGTATGCAGGAGAAGAATCTAGTCACAGGCTCTAATGTGAGTTACCTGCCCATAAATATCAGGGCATTCTGTGACATTAAGTCACAATTAGATGATCACTCAAAAGGGTAGAAAGCTGTTCTTGCAAAGTGCAGTGTCATGAAGATAACCCTGAAATGTCTCTGAGAGGACGAGGCAGGGTAGAAGAGTCATGGATTTGGGAATTTTACCTTTTTAATCCATCAGTTGTATAATTACAGTTTATCAATCCGTTGTGAGGGACAGCACCAACCTTAGAAGGCTGGAGCGAGCTGTGAACAGGGAAAGGACACAAAACAAAACACACACACACACACACACACACACACACACACACACACACACACACACACACACACACACACACACACACACATTGAATCACACAAAGAATCTCACTTATATATGCTCACATTAACATATACACAAGTACACACACGCATATGAATGTTCACATACACACAACATAAAGCCCAAGTCTCCCAGAAGTAGTCTCCTGACTCCTGTGAGGCCATAAATGATAAAAAATCTCACAGAAATTAAAATGTAACTACATACAAAATAGTACTCATGGCAGCTGGTCTATACTAACCTCCTAATTGAGGAGAAATGGACAGAATTTATATGTATCATTACCTTTCCATCAACAACATTTACCTATTACCTTTTGTGGGGAAGGTATTTCTTTTTACCAATGACATAGTCATCATTGGTACTACAAATCACTACAAACATGTAACATACCATAAACAACCACAAAGTAGCCCAGAGACCTACCACAAACAACCAAAAAATGTATTAGTGGGAGCAAACGAAATAGAAAGTAAAAACAATGTTAGTATTTATATTTAGCCATTAACAGAGATAACACAAGAGAGACTAATATTATGGCAGTGTTATACTGTAAGGACATCTCATTGTGGTCATTATGGAATTATCTTCATAGGACTTAATAACAGGAGGGACAGAGAGAGTCAGATAGTACCATTCTTTACTACAGAGAATGTGTGTGTGTGTGGTAGGGCTGTACCGAATGCTTGGAAGCTTCGATGCTTCGTTCATGCGTTCCATTTCGAATCCTAAATCAACATTCGATTAGGCCTACTTGGCTTTTTTTTTTTTTTTTTGCATGTCCATTGCAATTCGGTTTAAACCAATGGGCTATTTAATTAATATTATAGTATTATACTACTATTATAGTTAATAAACAGTTTCAAAAAAGAACAAAAGATTTAATTAGCCAAATAAATTATTATATATAGGCATAGTAGGCCTAGGCCTATGCTGTCTCCACTCAGTGCTCTATGACAACAGTCACGAGTCACGACCACTTTCATACCACCAACAACAAAAGACTGTAGAAAGATGTCTGCGAAGAAATTGCCAGTTTGGAAACATTTTAAGATTACTGACGACAATCCTAAAAAAGTGCAGTGCCAGATATGTCAAGTTAAACTTGCATACCATCATTCTACTACGAATTTGGCAAATCATTTGAAAAGTGTAAGTTCTCCGAATTTTCTCTGCTTGTCTAACATTAGCCTGAGGCCTTAGCATAGGCATAAGTAGGCTATCTAACTAAATTAAGAAGGGCTAGGTCTATATGCGTACTGCGTAGGCTATAGCCTACAGGTCTATGCCTAAATAAGTCATGAAGTCAACATTTTGGGGGAAATAGTAGTATGATAGCGAAATATAATATTCTACATAACAATTAACTTCGCATGTGCAATACTTATAGCTAATATTTGTGTGTATCTATACGGAATATTTAGGTGCATCCCATTCAATCTGTACCGGCGGCGGCAACAACTCAAAGACAAAGAAGCCTGGATCAGATGGTGAAACACCCTTTGTCTGAAAAAAGGAAAAGGGACATAACTGATGGGCTAGTGACATTTATTGCGATGGATATGAGACCGGTGAACACTGTACATGGTGCAGGTTTTAGATGCTTAATGGATAAGCTTGAACCGGGGTACACAATTCCAAATCGCCAAACGATCACAGAAGAGATAGATAAAAAATACACAGAAGTGAGGGAAATTCTCTGTGGCATAATTAAAAACTCCCCCGCTGTTAGCTTCACAACAAATTACATTTGAAATGTACTGATTTAGGCCTATTGTAATTGTTATCATATTCATAGCATAATGTTGCTTGCTATAGGTTTAACCCCCTGAGGTCGACGGGAGCGGCGCCGCTCCCAGCAGCAATAAAAGTATATTACTATTTCTAATTTCGCGATATTTTATCATACACACGCGACAAAAACATTGACAGAAACCTTAGAATCGCGACTTTCCGATTTGAGCACTGGCAAATCAAATGGGATTTTTAAATTAGGTTAATTAGACCAAAAGTAAACCTTGTTTTTTACTCTGTTTTTTTTACCTTTTAGTAACGTCCCCTTCTATTGACATGGTAACTAGGTGCGAGTTTCGGGAGGTGTGGGGAGGGCGTGGGGCCATGTGTGAAACGCCGGCGTAAACAACACAAACTATCCCGACAATTTGAAGCAAGATTTTATACAGACATACAATTTTATTTAAGATGGAAAGATTTTCTGCGCTGCAGTGTTTGAGAGCATCGATGGAAAGCGGCGAAGACAATAACTGACGAAGAGTAAGTAACTATATTTGATTTGCCATGTTATCAAATACCGTATTCAATATATGAATTCCGTGTGTGAAATTGCAGCGTAAACAATGTCCCGACATTATATCGGATCTTGTCTGTGTTTACGGTTCTGCGAGCTGCCAGCAACAGACGTGTATGCTGATATTTATTTGATTTACCATATTTTCAAATACTCGTGAAAATATATGAATTCGCGTCTTGTGACGCTATATGAAAAAAATCAGAATCATTGCGGACTGCTGCGAATAATTAACGGAGGATATTTAACCAGCTGGCATTCTGTTTCGCGCTTGGACATTATCTAGCTTAGCTTGATAATACCTATTGTGATTAATGTTTCTTGCCTCTCGAGAACTTGTTTGTGTGCTTATTGTGGTTTAGATTCCCAGCGTTTAGTTTATTCCCGAGATTTTGGATACGTTTTGTTTGTTCCTGATCGTTGGTTATTTTGTTTTGTCTTGTTTATGTCTTTCCGTGTCTTCGTAGACACGGATTTTGCTTTCGTTTTCCTACAGGCGTTTAAAGATGAATATCTTAAACTTTTGATCATGTGCCTGTGCCCAATGCCAGACTTTGGATGTTGTCAAACTGGCTTCTGTTGGTCGCAAGAAATGCGTAGCCTACTCTGCAAGATGTCTTTGTCTGATGGCCTTTGACCATGATCTTTCAGGTGTGGATCATGAATATTCAGTAAATTAGCATATAGCCCTCCCACAGCCTGAAATAAATGTGACCAGTTCTGATAAAAACAGGTTTTTAGCTATTTAGATCTCATATGTGCTAAAACATTTTCACACCCTTACATAACCAAGACCTTGATGAACAAACGCACATTGGCAAAACAATTCGTCACTATAGTTTAGTGTGTGCTTTCACAACTTTTGTGACAGCAGACAAATTAACTATTTTTAACTTGTGTGTTTGTAGATTCATTTACAAGCTGCATATGATACTGACCAAACTATTGATGGCATACAAATGTAGCTGTGATTGTCCTTCAAATAAAAATATTAAACACTTTGGAGTAAATGTGTGTTAAATTGATGAAATTGAGATAAATATCAGACCATGCCAAAATCAAAAAACATCGAAAAGCTTAGCACGGACCTCAGAGGGTTAAGGGCCTGATTTTTTATTTCATTATTATTTAAGCCCTTACTGGATTAGCCTACATTTATGTAGGCCTACTTATGTTGATGAAAATTATGAATGTTCATTCAATAAAAAATTATTTAATCCAATGAATCTTAAAAAAAAGAAAGAAATTTGGATTGATTGATGACGTCATAAATTCGAAGCTTCGTTCGAATACCTCAATTGAAGCTTCGAATATTAAAAAATGATATTCGGTACAGCCCTAGTGTGTGGGGGGGGGAAGGAGGTTGAACTCCTGAAATAAATGGGATACTAAAGACTGCGAAAGGGGAATTGTATATTAAGATACTGATTTGAAGCATATACAGTGCCCCTTTAAAGTCTACACCTCCTCTCAAAAATGTCACCTTGTGTTGCCTTGTAGCCTGAAATTAAAACATATTAAATCAGACAAACTTGTTTTTATAAGTCTACACCCCCCTTATCATACCATTGCAAATGAACTCAGGGGTAACCAACCAGAGGTAGCCAGATCACACACCAAGCTAATTGGCCTTCATTTCAAAGGCCTTCAATGTCCCTTGGAGCACAGTCAAATAAGTAGAAGGTGCATGGCACCACCAGGACCTTGCCTAGATCAGGCTGTCCATCCAAGCTGGATGACTGAGCAAGAAGGAGACTGATCAGAGAGGCCACTAGGAGCAACTATGAATGAGCTACAGCTAAAGAGTGGTCAATGTGTGCATGAGTCAACAATACAGAAAGCTCTGCACAATTCTGGTCTGTATGACAGAGTGGCAAGAAGGAAGCCACTCCTTAAAAAAGTCCATATTCAGTCCCGTTTGAGGTATACAAAAAACACTCCAATCAGACTCAAGGCTGTAATTCTCACATTTAAAACGAACTGGGCAAAACAGGGCCCATGAAAGTAGTCCCAGTTATCATTTTTAAGAATGAGGCTTATTAAAGCTGTTCAAACGTACTAGTTTCCTAGATCTTTAGAGAGTCTATGTAAAATATAATAAAATGACAGGGACAGAAGATAGATTGATATGAATCAGGTTCAGGGCCAGGATCCAGCAATTACAGAGCAGTGTCAGTTAATTTGGCAATGGGAAGGTATTGTATATTCTTTAAGGCTGGGTTGGCACGGGGTATATCCAATACCCTTGGTCGGTGTCCTGGAAGGGGTCCAGGATGGTAATGTAAACAAAAAAGTTCAGAATCAGAGAGAAACTGAAAAATTCCTGTCATAGTTACATACTGTATCTTCTCTTCACTAGTTTATCTTTCAGCTAGGGTTCACCAGTGCACATTTACTTCTGTTGGTAGAATCGGAGTGAAGGCTGCATTTTCTAGTGTAAATTTAATGGTTGGAGATTGCACCACTGATAATTATTTCTGACTCCCAAATCTGGGTTCTGGGTTTTTGCCACATATAACTCTCTGTCTCCTGGCATAGGTTTTGTGCCATGCAGTTGCCAAGGACATCTGTGTGGCAAACTTGTATAATGTGTTCACAATAAATTACATTGGGAAAACAACTTGATGGCCTAAGACCAACGTAATGGCCAAATGTACAAGGTAATTTTATAGAACATGAACAGCTTTTTCAGAGAATGATTTTTGACAAAAAACATGCATAGTTTGCACGGATAATGGGTCATTTACATGGATTCTAGGGTGGAATAATTGCCATTTGAAGGCAGTAGATCATCTTTAACTGGATACTGGGAGTCATTGCCTATTGGGGTCATATTTATGGCTCCAGGAGTGCCATGCAAGTCATGAATTTTAAGCAAGGCAAACTTCCCATTTCACATTTGCAAGCTGTGGCAGGTCTTGGGTTGTGAAAAGGATAACCTACCATCTGCCAACAGCACCCGTTCTGCTAAGGAGTTCAGACATGAAGTTGGAGAAGGTTTAACCCTAATTTGAAAGTATTATCATCATAATAATATTTTTATACCTCTAGACATCCAGGTGGCAGTTAGATATTTTTGTGCGTTTGTTTGTGGTTTGACGTTTCCTTTTAAGTAGCAAAACTTAAGACGGTTTATTTTCATGAATTTCTTTAGGTGAAATTACATTGTTGCAAAATTATAATTGTGTGCCATGTGATGTAAAAGGTTAATTAACTTAAAGTAATTGCAGTAGGGTTTTTTTACCTAAAGAAATGCATAAACAATTGGAGAAAGTGTTCACTCTCTGGAACAGTCACATTTTGTTGCATCAGAGCTTGAAATCATGACACTTTTAATAGGAATGAATGTTTGATCTACACAACCTATTCCACACAGTCAAAAAAGAACAAATATAATAATAATAATAATAATAATAAAAATGATCAATTCATCTTGATTGAATTAATTGGATACATTCAACCCATTTCCTATGGCAAACCTAAATTAGTTAAGGTGCAAAAATGATTATGAAAGCCACAAACTTAGTTGAATGCCTTTCTTTGAGCAGCAGCTGCAACAAAATGGAGTATCCCTCAGGGAAGATTCTTGGTAGTAAAACGTGAACTGATATTAAGTTCAAGAGAATTACACAAGTGTGAAATGAAACTACCCCAAAGCAAAATATAATCTTGCTTTCTTTTACAAAACACATTCATAATTAAAAACGTGCAGCTTTTCAGTGCAGGCGGGCGTACATTTTTAAACGGTTCCCCCTCCTGACATAAAACTGTTTTAAGAGGTGCATGCTTGTACACAGAAATAGGTTTCAAGGTTTCAAGGTTTTTTATTGTCAGTCACAGATATATACAAGTATAACACGGTGAGTGAAATTCTTGTGCCAGAAAACTCCCGACAGCAAACAGCAGTAAGACTATATATTTTTTAAACTATAAGTAGACCATAAATAAAATAGTTAAAAACGGTGCAGCAAATTAAACTATAAGTATACATAAACATAATTAAAAATTAGCGAAGATAAATTTTTTAGCTGAAACAGTGCAAAAATGTACCTATGTAAACCGATATAACTGGGCAAGTGAGTACCAGTTATAATAGACTTTGCAATAATATTTTAAAAATACAAACATACGGGAAAAATACAATACAGAATAAAAAAATACAATACAGAAAAAAATACAATACAGAATAGTGCAAATAGGTATGAAGGTGCAAATTACAAACCAATTGCAAATACAATTGGGTGTGTGCAGAGAGTGCAGGATCAGCTCCTATTCAGCAGCCTGATGGCCTGACTATGGAAGCTGTCCCTGAGTCTGTTAGTGCGGCACTTGATACTGCGGTATCTTCTGCCTGACGGCATGATAGCATGGATTGCCTCTGTTCTTTATCTGCATCTTTCTTTATTGTGTGCTCGACAGTAAAAATAGCAACTGTGTATGTGCTGTGACTATCTTAGTAAATCTGGGAGTATAGCTATTGCACCAATTTTACAATCGCTAAGCTTACATTTTCCTATGCCTGAACGTATAGCTGTGTGAAAAATAAATGGTGAATTTGCTTCCGGAACTATCATGTAACAAAATGATGTCAGACCTTGGTGCTCTATTGTGTCCTGTGCTGCAGGTTCTCGGTCATTGCCGGCAAATAGATTAGCCCGGACTTGACCTAGCAATTTCTCAGCTATAGGGTGCGGGTGTCCAATTTTATCCAAGAATGGCGGACATGGGTGCAGGCTGTTATTCATGCCCAGCACAAAAACATGTGATTCAACTAATTAACTAATCCTGGTCTTCGGTCAAATCCTTGATTAGTTGAATCAAGTGTTTTGTTTGCTGGGCTGTTATGACAGGCTTTTTGAGAGTGTATCTGTGAAAAAATCTTTATTTCCACTGAGAGTTAAAGGGAGCCATCTATGTCTTTAAAGCCTGAATATGTCCCATTGGCCATGTCGTAACAGTTTTAAACATGCCAGATTCAACGAATTACCTAATAATGGTCTTCACCTCAAAACCGTGATGAGTTGAATCAAGTGCTTTGTTGCTGTGCTAGAACAAAAGCCTGCACCTACACCAGGCCTTCTCAGATAAGATTGGATAGTTTTCATGTCCAATGGAACATATTCAGAGTTTTAAAGACATAGATGGTTCCCTCTAACTCTCAGTGTGGGAATACATGTGGGCAGTACTGTCTGTTACCATTAATGCATAGGGCAGGATTAGCATGATCCAATAAAATCTGTTCATCTGTACATTTTTTCTGGAGTGAGCAGTTGTGACACTCTGTGATAGCTGAAGAGCACTTTCGAAGATGCTCTCAGAAAGCCCGTCATAACAAATGTATGTGAGAATGAACATAGTTCCGCTGGGATTACCCCGAGCAGCTCTCCTGTGCTGTATACTTGGAACATTTAGCATTTTTTGCACTGAGTATTATTACTATTTTTATTGCTCTGTGACTCGGTAAACAAATAATATTGCAATACTGTATTTAAAAAAATATATATAATCACAGTATGTCATTGGAAATCATAATCTCACTGCATATTTGTTAAATTACATCAGTCTTTAATCTATGTATAAATGTACACTGATACACTGAAACCTGCAAAATGCATTGACCTTGAGTTGTGGAGTTCCCTTCTTGTCTCTGAATGGAGGCTTTGTGGACTGTTGCTAAGCTTTTATGTAATGTACTGTACTGTACAGATTTGAGTGTTTGCCTTGTGAGGGCTGCATTGGTCAGTTCACATTTTCCTTTGCCATCAGAAATTCTAAAGCAGGAAATCTAAATCTTTCCCAATAAAAATCAGAAATCAAGTCATATTTTAAGAAAAAGCTAAAATAAAAAAACCTTTTAATTCTTTAAACAGCAGATTGCATGTTTTAAGCAGCACATACAGAAAGTGAAATGTGATGATGAAAATTACATTGCACAATGCCACATTGTTTTTTACAATGCTTTTAAAAATCCATATAATTATTTATTTAAATATATATAAGCTTAAAAAGTAATTTGTTCCTATTTTTTTAGAAGAGTTGCTTCATAACTTGCAGCTGATGTTTTGGCTTTTCTCCTTTCATTCTCATGTTTATCCTCCCTGCTCCAGATCTCTGAAGTCAAACCTCCTTCTCTCTGCCAAGGGGTTCCCATGGCAACCTGCTACTTTACTTCCAGCAAAGGTCTATAGAAATCCATGTTAACTCTTCATGTAGCTCTTATACTGGTGTACATACACTATGATTCCAATATGCTGTCCCCATATTCAACCGGTAGGTCTTTTAGGTCTTCGGACCAGGGGCTGCTGGCTATTCCTCAGACTAGACTGAAGATGAACAGTGATTTTTGCCACTGTGGCACCCAAGCAATGGAACAGCCTTCTCTTTTGATATTATATCTGCCAACACTGTAGACATTTTTAAGCAGCATCTAAAGACTAATTTGTTCAGGCAGGCCTTCAACTGACAGGTGTTACTAATTGTGTTATTTATTTATTTATTTATTTTATTATATATTTCTTTCTTTATTTTTGTTGCTGTACTGCGTGTGTTTTTTTTAAATTTATGTTTTTATGCTTTGCTGTTTTATGGATGTGTGTGTATATACTGTTAGCTGTTTTATCTGCACTTGAAGCACTGTGACCCCTGTTCTTGAAATATATATAATTAAACTTTACTTACTCACTATTATTATATAATTACAGTTTAAAACACCCATACTGGCATTGTATAGTGATTTTTAAGGCACTGTAAGGAAAGTAGTGTATAAGTGCCTCTAACATTGTGTTATTACCGTGTAATATAAAAGTATGGTTTAGCTAAGAAATTATAGGACAGGCAACAACCCCCCACCCCAAATTGCTCAATTAATTCAGCACTTCATTCTCATTAATGACTGTGGCAGTGAACCATTCAGCATTAAAGGGTAAACCACTTTTCAACCTTATCACCCTTTCTTTTAAAACCACAAAAAACAACACATTTACACCATTATACTAAGTTATTTATAAGCATGGACTGCCCACATGAAATGTTTATTTTTTAGTCACCGCTAGGCCCATGCAGCAACTACTGCAGCTGAAGTGTACTCTAATGTACTCACCTGTAGGATGGTGACTACTTTCCACACTACAGCGCATATCTCACTGATGACAAATGGTTGCCTGTGGACACCTGGCGCAGTGTTGGGAGGAGGTAATGCAGAGGAACCAAATTAAACCCTTGTAGCCCTAGGTTTTTATGAAGCCAGTTGTGTCCCAGTCATAATCAGCTAACGATTGAACCCGGGTTTGAACCTGTGTTGCCTTGGCTATAGGGACCAGTGTATGTATTATGCATTAAATATATTATGAAGACAGCCCAAATTAGTGTCTCATTAGTCACACCTCCGATAGTTCCATGTCTCTTTTTTACGTCTTTACTCAAGTGCATTTTTTTAGCATTTAGCATACTCCCGACTGGCATTCCTACACCTCTTCCAGAGGCAACAGTTTTTGTCTAGGAGATCGTCAATTCAATTACTTCCCACTCATGCATGTGTCTTCTCCAGTTCTGTAGTGCTTATAAATTGGTATTGCCGCTAGCCCTGTGACATTACTGCTGGCAAATGAATCTATTGTTTTTTTCCTCCATATATCCGATACAAACGGATATAAAATTATATATAAAGATATAAGATATAAAACCATCTGGAATGCATACTGCTGCTCTTTTTTCTGTATCAGAATATCAGAATAAATTGTTTTCCATGGGCTGATGGGAGGCTCATCCTGTTAAGGCACTGTTCTAGGGTATGGATGTGCGCCACAGTCTCGAATCCGGACTGTGCTAGTGCTGACTATTTCCGGCAGCCCCGCAGGGCAGCGCATGACTGGCCGTGGTCTCACCTGAGGATGGAGGGATAAAAATATGGCACTATTTTTTAAATGAATTTTATAAATGTTTTTGTATTACACTTTTTCCCGCAGGTAACAATGTGTTCCACAGGTAATGTCATTTTCAGCAAATAGTTAATTTCTGCCTCCAAGAAGGTGTTATTGTGTCTCCTTACTTGCCATCAGAGTGACAGATGGCCCTCAACACATGTTACTCTGTCCTCTCTGAGTATACAATTTGGGAGACATAAAGTGAGGAATTTAACACCAGGGAAACTTCCATGATGAGCAAAGCTCATTTATTGCCATGAGATTAAACTTGGTTGACGGTCACTGCTAGGTGTAGCACCGATGAAATCAGCAGACGTGCTATAGGGGAGGACTAGCTCCAATTGGATTAAACCCTGGATTCCAGGAGCTACACAACTTGCACCACCCACTCTCTATTTTATGGACATGTCAGTGTTCTCTCCTACCTCCCAATGTCTACTCCACAGAGCAATAAATCATTACATGGCAAAAATGTATGCCATCAAACAACTTCAGGGACTCTGGTGTGAATTTATTAATAATGAATGCACTTTTATTGGAAAGTGCTAAAACAGAGTGAGGCATCTTTCAGGAGCTTTGTTGATTTTAAAGATTTATCATTAATGTTAAGTTGCAGGGTCGACTCAAAAGATGCAAAGCTGCTGGTGATGAAACAATGATCTGTCGTTTTGATGATTGCCTATCCAATATTGACCACCTTAGTGCCCTGGTTTCATTCAATGACTGATAAAAACCTGTCAGTGATGACACCAGGGAATTTGTTTATGGCCATTTGGTCAATCAGTATGTCAAGATGGAGATTTAGGTTTGGCCAGGCTACTGTTTGCCTGGACAATATCATAAAGTGCATAGAGCTACCCCAGCATGCCTAAAACTGATGATGAAGCCTACTGCAAATTAACTAGGCAGCCATGCCTCCTGGCCTAGAACCAAGACAACATTTTGCTGTTTATTAAAATTCCTGACTTCATGTTAAATACTTAGCTAGCCTAACTACCCCGATTGTATCCTCATAATTGCAAGTGCAGTCTATCAGTGTATTGTGCTCTGAACCACACTACACTGATGATAATTGTACTCACCAGGTTGAACCAACAACTACCGCTAACGATAAAACAGTTCACCCAGCATCACATTTTGATAGCAAAAGCAGCTACCAATTGGATTTTTCAGCAGGGTTGAATCACAGCAGAATAATCCATAAGGCAAATATGTTCATTAGCAAGTTGATTATTCTAAAATAAACTTGCTAATAATAAACATTTAAAAGTGTTGCTTAGCAAAAAGTTCAAGGCACCCTTGCTCATCACCATGACAATGTGACACTTACATTGCAGTTAATGTTAGCTAAGTATGGCAAGCCCTTTTAACATTCAATTCTCAAGTTCCAGATATTTAAGATAGAAAAATGTAATGTAAATATATAATATAATTTAATATAAAAACACCACTTCCTGATTAAAAATTAGAGTTACTGATGTGTGACACATCTATTTATGGGAAACAAATGTGCCTTGTTAAACAGAATATTTTTAACTGAGCAATTATTATAGAATATATATGAATATATAATATAATTACAGAATATAGCACATGTAAACATTCCATAGCATGCTTGTTTGCCTCTAACATAATCATGAATTAAAATAGTCAGTCAAGAGCATATGGACAGACACAGTACAATCATCCACCCCCCCCCCATATACAGGATAGTCATCTCTCTTTTGCCCAGAGCAGTGAACCAAGTCTAATCACAATGTGAAAGCATACACCACATTTTTTACATTTTTATTTTTTAACCTCATGGAATCAAAATTGATTTATTTGGGCCACTGGTCAACAAAAATACTGTATGATGCCAAATAATATATTTTAAAAAACAACAAGCTTTTTCTTAATGAATAGACAATCTTAATGAAAAACAGACCCCATTTTCTCTAAATAAACACTTACATTTTTAATTTGACACTATAGAGAATTTTGTGTTCATCAGTGGCAAGAAATCCCAATTAAATCCATTTTGATTCCATGAAGAAAATAAAATGTGAAAAATGCCAAAGGGGGATGAATACATTTATCTCATAATTTTGAGACATAGCATCTGATGCTTCTTTTCAAGCATTTCATAATTCAAAGTGAAAAACTCACTACTAGCAAGGTGCCTTTTCAGATTGGTGATTGTCTAAATAAACAACACATCCCCTTCTAATGTTATACAAGGTGTAATTTGTGCTTTAAAAATGAAAAAACAGCCATGCCAATAGGTCATTTTTGCCAGAAGGGTTGACTTTTTTTGGAAGGGTTGACAGAAAAAAGCCTATATTGAGGGCAATCAACACATATAAGCATCTGGAGTTTGCTAAATTGGCATTGGAACTCCAATTGGAACCAGGTGTTATGGTCAGTCAGTAGCAAAATTAGCTTTTTGAAATATGTTGGTGGATCTTTGATGTTGGGGGCATTTTTTCCATCTACTGGTACTCTCTGCTCATCTTTATCGTGGGTGTGAGTAATGTTGGAGGGTAATCAATCCTCCCCAAATCTTTTTTGCCATGAAAGCTCCGGCTCCCTCAGTCTTCTCTTATACTGCATTTCCTTTCAGCTTCAGTACCTCCTCAAATGGACACAGAGTAAAGACCCCCACCCCCATACCCACAATTGAAGCCTGGTGGAAAACCAACTAAATCATAAGGTTCAACATCATCCCATCACCCATAATGCACAGCCCTGACTTGATGGCACCTTATTTTCAGTAGCACACATATATATATTATTTTTTTCAGATTTTTTTTTCAGATTTTTTCTCCCCAATTTAGAAGCCAATTATACCCTCTATTTATTTTGATTAACCCCCACAACACTCGCCGGCGATGATTCACCTCCTTCAAGACAGAACCTATCGACTCCCTTTCTGGAGAGACCCTTACATGCTTCACAGCGAGTTCATACCAACCACCCTTCCCCCTCCCTCAGGAGCGGACAGCCAAATGCGGCCCCCGATCGGGGCTAACGGCCAGGGCCGGTCTGGCAGAGACAGGTTTCGAACCGTGTCCCTGATAGACAGCTCACACTCACACAGAGCAGCCAAATACGGGTGTGTTAGACTGCTACGCTATCTGCCAGCCACCTTAACACACATTTTTAACAATGGCTCCATTCTACCATGCCCTCCTCTTACATGATAACTTCTGCATACATCACAATCAATATTACCAGTACCTTCTGTTCAGTTAATGCCACTATCAACATCAGTAACTGAAACCTATTCCCTTCTCCCTAATGCCAACCGCTACAGAAGACATATGTGCTCCAAGACATAAACGTAGTATACTCATCACTTCAACTTTGATACCAACAGATAAATGGATCAGTGACCTGAAAGTGAATGATGAACACATCAGCTGGGAGAAAATATGCTTCGACACATTCTAATTAACCAAAAACTACAAACTGCAACTCATCCAGAGTACAGTAGTTTTAAGTATTACACTGCATTTATTATACATGAAGACGACACTATACCCATTCCCTCTGGCACTGCCCACCAGTCAACCTGCTCTGGAACCAGATTACATCCATTCCATCACACGTAATGCAGTCCCACAGGGAGATGCATAATTGGTGGTAGTGTCACCCAGGGAGGGATGTCTGTGTCTTGGTGCACACCAGTGACTCCTGCTGGTCAATTGGGCACCCACAGTCCGCCGATATAAAGCTACACACAAAATGTCTTCCTCCGACTAGTGTATGCGCAAGCTTCCCTTGTAAACTGTGATGTGAAATGAAAATGCGGCTGTAATTGCACATTTCGGAGGAGAGCACATGCTTTTATACACTCTCTCGAATTCACAGCGAATTCTCTCAAGTTCCAGCGAGCATGACTTAGAATACCATTGGGCATTCCAAATTGGGAGAAAAAAGGGATAAAAGCATAAAAAAAGAAACACGCACATATGTGTTTGTTCATTTTTATTTTTTGGTTACCCTCCCTAGGAACTAGAATCAGTGAAGCACACCTACTGCAATATTTAAAACCTACATGCTCATGTTAATTTTCTGCATGATCTGACATTTTAAGATGTTAAAAAAGGTCATTATTTTTTGCTACATATACATTCTGGTTAATTCTGTAATTATAAACAACGGCTTACTAGCAAATGTGAAACTGTGTAAGTCGCTCTGGATAAGAGTGTCTGCTAAATGCCTGTAATGTAATGTAATGTAATGTAAATGAGATGAATTTAGGTGGAAGCACACACTTGAAATGGCATCCTGTCTGGTTTTGTTAGTGCCGTGAAACAAGTGCAAGGGTACATTCAAAGCTCGTTAGTCGCCCCAGGGTGAGGTAATGATGACAGTTCTGCACGCCTCTGGCACCCTAGTTAGCAGCAGTGAGAGGTACAGGGCGGAGCTATGTATTGGTCAAAGTTTCTGAATGATAAACTTGTCACAGTGGGCAAAATGCTTCGGAACTAGAGTTTTAATCACATATCCAAGTAACTGATACATGTGAGACAACATGTGAAATTCTGGATTCTGAGCACAATTCCCGTACAATTACAGGCCAAAGCACTTTTATATGCATTGCAGAAATACTCAGGATTCAAGCGTACGTCAACGTTGTAGCCCCCAGGTGTCCATACAGCCGACTCACCCTGACAGCTAAACTGACAGAGTTGTCACCAGTAATTTATTTCTGTATTAAACACTTTCCTTCCTCAATGGGCCGGACCTCTGAGACTCAACAGCTGGTACTGCAGGGGGGTCCCTGGGGAAACCAGACATAATTCATCATTTGTTAATTAGCCATAATTAACACTCTACCCACAATGAGAGAAATTGTGGAGGCTGAAAATGACATGATTTTTTATTTTTTCTACTACGATAAAGGCATAGAAATAGGCACACGCAAATGTTTTCAGTATATCATTTGTAAGAGCTGTTATCAGCAGTGATATTTTAAGAAGTATTTTATGAAAATGTAGATGGCTAGCTAGTTTTAAAAAAAAAAAAATTAAATGTCACCTAGCATAATTAACATTGAATTTGAATAATGAGTGAAATCCCTGAATAAGGAAGAGGAGGTGTGGTGTCACCATTGATTACAATTAAAATTAAAATTAGAATTTGGTTTTTAAATGGAGTGACATTACTGATGATAGGGATACTATTTGTTTCACAATGGAACTGGTGCAATTGAGAGGAATTTTCCAAGGCTACTTTGGTGGCGGATTTCACGGTCATCACCGTCACCCCGATATATACTGATTGGCTGTATATTTTTAAAGGTATACATTATTAAAATATATATTTGTATTATTTTTGAACACTAACTAATAGCTTGGGTCACAAACATGATTTAATTCACTATTTTAAATGTGTGATAAAATGTGTGATGTGTGATGTTACAAACCGAGTGTCTATTTGGTGTTATTTAGCGTTTTTATACCATACTTGAGTACTACTTACTTTCTATTAACTTGCGTGTATTTGTCCACATGTGGAGCAACACTGCGCACATGTGTGGCATCAGTGGCTCCAGGGAAGTGGCAATTTGCATAAAAGCAGCTTGCTTTTGTTGGACATCCTATAGGTTGGTTGGGAAATCAATAAATCTGCTCACTCTGTGAGATGCTGCGAGGACCACGATTGTCAGCGGTATGTCTATACTAATGACAGAATGGGCTGGCCCCAAATCTTCAATGCTGAATCTTTCCTGTCACCAGAAAACACAGTTTTAATGGTTTTCATTTCTGCCTGTGAGAGCTGAGGAATAATTTATTTCCATGGACGGAGAAATTGAATCTCTGATGAGATCTGTCACTGAAAGAATACTTTTGCGATCAAGATGGTATCCATTTATTAACTCTGCTTCATCCAACAACAAAAGCGCATCTCTTATTTCACCAAAGGCCCACCATCTCTGCCTACAGTCATTCTGGCAACTCTTCATAGAGACCTCACCAGCGATCTTAAATATGTTGTGAAAGTTGCTATATAAATAAAGTTTATTATTATTGTTATTAACTCTGCATCATTCAATAACGCATCTCTTCTTTCCAAAAATGTGCACCCCACCACATCAACGATTCTGGCTAATCTTAAAAGGTTGAGACTTTGTCTCTTAAAGGTGGCAAGTTCATTTTAAAGCGAAATAATACTTATACATAGCTTAGTCCTACTTTTAGGAGTAGGAGTACATTTCCACAATTCTTAAAATTAACTCTCACACTTTGGATTTCATTTTCATTTTATACATGCGACCCCTGGAATCTAATCCTGATCCTGCCAGTGCCAACTGGGGCCAGAAGTCCAGCAAGGCAACGCAGTGTTGGCCATAGTGTTCCCCAGGGATCAAGGACTTCAGTTGGCAGGGTATGTGTTCCTGTCTCCTTGCGTTAGTCCTCAATCAATCTTGCACCTGCAGTCTGACTTTGCCATCTTTACACAGAGTCTTCCACCGTAATGACTGTGCAATTCATTTGTAATGGAAGACGTGTATGGTGTAGGGGCCTATCCCTCTAGAAATTTGAATTCTCATATGGTTGGCAGCACAACATAAGGCTTGTTAATTCCTTGGTAGCAGCCAAAAATTACATTACATTACATTACATTACAGGCATTTGGCAGACGTTCTTATCCAGAGCGACGTACAACAAAGTGTTAACCGTAGTCAAGAACAGTTTAGCTGAAAGCCACCCTAGCGGGAAGTACAGTTCCAGGTGCTAGGAGCAACCACATAGTTAAGCTAGGACCCTGTAAGTAAATCTGTAGCCACAATTCAAAGGCAGCAATGAAACAAACTGAGCAGAAAATATCGGCTAAATAATGCCTAAACCTAATACATAAACAAGTAGACTGCAATACTAAACAGCTACATCCCTAAGTTTACAAAACTGGACTACAGGGAGAGGTGCACCCTGAAGAGGTGGGTCTTCAGTCATTGCTTGAAGGTGGCCAGGGTCTCAGCTGTTCTGACTTCCACGGGAAGGTCATTCCACCATCGTGGAGCCAGAACCGACAGGAGACATGACCGAGAAGCACAGGTGCGGAGAGGGGAAGGTGCCAGGCGTCCTGAGGTAGCAGAATGGAGAGGTCTGGCAGGTGTGTAGGGTTTGAAGATCTTGAGGAGGTATGTTGGATCCCTTGACTGCCTGGTATGCTAGGACCAATGTCTTGAATTTGATGTGAGCTATAACAGGCAGACAGTGGAGGGTAGTGAGCAGGGGGGTGACATGGGAGTGTCTGGGAAGGTTGTACACCAGGTGGGCTGCAGCGTTCTGGATGAGTTGCAGGGGTCTGATGGTAGATGCCGGAAGGCCAGCCAGAAGCGAGTTGCAGTTGTCCAAGTGGGACAGTACCATTGCTTGGACCAGGAGCTGGGTAGAGTACGTGGTAAGGAAGGGACGGATTCTCCTGATGTTATACAGGAAGAATCTGCATGCTCGGCTTACCGCTGCGATGTTCTTTGATAGGGACAGCCTGTTGTCCATCACCACACCGAGATTCTTTGCGCAGGGTGATGATGTCACCAAGGTGTCACCTAGCGAAATGGAGAAATCAAGGTGGGGCGAGTTTAGAGCAGGAATGAAGATTAGTTCCGTTTTACCTGGGTTGAGCTTTAGGTGGTGACTGTCCATCCAGCTCTGAATGTCCCTCAGGCAAGCAGAGATGCGGGTAGAGACCTGAGTGTCTGATGGAGAGAAGGAGAGAAAGAGTTGAGTGTCATCAGCATAACAATGGTAGGATAAGCCGTGGGCAGAGATTACAGAGCCAAGGGATCGGGTGTATAGAGAGAAGAGAAGGGGACCGAGGAGTGAGCCCTGTGGAACCCCGGTGGAGAGGGAGCGAGGCGGTGATACTTTACCAGCCCAGGTGACCTGGAAGGAGCGACCGGAGAGGTAGGATTTGATCCAGGCGAGGGCTGTACTGCAGATCCCTGTTGCTGCCAGGGAAAAATATAACTACTCTTATAATATCCGTCTCATTAGGTTTAGTACATCAGCCTCATAAAATATACTTAACTAGACATTTGAAATTAATAATTAAATAAATAATTGCAATTAAAAGTTTATATTGTAACACCATACGGGGTTTGGTTGTAAGTGTTACGTGGTGTAGTGCAACCCAAGAGACATTTCCACGATCAAATGTAACAAAAATAGTTTTAATTAACGTAAAATCCACTCATAAACACAAACTATGGGGAAGTCACTCAAATGGTTGAATATTTAAATAAAGTCCAACACAACTCAAAATCTATTAAACAAAACTTAAACAAAAGGTTTCTTCCGCTCTAGCTAACCCTTTACCCAGAGCCTCTCCTAATCCTAGCTGGTCTACAGACATCACAGGGTTCCTTTTCACCTCCCAAACACTTCCACAGATTTTCCTCCTCTTCTCTCTTTGTTTCTCTGCCTCCACTCGCTCCCTTCACAAGGCAAACCTGGCTCCTTTTATTCACTGTTCATTGGGTGTTGATTGGTTGATTGGGTGTTGATTGGTTGATTAGTTCCAGGTTGCAGTCATTTAGGTCCAGCGTGGTTTGGGTGTGACTGGTAGATGGCACCATATGAACCCCTGCCCATGGCTCCACCTGCTAGGTTGCCACAATATATTAATAGTTAGTTAGCGTTAATCAAGTCACAACATTATAGCTTTAGTTAATACCAAATTAATAATATAGATGATCTAAGAAAGGGGTTGAAGGTTAACTAAGGAGTTGTAATTGGCAGAGGTTGGCGGAATTCAATACAAGTGTAACATTGACAGACAAAAAATAATATGACATTCATTGAACATAGAGCATAAAACTGCCAAAGCACAATTCAATACATTAATGAACAACAACTATCTGTGTGACTGCATGTGTCTATCTGTTATTGTGTCTGTGTGGGGTGCATTCTTGTGCAGGCATACTGAGGCACGTGGTCATTAAGAATAAAAAGGAAAGATGGAGGGAAGTTTGAACCTAGTTTGTGACTAAGGAAAAAGGAAAGGTGGCACTTACTGCACACATCAGAATAACTGTGTAGTTATTGCGTGTGTTGAGACCAGAATGTCGGGGCTATGACAGGGCTAGGAGATAATACATGCAAGACCTGGTTGTGTGTGTAGTGTATTTTACTACAAATGTACGCAATGAATGAGTGGCTATGCCAGCTACTACTACTACAAGTAATAACATATATATATATATATACTGTAAACAGTATATACTGTATACAGTATATACAGAATATAGTATGTAGTAGCGAGAACAGGGGTGTGGGGTTCCACTCAACCAAGTTAGATAAGGCAAACAGTCCAAATCTGTAATACGTGTTCGTTGTCGTTGTTAACCCCCTGAGGTCGACTGGATCGCCGACGATCCGAGCAGCAATAAAAGTATATTACTATTTCTAACGTCGCGAGATTTTATCATACACACGCGGCAAAAACATTGACAGAAACCTTAGAATCGTGACTTTCCGATTTGAGCACTGGCAAATAATATGAGATTTTTTAAATTAGGTTAATTAGACCAAAAGTAAACCTTGCCTTTTCCTCTCTGTTTTACCTGTAAGTACCGTCCCCCTTCTATTGACATGGTAACTAGGTGCTAGTCTCGGGGAGGGGTGTGGGGCTATGTGCTGTGAATAATTAACGGGAGGATATTTAACCAGCTGGCATTCTCTGTTTCGGCGCTTGGACATTATCTAGCTTAGCTTGATAGTAAAGATTGTGATTAATGTTTCTTGCCTCTCGATAACTTGTTTGTTCGTGTGTGCTTATTGTTGTTTAGATTCCCAGTGTTTAGTTTATTCTGAGTTTTTGGATACGTTTTGGATTTACCGTTTTAATTTGTTTGTTCCTGATCGTTGGTTATTTTGTTGTGTTTTGTTTATGTCTTTTCGTGTCTTTTGCTTTCGTTTTCCTACAGATGTTTAAAGATAAATAAATATCTTAAACCCAGAAAACGGGCTACTTTTGATCATGTGCCTGCGCCCACTGCCAAACAGACTCTGGATGTTGGCAAACTGGCTTCTGTTGGTCGCAAGAAATGCGTACTCTGCAAAATGTCGGGGAAACAACAGTGCACTCCATGGGAGTGCAAGGTTTGTGATGTTCCCTTGTGTCTACAGTTCACCAGAAACTGTTTTGAGAAGTGGTACCAAAGACTGTGAAAGTACAGATTGTCTCACCATGTTTTAATTTAGAATTTTTTGTATATAGTTTGTGTGATGTTTTCAATAAATCTTCCAAAATGAAAAAAACGGCTCACTGACTATTGCTTACTCTGATGGCTTTTGTCTTTGTCTGATGGCCGTTGAGAGAGAGATGGCCCATCTGACAGATCTTACAGGTGTGGACAACCCTCAGGTGTGGATCATGAATATTCAGGAAATTAGCATATAGCCCTCCCACAGCCAGAAATAAATTTGACCAGTTCTGATAAAAACAGTTTTTTAACTATTTAGATCTCAGATGTGCTAAACTATTTTGACATCCTTACATAACCAAGACCTTGATGAACAAACGCATATTGGCAAAACAATTCGTCACTATAGTTTAGTGTGTGCTTTCACAACTTTTGTGACGGCAGAAAAATGTACTCTTTATAACTTGTGTGTTTGTAGATCTATTTACAAGCTGCATATGATACTGACCAAACTATTGATGGCATATGAATGTAGCTGTGATTGTCCTTCAAATAAAAATATCAAACACTTTGGAGTAAGTGTGTGTTAAGTTGATGAAATTGAGATAAATATCAGACCACATCAAAATCACAAAGCTTTTCTGAGCTAAGCACGGACCTCAGGGGGTTAATTTCCCAGGTCTTTATCCAGTACTTTGTTCTCAGGCATTCCAGTCGGTAACAATTCAATAAATCGTAACAATCCAGGTCATACACAAATCCAATCCACAATATAAATTTCTATTTTCACACACCCACTTTTCTTGTTGTGTCTCTCGCAACTGTTTGTGGTTGCCGTGAAGTTATTTTTCCAGGGAACAAAATTAATTGTGGGTGATGAGTCTCAGCGAAGGGAGCTGGCAACAGCTACCACTTAGATGTCCGATAATGCTAGCTGTATACTTTCACAGCTTTTCATGAATTAGTGTCCTTTGTGTCTAAGTTCATGGAGAGTGTTGTGGTTCCGCTGCTGTTTAGATCATTTTTCTCTTGCTGGCTCCGCACTTCAGAGACAACTTCTCTTGATGTGTGACTTCATGCGGCCTATGGAGAGAGAGAACTAGTGCTTCCTCTCGGTTGAGGCGCTGGTCAGAGAGAAAAACAGTGGGCACCTCTTGTTTGAGGTGCTCGTGATAGAGAGAAAGAATATCGATTGCACTTTGATTTTGTTAGTCACTCGAGTTCTGTATTTCCTATTAATGGTATCCTATCAGAAGGTGACATGTTTCAAGTCTTTTTGGACAAGTGTTTGTGGATGTTTTTTATTTATTTTAAAATTTATTTCTGATTTTTCCCCCGTTTTTCTCCCAATTTAGTAGCTAATTATACCCTCTATTTTATTTTCAATTCCCCACCCTCACGAGTCCGCCGCCCGTCCTCCGGGAACGAGATTCGTATTCCTGGACCTATTTCCCCGCCTTCTTTCGAGACGGAGATCTTCCACGGACTCCATTAACCTTCTCCTCGGCGGACTCGTGCCGGCTCTCCCTCCCCTCCCCGGGAGGCGGACAGCCAAATGCCGCCTCCGATCGGGCTGGACGACCAGGGCCGGTCTGGTAGAAACGCGGGTTTCGATCCGCGTCTCTGACGGGCAGCGCACACCGCTCCAAAGCGCGGTGCCTAGACCGCTGGGCCATCCGCCAGCCCTCTTGTGGATGTTTTTTGATGAAAACGTTAACCTGACAAAATTACATTAAATGAAATTGCGTTTCAAACATATCATTTTCTGTACAATGTGCAGTGGGGATACAAATTTGGGGACAAAAAAGTTAAAAAAAAAAATAAGAATCTGAAAAGAGCAGTGTCACACGTCACGTGACAATCCCTGCACTGGAGCAGAGGAGTGGGTTTTGCCAGTCTACGGACCGGATCTTTATTTTTCACACTCTCCAGACACGGTGGAGAGAACAGGTTAAATAAAACAAACACAAACACAAAGTGTTCACCCTACTTGCCACGAAGCTTTTCGTGGCAAACAATTAAATAAAATAACAAACTAAAATAAACAACAATAATTGAAAGCCTGCCTCCTCCGAGGGGGGAATCCCCTTTCAGGGAACACACAACAAACAGACAGTCAGCGGCTTTCCACACTGCTTCCATGCATCCACATTTAACATGTATCAACACTTAATGGGACAGGGTAGAACTCTACGCACTGTCCTGACACACACTCAACACACATCAACAGTACACTGCGCCTCTTCAGTTCAGTTCCACTAGAACCTCCCCAGGCACACACATATCCAGTGACTTTTCAAGTGCTTTCCAAACCCATGCACACAGAGACACTTGAACTTTTCAGTCCGAGTTCTCTTTTGACCCAAACACACAGAGACCCTCGCCACTCCTCACAGTGAGAGTTCTCTGGCAACCAGCCCCGAGACACTCCACTGTTTCAGTGAGAGTTCTCGGGCCGTTGTCCGGGAAAAACTCTCCACTGCCCGAGTGTGAGTTATCTTCCAATCACACTGAGGGCGAGAGCCGGACACTATTTCAGTGCGCCCTCTCGCCCTCTTTCCCAGACATACAGGAAGCACTCTACTCAGTCACTCTAGACAAATGCACACAGAACTCAATGGACTCCAACAAGACCAACAACACTCAATATGCACAAATGAATGACAAGACAACAACTCTGAATGAACACACATGAATGACACAACCAACAACTCAATACACACATGTATGACACAACTAACAACCCTCAAGACACACACATGAATGACAAGACAAAACAAACTGATCCCCCACTCGCCCCACCTACTCTTAAATAGGCTTACTTTCTGTCTGGCTCAGATGGGACTCGTGAGGCAATCACCTGTCTATCACACACATATCCAATCACAATCACAAAACAATTGACAATTCACATCCACTCACATTCTCACACACAACCAGGTAAGTGAATAATCACTTACCAATCAACACCAATTAAATAATAATTAAATCAATTATGGCCTTTGGAGCAACCTTCCGGGCAACAGTTCACACTCTCACCCCCTACGAGAGTGCCAAACCAGCCCCCGGAAAGTCTCACTGCTCCAAAGACCTCCACAGCATAGGAAAACAAGGCAACCCTGCCGCTCCCATATTGCCGAGACCGACGCCCTCCACAAGCAGTTAGTGACCATTAATAAAAGCGTCAAATATTCGATTATTGTGCATTGGTACAGGTGGTTTGGAGGATGACATGCTAGTGTGCACACAACAGAATCAATGGAGGTAAATCAATGAGGCTGGACTATTTTAATGCCCCGTTATTGAGTCAATGTAAGCTGCTGACTGACAGTTAACTGCTGGGTATCAATATTCAGACAGATAAGAGAGTTTTGACAAACATGCATTTGTGTGCCAATTGCGCCAGTGGACAGTTTGTTATTTGGAACCTGCCATCAATATGCCAACATTGGCAGCTGACACATCGTTGGGTCATTTTCAGATATGTTCAGCAAACCAATTTTAGCAACTGGCATAACACAAATTGTTGGACTATTATAATGAACCTTTATCTGGGCAATTAATGCAGATAAATAAAACATTCAGTATGAAACTATAATATTAAGACAAACATGTGACTGTTGGAATATAGTGCATAGTGTGTACTGATACAGGCTTCATACTTTTTCGCAGCCAATATTGGCGAAAAATTCAGGACCTATAGTTGGGCTTCCGAAAGCTAGCTGATAGTTATCTGGGTAATATTAATTGTATCCAACTTTGTGAATAAGTTGGTAGTTGACCTAAGCTCATTTTAACCTTACTTAGTACTAGTATGCGCTACACGATTTTAGGTTCAACTAATTGCACTGCAGAAAAGATTGCACTGCAGAAAAGAATCTGAATTTTGTCCCGACTCTTCATAAATCAAGGTGCATGTGGACGATGAAATTGTCCTGTAGCTTAATACCTTAATGCTGGGTTGTACCAACAACGATGAACTCTTAACCAGATTTAATATTGAGGTTGATCTAATTTACAAAAAATATTTAAGATTTTTTCCCAATTTTTCTCCCAATTTGGTGGCTAATTATACCCTTTCTTTCTTTCGATTTTACCCTCCCCCACGAGCCTGCCAGTCGCCTCCGCGGGACAAGCCATTACCCCGAGGCCGGCAATGAAACGCTTCCTCCGAGACTGAATTTGCCTACTTATTTTGTCCACAGGAAGTCCTCCGATTTGGACTCGGGGCCAGAGCCAGACTGGCACAGCTAGGATTCGAACCACGGAGTTAAGGACCTCTCATTTAATGACTGACTTATTGGGAGTGACTCAAGCTCAGTGAGAGGATGAGGGGGGCGGTGCTGTCCCTGGTGCTGGCTGTGTTTCCGGTTGGAGGGGGTGACAGTGCATGCTCTCTTCCTGCTTAAGCAGGAGGGGGCGGGGTTCCTGTTCCCCGCACCACCACACTTTATAGATAACTGTTTTCATGATGTCTTACAAAACAGACATGTTTCTATTTATATAATGCATTACAGTTGATACACTTTAGTTTAACACAAGATTATTTCTTCCAATGTCCCTAAATAACTTCATATGTGTGAACTTAGTATATGAGTAGTGTTTATGGGCTCTAACACTAAGAATGCCATGGTGTTTTTCAGGCATTCTGTGATTTTAAAACTAAAATAACATTTCCATCCCTCACTTTTCCTAAATATGTCTTTTTGACACACCTGATTTTTATTTATTTAAAAGGAACAACTGTAATACAGTACTACTCTAATGATGATGATGTCTTTGGGGCGTTGGTGCACTCACACCACAACATACTGTATGATAATGGGACATGGAAACTCATGTGTCCCACGTATTGTGTTAGACTAAGGGGTGAGGAGAGAGGAGAAGACAATACAATATGATTGTGTAATTATCCATTACCTCTGTGAATAAAACTGGGTGGACCAATATTTTGGGGGTAATCTAACTTAAGTCTAGACAGATGTAAGTTTGGAAATGGTACCAAGAGCATCACAAAAACGTATGTTTGTGCTGACTGCAAGTAGGGAAGGGAGGAGAGCAGAATTTCAAAATTAAGAAATAAACAGTTGCGCTGTGGGCACAAGCAACATGTTCAGTATTATCAACAAATGGCTCTTGGACTCTTTTATATTGACACTTATATTGACTTATACATACACATATACATTTTTTTAAATTGCTATACATTTATTCTATTTTTACTTTTGTATGATCAATGGCTCTTATGTTGAGAACGAGAGAGGAGAATAGTTTTAATCACACTGAAACAACATATGCGGAAGGGATATTTATAACCTACTATAGACTAATACATATTCCACGATTGACATTTCTGCATTCAGAACCCCCTCTTGCATTAGCCCTTCCCGCCCTATTTGGTAATTTCTTGGTCTGCAATAACAACGTGTTTGCATCAACATGGGTTGAATGGCGCAGTGGGAGGTATGTCAATACAAATATTTGGCGCTGTGTAAATTTCATGTGTGATAATTCGTTTGCATCTTTTTCCAACAAGACCACCTCTTAATTTGTGCTTTTTAAATATAAATGTATGTATGTGCACTGGTCTTTGTTGGTGGGCACAAGCCAATCAATTCAGGGAAATTATTTACTTGTTTTCATGAAACATTGGACTAATTCTCATGAACATTGCTAATGTATATACCTCATTACCACAAAACATACTTTAAATGGATATGTGAAAAACCATGACCACCACAAGTCATTGAACTTAAAATGTTAAAATAAATGTTTTCCATGTAGTCCACTGTATCTGTTACCTGTCCAAGAAAAAAAGAACACATTAACACAGAAATGCAAAATAACTGGTCTAGATGACCACAGAAATTGAAACAGTTTCACATAAAACTTCTGTATCTTCAGAAAAAAATGATTCTTGGTTAGAGATGACAATCTCAAAAGGTTGCTCTGAATCCACAATTTAGCATGGTTTAATGTCTGTTATGGTGAATTGGTCTGTGCGGCACTTTCAATTCCAGTCACAACATGGGAAAAGCATTATATTTCAGTTGTGGATTTGGTGTGTCCTTGTGTCCTTAAAATGTTATTTACTGTAAAATGAAGGGCAATTGATATTTATACAATGCCTATGCTTTTATCCATGTGCTAACTCAATATTAATTTAATTTAATGTAATATAGCTGCCATCTGCTCACTCTAATAATCTGGGTTCTACTGAAAAAAATATAATATAAATTAAAAAATAAACAGGGAATATTGACATTTATGGCACACTCCTGAATTGGCATAAAAGGATGAATGTTAACCCCCTGAGGTCCGTGCTTAGCTCAGAGAAGCTTTGTGATTTTGGTGTGGTCTGATATTTATCTCAATTTCATCAACTTAACACACACTTACTCCAAAGTGTTTGATATTTTTATTTGAAGGACAACCACAGCTACATTTATATGCCATCAATAGTTTGGTCAGTATCATATGCAGCTTGTAAATAGATCTACAAACACAAATTATAAAGAGAAAATTTTCTGCCGTCACAAAAGTTGTGAAAGCACACACTAAACTATAGTGACAAATTGTTTTGCCAATATGTGTTTGTTCATCAAGGTCTTGGTTATGTAAGGATGTCAAAATAGTTTAGCACATCTGAGATCTAAATAGCTAAAAACCTGTTTTTATCAGAACTGGTCAAATTTATTTCAGGCTGTGGGAGGGCTATATGCTAATTTCCTGAATATTCATGATCCACACCTGAGGCTTGTCCACACCTGTAAGATCTGTCAGATGGGCCATCTCTCTCTCAAAGTTTTTTTTCATTTGGGAAGATTCATTGAAAACATCACAAACTATATACAAAAAATTCAAAATTCCAACATGGTGAGACAATCTGTTCTTTCACAGTCTTTGGTGCCACTTCTCAAAACAGTTTCTGGTCAACTGTAGACACAAGGGAACATCACAAACCTTGCACTCCCATGGAGTGCACTGTTGTTTCCCCGACATCTTGCAGAGTACACATTTCTTGCGACCAACAAAAGCCTGTTTGCCAACATCCAGAGTCTGTTTGGCAGTGGGCACAGGCACATGATCAAAAGTAGCCCGTTTTCTGGGTGAGAGAGAAACCCAGAACGCGGAAATGCGTTTAAGATATTTATCTTTAAACATCTGTAGGAAAACGAAAGCACAATCCGTGTCTGCGAAGTCCAAAACGTATCCAAAAACTCAGAATAAACTAAACACTGGGAATCTAAACAACAATAAGCACACGAACAAACGAGGCAAGAAACACAAACAAGTTCTAAGCTAGATAGTAATGGCAAGCGCCGAAACTGACTAATTTAAATCTGACTAATTTATTGCTTTTCAATTGCTTTTTTTTTTTATTGCTGATTCTACACACAAAAACTATAAAAGCCTACCTTCTTGTATGTTTGATCTTTGGTCCTTTGGGATGTGTTGTGCCCACATGCTATTAGCACACCTCCATAAACTACAATGTGTTTCCTTTCAAATGGTACCAAATGTAAGCATGTGGCCATCACAGTTCTTGAGCTATGAGCTGTTATATTTGAGTATATCCAAATAGGCCTGAATGCCAAAAATAGGGGGTGACAGTTAAGGGGTTAATTTGTTTTCATTAAAAAGCTATAAGGTAACAAATGGTAAAATATTTGAAACAGGGTTTAGACTTTAAAGGACACTATATTATAGTAAGTTGCCACTTCATGCCATACCTGCAGTACCCTTTTTCTATTTTCATTATCCACTTGATTGGCATCACATCCACTTGCCTTTGACTGCAAAACTTCTATCTTTAGCCAACTAGGTATTATTTATTTCATTTTTGTTTAATAAGCTATGGTGTGCCCACATGCACGCACAGGCACAATTGCACATGCAAAAACGCACCCAAGATGTATTACAAACCAAGCAGGACATGGCTCAGAACAGTTAATGGTAATAGAACTCCTTTCCCCTTGTACAATGGAGGGCAGCTCTATCAAAGTCTCCTTCTGCTATTTAAAGTGACACCTAAGATTGAAATCCTTGAGATTAATCATTTTCCATTTTAATGTTATTGTGCCAGAAATGTATGATCCTTGAACAGCAAACGACGACATAAATACCAGGGCCTGCTTCATTACGTAATACTCCCTTTTGTCATCCAATTGTAACTTTTATTTGATAATTTTTCAAACACCCCAGTGATTTATTTTAAGCATAAGTAACTCAAGTACTTAAAACTTTTAGATCTCTCACTAATGTGGACAATTACTTAAACCATGTAGGCTTAATCCTGGTGCTGGAGGGACATGGTCTTGTAAATTGTCCACATCTCTATAAATTAGGCAATCTTGCAGAACTAGTTGGCGAGGACACTTGTTTCAATTCAAAGGCAGTGATACATTTATACACCTAGTTCAAACCACAGGTGTTGAGATGGAAATGGTTTTGGGTATCAGAACTGCAGGGAGGACAGAAACAAAACAAAGAATAAACGCTCTCTCCGGTTGTAAACAACGGAAGGTTAGTGCAAGCCGATTGGTCAGATCTAGGAAGTGACCCTGAACAGGGGCCTAGCGGGCTAGCTCAGCAGGCCGGGCAGGGTGCCCAGAATTCTGGCAGCGTCACCGTTTCAGGTGGCAGAGTGACAACACACATAACAACACAAGGGAATTGGCAGTGTCCTTGAATTGAATTTCCCCCCAAACAAACGTGAATGTGCTTCTGCGTGAGTGACAGAAACCGTTAAATGTGTTTTTTTTTTTTTTCCCGCTCTGATCACCACAGTACTGCTTTCTCGCAAGGTAGCCGACTGTTATCTAAAACCAGACCCTCCTGGTCATAGAAGGGAGTCCAAGGCTTGCCCACTAATCATGGAGAGTGCAGCCACGTGCAGCCACTTGGCAGGAGGTGTCGGGTTTCCAAGCAGCACTCTTCTCCTGGTGTTATCAGCCCTAGGTCAGGGGCACACATCTTTCTGGGCCTTAAGCTTCCCTCGATTCGGCGAGTGCTGGGGCCCTGTGACTGCCTGTATAATCTCACCGAGAAGTGGACAGACAGGTCACAGTAGCGCTGGAGAGCATTGCAACACCCCCACAGCCACCCCACCCCCACACGCACAGAAAGAAATACACAATTACATATCCACAGCATTTTCTAATTTAACTCAAACGCTAACACCAGAAGGGTTGATGAATTGCTCTTCAAATTCAGTTCATGTTTTTTTCCCCACCATCCTTCGTGTAATATGTCCTGATAAATCAGTGTTTCCTTGTACTGGTCCCACTGTGTATACTGTCTAAATTAATTAGGTTAATTCAATGCTGATCTGGACCATACATCGCATTGCTAGCTATCTGCTGTAGATCTTTTCTTAACCCCTTCACTGCATAATTCATTTAATATGAGTTTCTACAGGAAAAACAATACACCCTGAATTTCTCCTTTTGCGTGTCACATTTACGTACATGTCCTACATGGAATGATAGGATAGAGTATAGTGTTAATGAAGTTTGTGTTTAGAGGCACAGTATGTGTACAGGCTGTCTAATACAAATGAAAAAGCAATGTCATTTGCTCAGTTTATTTTCCTCAATAAATAATAGGATGAAGAAATGGCTCATTGTTTTACATACATCCAACATAATTTCTGTTATAAGGGGTTTATAGCCAACAATTATCAAAGATGCCAAACTCAGACCACCATTCAATTAAAAGCTTAAGGAAAACTGATTACTTGAGTTCAGCTGGAGGAGAAAACAGTCTTATTAGGAATCAGCAAATTACGGCATCTGTGCTCCATACCACAGAGCTCTAAAGCTAGCACTGTGTGAACTATGCAGATCTCAAGCTGCGTTCTGTGAAAATATGCTAAATACATCTACTTGCACAGTGCAAACATGCTGATTAGAAGATGATACAATTGGACACCAAATTGGGAGAAAATGGGAAAAATCCCATTTAGCCATGATAGCTAGTTAAGTTAGGCTAACAGTAAATATATCAGTAGAAGTTCAGTCGCCTGTGAGGTGAGGAAAACCTCTGCATCATCATGAGACTTGAACACCCATTGGTCAGCTCCACAGGTTAGCCCAATTTTCTGGTGGTATCCATGGCTTGGGATAATTCTCGGTGTCACTGTAGTAGCTTCTGTAGTTTGCTGAGAAACAAATGTCCAAAATTATTTCTGCCCCCCCTAACAAGCCTGAGCACCAGCATTGACGAGGAATGATAACATAACATAACATAACATAAGGGGGAGACGAGAACAGGCCATTCAGCCCAACACTGCTCGTCCGTTCCTACCACTAATCTGCTCACATGCTTAGTTTATCCAAAGGCTAGAGTGTCTAACACTGGATCGAGCCTAGCCTTGAATACCCCTAGTGTCTCAGCCTCTACTACATGTCCAGGCAAGCTATTCCACGCATTGATCACTCTCTGTGTGAAAAAATATTTCCTAGTGTCCGTGTGAAATTTACCCTTTGTCAGTTTCCATTTATGCCCCCTCGTTCTGCTAACCGAACTCAACTTGAATAATTTCCTAAAATTCACTTTGTTAATTCCTTTAATAAATTTAAAAGCCTCAATCAAATCTCCCCTAAGTCTCCTTTTACTAAGCTTGAATAGTCCAAGCATCTCTAGCCTTCCTCATAACACTTGTCTTTTATGCCTGGAATCAGTCTGGTTGCCCGTCTTTGGACCTTTTCCAGCGCATCTATATCTTTTTGTAATGCGGTCCCCAGAACTGCACAATATTCAAGTGTGGCCTAACAAGGGCATTGTATAGGGTGCGTATGATCTCCTTCGATTTGTACTCTATACTCTTGGCTATGTATCCCAGCATCCTGTTGGCTTTTTTAACTGCTACCGCACATTGACCAGTCCCTGACAAGCTTTGATCAACTAGGACTCCTAGGTCTTTTTCACGTGTGCACATTCTAGTTTTCTACCTCCCATAAAATAATCCTGTCCTATGTTTTTATTCCCCACATGTAGAACTTTACATTTAGTTATATTAAATTTCATTTGCCAGGTTTCTGCCCATTTCTGGATTCTATTCAGATCGTCTTGGATTACTTTAGTAGATTCCTGACTATTTGCTAAGCCTCCCAGTTTTGTATCATCTGCAAATTTAACTAATGTACTTTCAATGTCCATATCAATGTCATTTATGTAGATAATAAAGAGCAGTGGTCCCAGCACCGATCCCTGCGAACTCCACTTCCCACTATACCCTCCTCGGATAAGATCCCGCCTATTACTACCCTTTGTGTTCTATCCAGTAACCAGTTCAACCCACTCTAAAATGCCTCCTGTAATTCCTACTGCTCTCATTTTGATAATGAGTTTGTCATGTGGCACCTTATCAAATGCTTTTGGAAATCTAAGTATATAATATCATACGCCTTTCTCTCATCCAGACACTTGGTTGCTTCCTCAAAAAAATGTCAGCAGATTTGTCTGACATGACCTACCCTTGCAAAAACCATGCTGGCTATCCCTTAGGATGTTGTAATTTTCTAGAAATACTTCTAGTTTATCTTTAATAATAGATTCTAATATTTTGCATATGATGCAAGTTAAACTAATAGGCCTATAGTTTCCTGGATCAGTACGGTCCCTTTCTTATATATTGGTACCACAATACCCTGTTTCCAGTCATTAGGTACTTCACCAGTCTTTAAAGACAGTCTAAAAATACTTGCCAGTGGTTTATAAATGATCTCGCTTAACTCCTTTAGTACCCTGGGGTATATGCCGTCCGGGCCGGCTGCTTTATTAGTCTTTAATTTTTGTAATTTACCCAATACTTCCATCTCCCTATCTCTGTATCCGCTAAGACTTTCTGAGTAATGAATATGCCTCCGGCCTATTAGCAGCCTCTTCTCTGGTAAAACTATCTACAAAACAGCCATTTAGAGCATCTGCAATATCCTTATTTTTACAGAGCAGTGCCCCGTCTTTGTTTTTAATTCCCTTGATCTCCTCTTTGACTTTTCTTTTCCTACTACAGTATTGAAAGAAACGCTTAGGGTTACTTTTAGCATTTTCTGCGATTTGCCTTCGTAGATCCTTTTGGCTACCCTTAGTTCTTTTTTGACCTTAGCACGCATATGGCAATATTCAGCCTTATTACTCGGTACTGTTGTTTTTATATATCTTAAACAGTTTTTCTTCTCCTCAAATTCTGTCGCATATCTTTATTTATCCACGGTGGGGACTGCTTTTTCAACGTACTTTTTCGCACCGTAGGAATAAATTTACACTGTGCATCAAGTATAACCCTTTTAAACTTGTCCCACTTTTCATTCACTGTCCTACACTCCAGAAGATGTCCCCAGTCTACCATGCTTAATTCTAATCGCATCTGTTTAAAGTTGGCACGCCTAAAATGTAAAATCCTTGTGTTAGATGGGGCCCTCTTAGTTTGCCATAATATATCGAATCCGATTGCGGAATGATCGCTTGTCCCAATGGGTTCCATTACCTCTATACTACTGATTCTGTCGGCGTCATTACATAACACCAGATCTAGGATTGAATTTCCTCTTGTAGGCTGTCTAACATACTGTGCCAAAAAAGATCATTAATAACATCTAGAAATTCTTCCTCCCTATTTCCTTGTCCTGTCTCCAATTCCCAATTAATACCAGGGTAATTTAAGTCCCCCATGATAATAGTCTCACCTCCTCTGCAAGCTTGTTTTATATTTTCAAAAAGCATTATATTCATATTGCTGTCTGAAGCTGGTGGTCGATAACACACCCCTATATTTAATCCCTTCTCATGTTCCCTATGAGCTTTATCCAAATATCCTCGCTAGGCATGCGTTGGCTAGTTTCTGGAAACTCCTGCACATTTAGATTATCTTTCACATACAGTGCCACACCCCCACCTCTCTACCGGATCTATCCTTCCTAATAAGTTTATACCCTTCTATATTGTATTCGTCCCCGTCCTCTTCTCCCAGCCACGTCTCTGTAATCCCTACGATATCATAGCCTTTGCTATTGATCTCAACCTCTATTTCCAGAAATTTATTTTTATACTTCTAGCATTAAAACATAGACATTTCAGACTACTGTTTCTACTATTGCTCCCACTCCTCGCTCCCTTCCATCCCAAGCCACACTTGCTAACATTTTGTTTACTCAAGACTTTATTCTTGCTTTCCCTGTTATATGTAGTCTTGACAGACTCCATCTGGGCAGTCTGCACCACCCTACCCATTTCGCTCTCTATCCTCCCTGCCCCGCGTCCCTAGTTTAAATAATCCTGCGCTACCCTAAGCATACGCTGCCCCAGAGCATAGGTACCCATCCGGTTCAGGTGTAACCCATCAGGCTTGTATAGGTCACCCCTGTTCCAGAAGAAGTCCCAGTGCTCAATAAATCTATACCCCTCTTTCCTACAGAAGGATTGTAGCCACGTGTTAAACCTATAGATAAACTTCAGCTTCCCTCTGCTTGCACGTGGTACTGGTAGAATTCCGAGAAGACTACCGTGGAGGTTTTGCTCCTAATCTTTGCTGCTAGATCCTCAAATTTATCTTGCAGGACCTCCAACCTGCCCTTTCCCATGTCATTGGTCCCTACGTGGACCATGACCACTGGATCCCCTTCTGCTTTGGCCAGGAGCTTGTCCACACGCTCAAGGAGATCCCCAACCTGGGCACCAGGCAGGCAACACACCGTGCGAGTCTCCTTGGCCTGGGAACAGACTATGCTGTCCACTCCCCTAATTATGGAATCCCCCACTACTAACAACTCCCTTTCCCTGGGAGATGTGGCCATCAGGGTGTCCTGTGGCACATGCATCCCCGTCTCTCAGGGTCACGGGCCACAGATTCCTGCAAGGGCTGGAATCTGTTGGACACCTCAACCTCTGGAGATGCCGCCCTTTGTGGTGTGCAAGCCCTTTCCTACTTTTATTTCTGACTGTGACCCACCTGTCACTTCCTGTCTGCTTTAAGTTCTTCCCTCCTCCCAGCCTAGGCGTGCACACCTTCTCCTAACGGACGTTCTAATTGGTTCTAAGAACCTGACAATTGTGGACTCTGTACGGCCGATACGGCCGATACAGCCAATTGGCCCTCGAGAACAAGAATCTTGTCTTGAGATGCTCAATGAGCTTGCAGCGGAGGCAGGTGAACAGCCCAAGGAAATCGCTTTCCAACAGGGCGATCATCCTGCACACCTCACAGAGTTTGGGCCACATTTTAGACCCCTAGCTGACTCCTATCTCTCCCTAAGTATAGATTTTGTTACTGTCTAGATGGAGTCAGCAATACCACTCTTAAAAAACACGCTAGGTGGCTCCGGATAGAAGGCAGTAGACCCTAACGTTAGTAGTAGGCTAACTGTAGCTAGAGAGCCTCTTATTTATATCACTTACCCAGCTACTGATATAAATACTATATTTTAACGTTAGTTTACAACCTAAGCCCAACTATTTAGCAATCAAACTTTTGTAATATACTAGCTACAAATACAAATCAACAATCCACACCTTCCCATTACAATTTACGTTTATAAACGACTTTAGTTTATAAATAACTATACTAGACTACCGCAATAATTCAATTTTTCCAATTGGTTAAACCGACGAACTTACTTTTAATTCGAGGTTGCTTCTGGGAGGGTGAAACAAAACCTTGTTAGCTTTTGTGCCAATTTAAACTAACAAGGAGAAAAAAAAAGCCCGTCCCTGTCCTTAAATGCAACAAAGGATTACACCTTAGAAGCAGTATCTCGTAACTAATGCGGTGATATATTTATATAACGTTGATACCGGTTAACGTTATATAGCTACGTTAATTTTCGCAAGAGTAAAATGCAAGATACACAATACACAGCAAACAAACAAACCACAGCCCCAAACAAATCCAACAATCCGGAAACAGGAAACAGGAAGTAGCGTCTCAGCGTCAGATCCTCTCCTGAACGATTATATTTTTAGTCTTAGCGTTTTTATCAAGCCTTAGCTACACATATTTAAACACATATGACCACACTCATTCATCAGGACCAAACTGGCTTTATCAATGCGAATCTGACTGCTGATGATATGTGTCGGCTGCTCCGTGTTATTCATGCAGCTAAAGATTGACTCACCCAGTACCATTTTATCCCTAGATGCCAAAAAGGCTTTCATCCGACTAGAGTGGGACTACCTATGTATGGCTCTTGAACAATTTGGCCTCGGCTCAAATTTCATTAAAATGATCAAAGCACTTCCCACAATCCCTCTGCCACTATTATAACAGGGAATATCTTGTCTGCCCAATTTCCTATTTCTCTTTCTCCTCATTTATTTGTCCTCTCGTTAGAACCCCTCGCTCATGAGATAACATACTTCTATCTCCCCAATATCATTCTGTGGCACTGAACCCATCATATATCATTATATGCTGATGACGTTCTTCTATTTGTTGATGCCTCCTCTATAGCCCTTGTTTTAGGCACCTTTGAAGAATTTAGCTCATTGTCAGGGTACAAAATGAATTGGAGCAAGTCTGCTCTAATGGCTCTTAACCCATCCTCGTAGGGTTGGAAGGAGCTGGTTGTATGGTTTTAAGAGTGATCTCCTCTCTCTCCCTGACTGTAGTTCTGTGACCTGGTGTTGACCCATCATCGGACAGATGGCTGGCCTGGGAAATAACAGCCATCAAAGGGTCTTGGGACTGTCCTAAGTATTGAACTCACAAATTACACGATCTAAATATGGAATGTGGTAAAATAACTGTTGATATTTTTAAGGTGTGCAGCTGGTCCCATCATTAGCAACCATTGATAAGTCACCAAACAGTATGGTCTAGGGCTGGTCAGAGGTGTACAGAGGTATACTAGTAACATGGCTCTGGGAGTTCATTCGCTTAACAAAGGCTCTGTGTGCTTCCATTTTTGCATGTTTGGGGGAATGTGTTGTACTGTTTTGTCTCGTAGGTTTTCTTGTATGTATTGTGTATTGTATTGTCTGTTCATGTGATATTTGCTGGGATGAAATAATCACCGGCAAATCACCGTCTTCTTTCTCCGACTTTAGCATTAACTAAATCGCGTAACGATCGCGTAACGAGCCGGGAGCAAGGCCACAAGGATTGCTACCATGCCGCCATTGGTGTGAGAAATGGCTGCAATCCCTCTGCATTGCGTAGTCAGTCCTACATCATCACTAGGGTAGCGGATGACATTTGGACTTAGTTTGTCTTTAGTAGGCATACTTTATACAGGCAGCAAATGCTCTAAATTCCGATGCCACTACTCTATAGAACTTAGAATTACCTTAGTAGCTGTATCTTTTGCCGGCAGAGAATGCTTCAAGTTCTGATGCCACTGCTCTACATCAGAATGTCTTTAGTAGTGCTGCAATACAGAACCGTATATCTGGTTGGAATTTCATAATCATAAATATCTGGTATAATTTAGTGGAGATTAAAAATGTGTGTAAATCAGTAAATGCAAAATCATGAGTATAAATTAATTTTTTTGACTAGTTGTGAGGCATAGGACTTAGGATTCAACGGTCACTAAATCAAACTGTGAACCTGGCAGTGAGGAAACTTTGAAGAAACAGGGTCATATTTTATGTTCAGTTTTTCCCCAAATTTTCCAAATTGAATTATATTTGTATGTATGTAGATTATTTACACACACAAATCCTTTCCCTGAAACAAGGATAATTATACATATGTATGTTTTCCATAATACACAAATAGATTTCATGTCATGATTACACATCATTCTTATTGTGTTTGTTTGGTTTGACATGTACAATGGAATCAATAGAGAGACATATAAAGAGCATACTGTAATAACAGCACTATTACTATAACTGAATTTGTGGCTTTCCACGTATTCCAACGTAATTACTGTTTCTTGACTCTGGTCTTGCCATCTATTTCTACACCACCCTGAAAATTAACTCATATATTATTAAAAAAACACACAACTGTGCGTGCTTCCAGTAGACATACATACTGTATATAGATACACACACACACACACACACACACACAACGCTGACAGAGGATTTTCTTTTCTAGTGTGTCCGTTTCAGTAAAACCAGCCAAATTCTTCTTTGCAGAGTATCATAGCACAATACTCTTTGCTGCATCAGTCACTCATTAGCATTCACGCCCAGTCATGTGCGAGAGATGTTGTGTGAATGCATCATTTCTTGGAACTGTGTCATCACAGAGGACAAGATTTTAATCAATATCCATATGTAAATGTGGTCCATACAACGGGTACAGATGGTGCACAAAGCATATGAAAAAGGCAAGCGCTTTATGTACAAGAAAAAGAAACAGTCACCCACTTCATGCTCCACATTATGTTGTATCCTTTAATGCATTTTGGATTGATTGGTGTGCATTGAAATTACACCCCTCTCCCCTCAGAAAAAATTATACAACAAACCGCTCAGACTCAGAGAGTCGTTTTATGTAATTTTGAGCGTCAGCACATTAAAGAAGGGAAACACGGGAGGCCAAAATAATAGACAGTGTTATTAATAATGGGCTTGGCATTCGGCCAGAGGAGGATGGGCTCCCCCTCTTGTGTCTGGCTACTCCTAAGGTTTCTTCTTATTTGTTCCACCAAGGGAGTTATTCCCCACCATTGCCCTAGGCTTGCCTTTGTGGGGGTTTCTAGCTGGGGTCTGTTGTATAGTGTATTGTGACAAATGTAAGATGCTCTATACAAATACATTTTGATTGATTGATTGATTGGTCAATTGTAATCCCAGTAATCCCTACAGTTTTCCTTTAATTGTATCTAGCACCCCAACTACTCGATCAAATCTTTAAGCATGATACATATTATATCTACATTCTAAATAAAAGGGGTGTGGATTTTTTTGACTTCTCTGCATCACTCTAGAGTATTTTTTGCATTCCTAAGGATTAACCACCATAAGGCGCTTGGGCTAATCCTACTGAAATTCATTTGTGGCCTCATATTACACCAATGCTTAAAACATTTATTTTTTACACTTATTACACAAGTGAGTATGTATTATTGTGTTCCTATTTTGTGAGGGTAAAATAATATTTTACAATGTTCACCTACAGTGGATAGTTTTGAAGATGGCATGGCTATCCTTTCTGGCATAAATAATAAAGAGTGGTTTAACCTTGATCAGCATGTTCAACAGCAATTGCATTTATTATAAATGAATGTCTTGTCTGTATGACTCTCTTGTCTGTAAAGATATAGCATTGTAAACTGTGCGCCCTGCAAAAGCATGGGATAGGGTCACAGACATCCATTTTGCAATGCAGCTACCAAGCTAGATAAGCGTAATAAAGTAAAATGTTTTAGTAGATATGTAGATTAGAATTTTTATCTATGAGATTAGTTTTTTAGCTAATGTGAGTGAGTTAGCTAATGTTATGGCTTTTATAATAGAACATCAATAATGTTACATTTTGAAAAGTTCCTCTCAGAATTGAGTAATCCAACCCATATGTACATAGCAATAATAAATGCATTCTCTATATATACAGTACCCTCCAAAATGATTCACACCCTTGATAAAGATATAGTACTGTATAAAAATAAACAATACCGTTAATGAGCTATATTGTATGCTCAAATTTTTTAAACATTATATTATTTTATAGTAATACAATTTCTCGGGACTTTTGATACACAGCAGACTGCAAATTGCAGAGGATAACACAAAAAAATAAATAATATTTCCAATTATGGTCCTCTATAAGGAGATACTGATGTGAGGAGATACTGATGATCAGTGGTTCTGGTGACGATCAGGGGAAAAGAGCAACAATGCTTTTTGGAAGCTAGCTACAGAGTGGGGGACAGGTGAGCTTAATGAGTTCTGACCAAGTAACTTAGCTGGTGTTAGCAGAAACCTTTGATGAAACTGACTTTCTCTTAAAGTAAAGTGTATAGCTATATGCTCTCAGGTGTGTACATAACAAGTGCCAATTTGAAACACTTCTTATATTTAAGAAATGGACAGTGTATTTTGAGTTATGCTATTGAATAGTTTGTGGATATCTGGCCGACTGTCGTTGTGCCCTGAAAAGCAGCTGTGTGTGTGTGTGTGTGTGTGTCTCAGAGGGTCCTCTCTGGTGTGTGTATGGGAGAATGAGAGTGTTTTTGATAGCCCCGTTTTCCTTTCTCCGTGTTGTTGTGAATCGCTATGTATTCATACCCTGCACAGAGCAGTCACCAGAGTTGTCAGGTTATTTTATTCCCCAGAATTGACACATGCAGGAAATGCAATCTCAATTCTTAGAATTTTCTCAAGGTTTGTGGATTTTAAGGGGCTTTTATATGATTTTAGACAATTACTAAATGTTATTTTATTACCCAAATGCTAGAAAGGCAGGAAGTGCACAAACCCCTGCTTGGTTTGCTCCCACCACATGTGCACAAGAATGTTACGCCCTTTCTGTGGACGGATATGTATGTATAGAAATTGGGTACATGTTATTATTCAGATCTGATGGTTGAAAAAACTGGAAAACGTTGGAGTCTCTTGGAGTTATTCAGTGAAAGTAGGATATTCCAAAGTCAATAAGATTTGCTCATTACTTCAGAAGAACATTAAAGCTGTCTTAAAAACTGAACGGAGCACAGAGGCCCCCGTCACAAACAGTCAGAGACTGCTAGACGGAAGATGTAAGGTCTTGGAGTAATAAGGGTGCTGCTGGGCTCACAGGGGTTTTGCCTGAATGCACCGGCAGTAACGTGCCTGCAGTGACGGTGGGAGCGGGAGAAGGGGCTGGCAGGACACTCTGTCAGGAGGCCACCTGCATTAGCAAAGCCATCCTCCAAAGCTGGCGGAGGATCGGGTAGCATGTGATTGCCTCCTGGCGCCCACAGCTCCAATCACATTCATCAGGGGGAATTTTTTCCTGAAAAACGTTGGACTTTTTTGGCCAAAAAAAAGGACATTTGTTTAGGGGCTGAGAGAAGTCAAATGGGGCGGCACGGTGGTGCAGTGGATAGCACAGGATACCACAGCAAGAAGGTCTCGGGTTCGAATCCAGGCCGGGGGCCTTTCTGTGTGGAGTTTGCATGTTCTCCCCGTGTTCGCGTGGGTTTCCTCCGGGTACTCCGGTTTCCTCCCACAGTCCAAAGACATGCACATTAGCCTAATTGGAGAGTCTAAATTGCCCGTAGGTATGAGTGTGTGAGTGAATGGTGTGTGTGCCCTGCAATGGATTGGCGACCTGTCCAGGGTTTATTCCTGCCTCTCGCCCCTATGCATGCTGGGATAGGCTCCAGCCCCCCGCGACCCTGACCAGGAATAAGCGGCTTAGACAATGAGATGAGATGAGATGAGAAGTCAAATGATCAGAAAAGCTCCTGTCCTCCAAATCTACTGCAAGGAAGCATCCGTTGAAGGTAACAAGCGTCGGATCGTGGCACGGTTGCAGCAATGGCTTTTTGACCTGGCTTAGTAACAACGCACTGACATTAACATGAACACACTGCGGCCGGATGAAAAAAAAAGGTTCTTTATGCCGTTTTACGCATAAGAGCTGGCTGTATGATTTTAATAGCCAGCTTCTCACCCTCCCTGCATTGTAGTTATGTTATCTGGATAACTTATTATTGGATTATCATTGGATGCCAGCCATCAAAGGATTTGAGATGGCATAGAGCTGACTGATTTCCTGTCCATGTCTTATCCATCACTGCAATATAGTTTTATGACATCCTGAGAACCAATTTTCCAACAGTTGACTGGCCTGGGAATAAACAGTCCTCAAAGGATTTGGGACTATCCTGTGACAATGGAGTCAACATACCCTCACAGTAGGGGGGCACCCACTATTCCACTAGCCCAATAAACCAGCAATCTGATACATCATGCAAACAACTCTTTTCTTTAGAATAGATAATAGATGGGGTGCTGTCTAGGCTGGTCAGAGGTGTATAAAGGGAATGGTCAAACCCTGGCCATTCGCTTAAGGCTCTGCGCTCTAGTTTTGCATGTTTGGGGAATGTGTTATTCTGTCTTGTTTGTTGGCTGGTATGTATTGTGTAATACATTGTGTCTGTTTTGTGATATTTGCTAAGGTTGAAATAAGTGTGCAAATCATTGTTTCAACCTATGTCTTCTTCCCCTTTAGTGCTAGAAAGGGAAGGTGTAACAAGCCGGGAGCAAGGCCGCAAGGACTGTTCACACGCCGCAATTGGTGTGTGGTACGGCATCAGTCCCACTGCACTGTGTAGTCAGTCCTGCATATCCCTAGAGTAGCGGGCTTAAAATGTCTCCAGTAGCTGTACTGTATAAAGACAGCGAATGCTTCATGTCCCGATAACACTACTCTAGAGAACTTTAAATTACTTTAGTCGCTCTATCGTATGCCGGCAGCGAATGCTTTAAGTCTTGAATCTCAGGGTACCATGATTGGCCTTGTAATATGGCAGCGATAATAAATAAAGTTAATTTTAATTTACTAAAATGTCACACGGTACATGTCTTATACATTTTCCCTACACACTCATCTCTTCTGTGTCATTTTCGAGGTGCAGAAGCCTGCCGGTTCCGAATACAATGTTTCAACATCATGTCTCCAGCACAGCACTCAAGTGTTTCCTTACGTTCTGTAATTTACGCATGGCACGCCACTGGCTATTACATAAGCGCGTGTTTTATAGCAGGGTCAAGGCACACTGAGGCTGATTTGACTAGAGCCACTGCGGTGATTGACCTTGTTGTAGGGGAAGCCTGCACTCCCCTTCCTGCATTCGTTTTCCATTAGGAGCTGACTGTTACACAAATACCTCATAGCAGGGAATACTTAGACAAGTTATTAATAGGCCTCCTGTTCAAAAGTGTCATTAATTATGTTTTTACGAATCGCGCTGTAGACAGGAAACAGGTAGCCATGCTGTGATGACACAGACAAATAAACATAATCTAGATGACCGTCTAATTAGGCAAAATGCTTCCTACGAAAAAGGACTTGAATCTTCCCAAATGTACTCAGGGGACATTACGTCTCAGGGGACAAATTAAATCTAAAGCAGCACTGTATGAGACTGGAGGACTGCCAGAGAAAGGTGCAAGTCAGATTCCTTCTACCCGAAGGTAATATTTACGCCTCTCTGACTAGTTCCCTGGTCAGGATAATGGCTAGTGGCCTAAATGAAGGAATATGTTTTTGAATCATTTGGATGCTCAAAACTCCACTGGAACATTTTGCAACATCAAGATGGATGTGGTTTTCTTATCCAATTACTAATAACATTAATGAATAACATTTAAAAAATAATGTTTTTAAATACATTGTATATTATAACATATTGGAATATATAACTTTTCATAATGGACTAATGTTTAATATAATTCACATTTACACCAATTTTATTGTAATTTATAAAACATAGTTCCAGTCCTGGATGCCAATTGGTCAACCAGACTTCCAGGCAGTGCCAATACTCATGATAAATCACGGCTAAATAGAATGTTCATACATCATTTTAACATTATTGTGCCTTCCACTAATATAAAACTATATAAAAAAATATTAAAATATATAAACTTCTTGATATAAAAGATAATAAGCAGTCAATCATAATAAAAACGGAGACATTTGGTGTCAGTCCTTGGCTCAATGTCCAGATTTTAAAAGTGTGCTATGTGTTTCACTCATTGGTGCGCAAAGAACATTTCTGTTATCTTAAAAACAACAACAAATGGCAAAATAAATACAAATCCGCATTAATCCTTGCCACGTTCAGAAATTGAACTCTAATTGCTTAGTGACCCAATAGCTTTGCTAGTGGAACAAATACACTGTATAACAGGTTTACTCAAATCACGGTCCTCGTGGTACTGTTGTTTTTCCACACTCCCTATACCTAGAAGTCAGGTGTAAAGACACTCTGGCCAATAAATTGCACTAATTGTTGAATTAATGCAACTACCTGAGAGAAGGGAAAACCAGGACCGTATTTGGACTTGTGGGCCAGATTTGAGTAACTGTGCCATATAGTCTGTTAAAGTTTTCTATAAAAAATGGTCTTGTCCTACTTTTCTGTGTCTATATGGACATGGCCGGCCCTAGATGTACGTCAGTGGTTCTCAACCTCTGTCCTTTTGTTACAGCCAATCTCTTGATCAAAGAAGGCTGTTGAAATGTGAATATACAATCATTTTTTCCTTAAACTTATTATAACACAACACAGGTTTGGCTCGTTGGCAATTGCCAGTGACCAGAGGTCTAGACTTTCAACAATAAGGCCCCTGCTGATTTCAACTCTCAATCTATAATTTAGTCAATTAAAGAAGGTAGCCTCCTTTTATTGTGAATCATGTGTCATATCACACATTACAGAAAATGAGCATTAGTTGACCTGACTGATTTAAATTCCTGGGATGTGAATATGGGACATTTATTGTTCATGGCATGCATAGCTATTTCTGACAAAACATGGCCTTAAGAGAGTAAATTATGCTTCAATAGAAATGAAAAGCATCTAATTAAGAACAATTATAGTTCCAATTCAAAGGTTGCAATTATGGTTGGAATGAAAACCAGCATACACAGTGGGTCCCTATGACCGAGTTTGAGAACCACCGGTGTATGTGACATACAGTAAGCAGCTTCTTAGGGCCTTATGGCCATTGGGAGGCTCACTAATGTTGCATTCTGAAATTCACTTTTGTCAACAAAAAAAATTACAAATTGGGATAGCATGCATGCCATCTGGCAAGTCATAGGTTGGCAAGGCATAACCCATACCTATATTATATATATTTTATTAATATAAAATGAAATATCAAATCCATGCTGGTTATTAAAAATGAAATATTTAAAATAAATATTCTTATTGAGTCAGAGATCTGATTTGCCGCCCCCTCCCTCATCACCCATCATGCTTACCAATCACGCTTCTGGTAATGTCTGCTAGTTTCATCTATGTTAAGTGCAATGGAATCAAAAGGAACGTGTTTATCTGGAGCTGAGAAGCGAAAGAAGAGAAAAAATGAGGATGACAGAAAATAACAGGACAAAGGTAAAGTAGTAGTAGTAATAGTATTTGTTTTGTTGCTGCTGCTGCCAGTTACACCACTTGTTGTTAGCTAGCTAATGTAGCTAGCTGCTGCCCAGTTCAGTTCAAAGATGAGAGATGACATGAGAAACAAGGTTTTAGACAGTGGTGGAAATTAAGCACTTAAGTACTTTTTCAGGGATTTGTAATTTACTTGAGTATTTTTATTTGCATCTACTTTTAGTCTTACTCCATTACATTTTACTCCACTACATTTTGTGTGAGATCCCCCATTACCTTTTACATTTTAGTATATATTGTACAATAGAGAGCGCAATCGTAGGTCCCATAAAACATCACGACATTCACGACAGCCAAAGGAGATTTGTAATTTGATAATTGGTAATGAATTGTCTCCTTTGTCTGCTGTGGGTGCATGACCATTTAGCCTTCAAAACCATATTTGATTAAATATGTTGAGGTGATGTTAAGTGGGTTTTCCCTGTTATTAGTATCATAGCCAACTGTTTATACTGGCTTTGCTATCAATATAGCTACAGTTTAGCCTTCAAACGTAAGCTTGTTAAGCTTAAAAAAAGAAAAGACAATTATAATAGAACCAAATTTGTCAGCTGACATTAGCTACCTGGCGGCATTCGCTAATTTATGTTCAGTGACAGTCATTAACTGTAATGCATTTTGACCACGTTGATTGCATTACTATAGTTAGCAATAATTTTTGCTACCTGCATTAACAACGTGCTGTCATGCTTGTGAGCTAACATTAGTACAAACTAGTTAGCTGAGTCTCTGAACTTTTTTGTTAAGCTGCAGCTAAAAAAACTTGTTCAATTTGTACCACAGTCACAATTCAATTCAATTTGTATCCATTGTTGTAACAGAAATCCAGTAACAGACATGATTTGCATATGTACAAACTTTCTCAATCTAATTCAATAGATCAATTTTATTTATATATTTATTTACTTCCCTTACTCGTCTTAGTCTCCCATGCTTATTTCTCCCCCTACTATGGCATGGCTATGGTAGGTGAGGAGGTATTCCTTATCTTCCCCCAGGTTGAGCACAAAGTGGCTGTTTATCTGTTGCCACAGTCAAAACAGGGCTTGCCACCAAGACACCCACATTTTCTCCAGGCGTGTGCTGCCCAGCCACCCATAACCAGTTCCAGTGCCTCAGAACCCCTCAGCTTTATGGGATCCCCGCCATGCGACCCATTGGATCCACCGGACAATGGTGTGGTCAGCATCGATTCCATCTCCTGTGTCTCTGGCAGATTTTCACACAGAGGGGAACCATCCCAGTTTTCTAAGCCTTCAAAGAAGTTCTGAGAAAAATTTACAAAATTTAAATTTTGAAATCCATTAAATCGCAATAGAATTTAGATTCATCTTTTCAATTCTTTAAAATGATGTCTCATCTCCTGTGACTTAGTTTTTTTCAGAAAGGAAAGGGTTATTTTCAAGTGACTAGAAAATAGGTCCAATTAGCGTCTTTATTTTTGTGGTTTCTGGGGAGAACTAGATCTAGTTTGCTCTGATTCCTCCTGGCTAGGTCTTCAGTGGCTGGATTGAAGGCATCTGCTATTAAAGTGAAATAGGGCAGTTTGGAGTGACATATTTTGATTTGTAATGGGTGGGACATTTTTTATATTCCCACCATTTCTGAGCCTTCGTAAAGGCCCTGGCATATATCACTATGTGCACACAGTTATCCTCTCTATCTAGCAGTAGAGAGGATGCTACTTCAAGAGCTTGCACTCGTGAGCATAATGAGAGACAGCAGAGGGAGACATTGAAGCACCAAAACCATAATTTGTCCAGAAGTCATCAATGAACAATTCCTTTATGGTAAGCATGTAACTGAGGTGGTTTTTAGCAAATCTGATCAATTGTAAGATGGCTATTTTGAGCACTGACATGAGAAAAAGAATTGCAACAGCACAAATGTTGTACTGCAAGCTTGAGGCCTTCCGCTGACTGGCTGGTGTGTGATGTCTCCCCGTTGCAGCTGTGCATCTATCTATGATACTTTTCATGAAAAATGTAAGTTACAGGTAAGTTGGCTGTTCTATGGGTTTTTTTCAGTGAAAAACAACTAGCTGGTTAGCGTCAGAGAGGTATCTTCCATCTGCGGAGGAAATATTCTAGCTAACTAATGTGTCAGCCTCAAATCTGCTAAAACTCTAACCTACATGTTTTTTTCTTTGCTAATGGATTGAAATGTTTAACAAACTAAAATGAAACAAACATACTATGTGTGTGTGTGTGTGTGTAATGATTTGATAGCACTTTCAAATAAATTTGTTATCTTTCTATTACCTTGTATATTTGTGCAGCTAAGTTTAATTTAAAGAAGCTAGCCAAGTCATTTAGTCATATCCTTTGGCATATTCCTGTGTAATTTGTTATTAATACAATGCAAAATGTTTTGGGGGAATTTCATGGAGCTTTTACTATAACTGTGTACTGAACCCTGTTCAGTAATTGCCTAGCTAGCCACAATGATGTGACTTCTTTGTTCTGGTTTTAACAACAAACACTGCTAGCTAGCTGGCACTACCCATCATTGTCAAAGTTAATTAAATATACAGCTAACTTTAGCTTGAAGAAAAGGGTACAAACATTAGCAAGCTGACTGAGCTATCTGGCTATCTAAAGAGATATCTTATCTTGCTAGTAACTATCTAACAGTTAGATAGTTAGCAAGATAGCCTGGTCAGGTAGCTTGTTGTCTAAACTGTTATCTTGCTGGCTAACTATCTAGCTAAAAGTGTTGTTATGATTGGGCCTACCAGCTTATTATAGCCAAATAAATGAGCTGGTTATTCTTCTGAATTGTTTGACGCTGTGTGTGACAGCAGTTGCATGTTGTGTCTGTGTGTGTGACAAAGTGCGCTCTACTTCAGGACCATGCAGTGGGCAGGTACTTAGGTCGCCATCCTTTCAGAACCACAGCCCTGTCACATCCTTTGATGTGTCACTTGTTGGTGATGGTGTTAGGCTACAGTAGGTTGTGTGTCTAGCTTGAACTGTGTAATTGCTCTTTTGCAGGGTGATTTGTTTTATGCCGTGTCACTGTTGTGTTGGTGTGCCAGTGGTGTCGCATTGTGCACAGCCTGGAGCACAGCCCAGGCCTAGTTTTATTAAGCTAGTTGTTGTAATATTGTCTCAAGCCATTGCGAAACAAAAAACATTGCCTCTCCTGTACAAGAGCTAAAATGGTGTGACTAGAAGATATAATGTCATGTTTGTTATTTTTATTTTTATTAGATGTTTTGTGGGATTTTTTGTCCCACTGAATAGTCACAGTTCGCTACTGCTTTCACATAAACGCATGAGTGTTTGTTCCGCACTGATCCCTGGGGCACTGGGTTTCACATACATTTAACATAAACAAATGAGTGTTCATTCCACACTAACCCCTGGTGCACTGGGTATAACAGACTGTTCTCACATCCTAAAACAACTAAACAGTTTGGAAAAAACAAAACATTATATTAAAAATCAGAAGCAGCCCACAGCTTCACAGAGCTCTGGGCTCTCCTCTCGCTGCTTGCCTGACAACCTGGCTCACGTGCACAGCCCCTTCGTGGGTGCTTAGCTCGGTTTCAAGGAGCTGTGTGATTTAATTCGCAAAGCCGCCACCCGCTTACTCAGATGTTGTGCAAACAGTGGTGCCTTTGACCCAGGCTCCCGTATTGCAATTGTAAATTAAACCTCCTGCTTTCAAAAGATGCAGTGCCTAGCGTCCTGCTGATAGAAACGGGGAGAGACGACTACTTGTGATACTTCCAAAACAAGATGGCGATCTTCATCCTACTCTCGACCTGAGATGCCTAAGCAAATCTCTTATAAAATACCCATTTTGCATTCAGAAATACGATTTGATATGAAGGACTTCCACAGCAGAATTTGGCTACACCACAGCACATTTCTTCACTTTGCCTTCCAGTGTATGAGTTCCTGGTCCTTCATTTCCATCTGTCCATGGCTCCTCAAATATTTATGAGATGCACAGAGGTCTCCCTGGCTCTATTGTGCAGGCAGTGGATGAGAATATCCATTATCTACATGACTGGTATTTTGTACGGAATACAAAGGGGATGCCCGGCTTCCTGGGTCACTGCTGACATCACACCTGGGGAACCTCGGTGTCATAATAAATATTGGAAAGAAAGCTTGCTGACCCCATGCCAATGCCTTTTTTTTTCTGGGAATGGAGCTGGATTTATGATCTTTGTGAGCTCGTCTCTCCATCAACTAGGTCCAGTCTCTGCACGGCTGTGTGTCAATTCTCTGTCTCAATCGAATAATTCGAGTTTGTTCATTTCAGGTTTGATTATCGTAATGACAGATGCTTCCCTCTCCGGCTGAGGCATCGTGTGCGAGGGAGTGGCAGTGAATAGTTTGTGGTCTCTATGTCTGATACGAATGCCTATCAATGCTCTGTAACTACCCTGACATTCAACGTCATCATGTCCTGATCAGGATGAACAATTTACCAACTGTTGCATATCAACAGGCAGGGCAGTGTCCTCTGCCCTTATTATTGCACTGCCTAGCGCATTGTTTTCTCTCCTGGTCAGAGACAAAGCTGTTATCTCTCCAGGGTTGCCTAAATCCCGGTGCAGATGTCCTGTCCAGAGGCAATCTCGTTTAGACAGAGTGGTGTCTCCACTCCCAGGCAGTCGAGCGCATCTGGCTAATGTTCAGAAGAGCAGAAGTAGACGTCTTTGCATCCAGCAAATTTCCAGCCAACTTCCCGCAGTGGCTCTCGATGTGGGACAGAGATGCTCCTCTGGGGATAGATGCCTGTGGCCACCAGTGCACCTGTATGCTTTTCCCCCACTTGCTCCCCTTCCAGCAGTGCTGAACAGAGTGCTGAGCCACAGGGTTTCTGTTGTCTTGATTGCGCCGTGGTGGCCTAAATAGACCTCGTTTGCAATGTTGATAGCAATGGCAGAATATTACTCCTGGCGGATCCTGGTTCGCAGCAACTTGCTGTCTCAGGCAAACAGAATATTTTGGCATCCATGGCCCGAAATGTGATGCTTGCATATTTGGACCTTGAAGGCACGAGACTGCGTGCTGTAGGTTTACCTACTTCGGTGATTGAGACTATACAAATTGTGAGAAACCTCTATACAAGAGCGATTGTTTGAACAGATGTACTGAGAGAGAGGATGATTTCATTTACATATCACATTGGTGTGATTTTACCTTTTTAGAACAGCTACTGGAGTAAAGCTCCATCCACACTGAAGGTGTATGTAGTAGCTATTTTTGCTTCTCAGGCATATATTGATGGGGTTTCGGCTGGAAACGATACCCTTGCCTCTCGGTAAAGGGTGCAAGATGGCTTCGGCCATAGGTGTGCTCTGCCTTTCCTTTTTTATTTTATTTATTATTTGTTCTGGACAGCCTGACTGACTCTCCTTTCGAACCATTGTCTACCACTGAATTGAAAGTAGTGTCTTTAAATACAGCCCTTTTTACTCGCCCTGGATTCACACACATTATCAGTAAACCCTTTGTGTATATTGTTTACTGAGGGGCACAGGAAATGTCTTTACATCACATACCTGCCAAAGGTCCTAACCACACCTTTTCAAAGTCAGGTTATTGAGCTATCTTCTTCTTTCCTCTCCACCTTTTCATTCTGAGGAAGATGATCGGCTCCATTCTCTATGCCCAATTTGGGCACTAAGAATTTATATTGAGCACAAATAACATTTGCATCAGTTCAACCAGTTAATCATGTGTTTTAACACAGCAGGCTTGTCCAAGCAGCTTGTCCAATGACATGCTTGTCCAGCAATGTCTTTCTGATTGGATTGTTGATGCAATCTGTCTGACATATGAGTCTCAGGGTCGCTCACCTCCAGTTGAGCTGCATGCCCATGGGTGCTCTTTCAGAGAGACTCCCTGCAAGCAATGTCTGTTGAATGCCACGTATGTTCACCCGCTTTTATTGTTTGTATTGTTTGGATGTTGGATGTGAGGACTTTTCTGCACATCGCCCGGTGCTCTGTATAAATTCACAGTGTCATTGACTCTTTTTATTGCCTCTCTGTACTGATGTGGTTACATATATGGACAAAGGTTAAAAAAAAGAAAAAGAGAGCTGCATTCATTGAATATTATGGCTAGAAAGACAGTTATGATGGTTGTGCTGAAGGGTATCATCTCGTTTGTTAGTGACTGTTATGCTCTGCCCACTTATCTCACTTCGGTGCTTGTGCTGTATTCTCCAATCGTGATGCTCAAATGACTTCGGGTTTGTGTTTTCTTAATGGGTCAGTGGCTCCTGCTGGACTTATTTTCCACTCTGCCATACTTTTCCCCAGGATCCGCGGTTCCCCCTTTTTATTATGTTGGGTGATCACAGGGTCAGGGTCTGCTTGACGTCATGCCCAACACCCCCTAGCCGTGCCAAAATTCATGATATAACAATGGTTCTCGTTCCATTTCACTTTCATAAAGGGCAGGTTTGTGAAGAATGCAAAGTTTTCTCACTCATTTGGCAGGAAGTTTATTTTTGTTCTTATTCATAATGACGTCTAATGACCCGTGACAGAACATTTTGCAAATACACTTAAAGATCTCAAGATCTGGATTACACCTTCCATTAGGCTTTCTGAAACACCTGAGGGCTGAGCCAACAAATACCTCGCCCTCCAATTTAACTGTGTGTTATGAGGATCCTGGGCAAAAATCATCATACTCTATAAAAATGTACATATTATGAATGATTGCATGTACTTCGTAATTCCTATCATACATTGAGTTACTGATTGGTTTATCAATTCAATTCATTCATTCATCAGATCACAATAAACTATAATGGATATAATGAACTGAATAGATGTGGGATGTTAGTCAATGTACTTTTTGACACCAAGAAGTTGGTTCCAATGAAAGTACATCCTCCCAGCTGTGTTCCTGCCATGAGCCTTTGATGTTCATATTGATAGCTCAGCTGGCAAATTCAGAACAAGGAGACTGAGCCATCAAATATTTGCAGGGATGTGACCTTCTGAACCCCTTTGAGCACTGCTGTCTAAAGCTGTGGAACATGTACACAGTGTCTCTCCGGTCAAATTTACCATCACATGAAATGCAGACTTTTTCCAGTATAACACTGACCATGGACACCAACCACCACCAGAAAAGAGGGACTATACCAGAAGCATTACAGCCCACCACTTTCAGATTTGAAATTACAGCCACCAACAACACATAGTGGACCTGCCCAGAAGCAAGTGACAGAGCCCACAGCAAGAGTCCAGGACACTCTGCTCAGTCCGGGCCAGTAGCCCAGCCGGACAGCTATGCAGCCATAGAATGCAAGCCAGAGAACCTGGCGGCATCTTAACTGAACCAGATAAGGAATCTACTGAATATAATTTGTAGTAAATTAATGTATTCATAGCATTTGTTTATTTATTACATAAATAAGAAAGATTTTCACTTGTTCTATTGATTTTAACAGTAGACAAATTAAGGTTGAAAAGAAATTAACCCTAAGAATAATTAGTTCAGACAATATAACAAACCCCCGACCCGAACAAATAAAATGTCCATCTAAGTGATCTCTGATTTATTTAATCCTGACTCTAATTTTCCTCATAAATACTCGCCTGTTGGTGTGTTTGCAAATTGTTTAAGTGGTCACTGTGTTATGGCTGCTAGTAGAAATGTTAAGCTTCCCAAAGCAAATCCTCATATTGTTTCAAAGAGAAATATGAAACATTTTCTTCATGATCAGGCCAATTTGAGTGGGATAGAATTTCCTTTATTGATGATGTTGAAACTGCTTGGAGGTTTTTCTATGATGGTTTTAGTGAAATTGTCAATAAGCATGCTCCTTTTAAAAAGTACAGAGAAAAAGGTTTTGATAATGGTTTCCTCCAGACTTAGCCAGCCTGCTCCATGAACGTAATGTAGCTTGGGCCAAGGCTAGGAGAACTGGCAATGACGTGGACTGGCTCCTTTTCAAACAATTACGTAATAGATGCACTTTGTGAATAAAAAATGCCAAAGCTGACTATTATCTTGCACAAACTTCTAATAACTTGAATGATCCAAGAAAGGAAGGCCATATAATCAGTATCTGCCAGCTCTAAGGGAGTAGAACTGCCCTCCATGTATTATCAAGGACTCCATCTCTATTACAGATAAATCTGCAGTGTTGGACTGTTTCAATGAACACTTTGTTACCTCTGCCTCCTTGTTTGATTCTACTCAACCTACCACTGCGAACTCTGTTAATGGGTGCATTGACAATTTGGATACTGTTGATAAGTTTTCCTCTGTGCCTTTTACTGCTGCAGTTGTACATAAAGCCCTAAAATGCCTTGATCACAGTAAACCTGCAGGTCCTGATAACTTCGATCCATACTTTTTCAAGTTAGCTGCTGATTTTATTGCCCAACCTCTGATGGGTCTTTTTAATATCACCTTAGTTATTATAGTATATAATAACTATATTATATTATTATTAGTTGCAAACAAAAGTCCTGCTAAAAGGTGCGGACCCCTCACTTTTAAACAACTATAGGCCTATTTCTAAACCTGTCCTTGCCAAGATTCTGTAAACCTTAGTAAGTGATCAGCTCAAGGAGTTTTTATATTCAAACAATGTACTATACATGTATCAATCTGGCTTTCGAAAACAGTACAGTACAATTACAGCTGGCTTAAAGGTGATAAATGATTTTAATGAATCACTGGACAATAAACAATGTTGCGCAGCACTGTTTATAGATTTGTCCAAGGAGTTTCATACCCTCGACCATTCTATTATGAGGGAAAGGCTTCTTAGCCTTGGCTTATCAGAGTAAATGGTTGGCTGGTTTGACAACTATCTCTCAGGTAGGTCTCAGTGTGACCAATTAAATGGGGCTACTTCAAAATCAAAATGTTTCCAAGGGGGTACCCCAGGGCTCTTTACTGGGTCCTCTGCTATTTACTATCTATATTAATAGTATTGGTCATAAGGTAACAAATGAATGCTTGTTTACACTTTTATGTGGATGATAGTGTGATTTATTGCACGACCCCTACACTTAATGAGGCTCTTGAACATTTGAAATTAGCATTGGATATTATTCAGTCTCGGTTGCGTGAGCTCAAGCTTGTTTTAAATGCAGATAAAACAAAGTTGTTGTTTTCTAGGGCTCGGAACAACCCATCAAGCAAATTATTACATCCCAAGGCAAGCAGATTGTGGTCTCCTGTTTTAAATATTTGGACATTCTTATTGATGACTGTCTCTCTTTTAAGCCACACATTGTTAGTCCTGTTAAAAGCTAAGTTTGAAATTGGGGTTTTATTTCAGAAACAGACACTGCTTTTCTTTTGAGGCAATGAAAAGGCTGATTTCTGCCTCATTCTTCCTATTACTTGACTATGGTAACTTGTTGTATATGAATGCATCAGCCCAGTGTCTGAGGTCATTAGACACAGTTTAACTTAGAGCACTGAGATTCGTAACAAATTGTACATTTTTTACCCACCATTGTACTTTGTATGCTATGGCCGGTTGGACTTCGCTTCACAGGCGCAGACTGAGTCACTGGCTTATATTTATTTATAAGGCCAGTTTGGCGATGCTTCCGTCATACCTATGTGTCTACATGACTCAGATCTGTGGAACTCGGTATAGTCTGAGATCCCAAGACACTTGCTTGTTTGCTGTACCCAAAGCTCAAACTGAACTAGGGAAAAAAGCATTTATGCTCGCTGTCCCCTCTGCTTGGAATGTCTTGCAAAAGGACTTCAAACTGAAGGACTTAATAACTGGTGAATTCAAAGAGATTGTCAGGTCTATGGATCATGAGTCAATTGGAACCTGTCAATGTTTTTAGTGTGATGCTTTCTTTGCTGTAGTACTTTGCTTCTCCCCCCTTCTCTCTCTCCCTCTCTTGTTTGCTCCTCCCCTCCCTGCTCCTGTCACTCATTTTTCTCTCTCACCTCTATGAATTTTAGTTTATGTTTTGTTGTAGGTTGTACTTGCTGTGTTGTCTGCAACTCTATTTTATTTTTGCTGCTGTTTTTGGTCAGGTCTCCCTTGCAAATTGATTCTGAATCTCAATGGGACTTTTACCTGGTTAAATAAAGGTTAAATAAAACAAATAAAATGACTGTTGCAACTCAGCACTTGATAAACAGCAAGCCTTTAAAACCTTTCAAAAGGATATCCACGCTAAGATCCCCGAATTGAAACTCAAGGGAGTTTTTTTTGGGCACTTCAATATCAGTGTCTCTTCTAAAAGTGAACAATTGGAAATATTTATTTTACATGTGATAGAACTCATAAGAGCAGGGTGGGCTGCTGATGTATGTGTGAAGGATGGGATTGTGAACAAATTCATTTCAAGAGTGAAATTCCCCCAAAAGGTAGTGGCATAACTATAACCCTGACTCCACAAATGTCACATAGCTTTGTTGGATTGTATAGACCCCCATCATCTAATGATGTGTTTTTTGAACATTTAACTGAAGTCTTGAAAAAATGTTACCACAATAAGGAGCTCATTCGTATGGGTAATTTAACCGGTCTGACCAGTCAAAAAATTAAAAGTTGAAGGTTATTACAGACAAACATCATCATCAATTAGTCAATGGTATAAACAAGGATAAAACTGAGAAAATTACTAAAGCTACTGAAATTACTATGTAATTCGATAACTGGGATCTCGCAACATAATTTAACGCTATTTGCAAGAAAATTATGTAAACACAGATTCAACCTCAATATTTCAGGAAAGCAAAACAATTATTTATTTTTTGGTATAATTCATTTTGAAAATGAATGAAACCAAATAAAATGGGATAATTTTCTGCCCTCAACTGACCTAGAAACTGACTGCAATATGCTCAGAATAACACTTGAAAGACAATTTCAGAAAGAAATGCAATGCTAAATATACAAGTAAACACGTAATCTTCTTTTGCCAAATAACACCTCATTGCAGTTATTGAAAAAAGCGTCTTGGCACTGAAAAATGCACTAAAATCAGGATTAGATACTGACTGAATCGTATTCAAAGGGCTAAGAAATATGGTTATGTTAGAACGTAGGAAAAGCAAAGGCCAACCTATTTATTTGAATAATAAATTAGGTGGAGGGAAATTCTAAACTCATTTGGAAAAGTATAAATAATCTAACTGGCAAGGGATGTGCTACATTTTCTGGGGAGATACAACTAAAGGTACAGGGAAGACTACTTCAGGATAGCTATTCAATTGCCTCAACTTCCAAGTTTTTTATTTATTACCAACTACAAGGGATATGCTGTAAAATATATTGAGCTCTTTGGAAAATTCTAAAGCCAAGGATGTGTTTGGCTTTGATACTGCATGTTTAAAGAAACACAAAGACATTCTTACATCACCTATAACTCATGTAATTAATTTATCCATACAAATCAATACATTTCCAAATGCATGGAAGTTGCCAATTCTTACCCCTATATTGAAGTCTGGAGATCGGTATCTAGTCAATAACTATACACCGATTAGCATATAGCATATTGCCATTTTAAAAGTTGCAGAAAAGTCAGTTGTTGAGGAGCTAAATTTAAATACTAGCCATGTTGCTTTGCATCCCATGCAATTGGGCTTTAGAGCAAACACTCCACTGAGGCAGGAAGTTGTTATCTTTTGAGGAAAATAAAATCTGAACTTGACAATGGGGGCCACTTGGTGGTTGCTATTTTCTTAGATCTGCGAAAAGCATATGACACTGTCAGTCTTTCAAAATGATCTCAATTTAACTTTTCCTCCAATGCCATGAAGTGGATGAGGTCATATTTAGCTGATAGGACAGAGTGTGTCAGAATCAATAACAATCTCTCATCATCTGGCAAATGTGTAATGGGGGTACCCCAAGGATCTGTTATCGGCCCACTACTGTTTAGCCTATAGATAAATGATTTCCCACAAGTTTGCCATGGAGTTGACATCCAAATGCAGATGATACTGTTGCGTATGTATACAGAATTAAAATTAAGTGCAGCTATGACAAACATTTCTGAATATCCTGATCTTTCATATCTTAGTATAAATATGGGAAAACTATGTGTATGTACTTCTCTATTATATATATATATATTATTCAAGTGAAATTTGCACCAGACTTCAAAAAATCCAGACAAAAAATCTAAACATTAAAGTCCATATGGAAATAAAGCTATGTGTAATAAAGTGGAATGAAACAGGAACAAAGTATTGAACACACTAAGAAAAAGCAGTACACCACAGCAAGGAAAGGCAAGGAACCAGCTGAAAACCATAACTAATTAGGAGGCAACTCTACCTCTGTAAGGGTTGGTGGTGATAGGCGCCACTCGCAGAACCCTAGGGGATCAAAAAGTTAGACGGAACCCGTCTAACCACTAGCTCTGTAAAACAGAGAATAGGGAAGATAATAAGGGATGAACGCAAACCACACCCACCGGGTGTTAACTCCAAGTGTCTAAAACGTAAAGGCAATGATAGCCAAACGAACAAGTAGTAACCTGAACCAGTCCAACCGAACTGAACAAAAGCAACCTGAATCAAAGCACCGCCTAGCGGGCAAGGTTCTTTATAAAAGTTACAACTAAAAGTTCGTAAAATAAAGACACGAGTATCCCAAAATAAAGGCTAGGAGAGCCGAGAGAACATGGTTGAAACCCAGAAACAGCCCAACAGGCTGAACAACCAGAACCCGAACGAAAAGCGCTTAATAGCGAGCAGGGTTTTTTACATTGGGTACAATAAACATGTTACACAGTTCGCATAATACCTAAAAGTTCCGAGCGTCCGAAAACGCGAAAAGCCAGGAGAGCCACAGAACCACATTGCAACCCGAAACAGTCGAAGTGACTGACAAACGAAACCCAACAGAAAACCCATAACAAATGAGCAAGGTTTCTAATAAGGGTACAATTTAAATAAGTATTATGTAAATACCCGAACCAATAATACTGAACATCCCAAAATGTGAAAGGCTAGGGAAGCCAACAGAACCAGGTTATCACCTGAAAACAGTCTAGACGACTGAACCCACGAAAACAAAATGAAAACGCTTAATAGCGAGCAAAGGGTTTTTTAGAAAGACACAAGTAAGTAAATTATTATGACTGGACATAACCAAAAGTACTGCGCGTCCGTAAACGCGGAAGAGCTAGGAGAGCCCACAAGATCAAATGGTAAAACCTGACCCATTAGTTCTGAACGTCCGAGAACTCGAAACGGTAGGGAGGACCGTCAGACAGCAGGGCCCAAAAGTTAACCTGCTATCTGGCATCCGCAAAACCTGCAAAGCCACCAAAACAGCATTGAAACCCGAAGACAACCTCAGCGACCAGGAGGGTACAATTTACACACGAGAGAAGTACAATAGTGGGTACAATTAAATGGAGGCGAAAAGGTCTTAGCGTAATAACGTAAGAGCCTAAGAGACAGTTAGGTGGGGATGACAGACAGCGGGGAACAACAAGACCCACATCTGACGTCCGCCAAAACTCGAAACGGATTAAGGGGGACCGACAGAACCACAGAGTAAAACCTATACCAGGAGATCTGCTGACCAAAATGAAACCCAGAATTAAAGCGCATTATAGCGAACAAGGAATCATTTGTAGATGACAAAAGAATAATATATAATGACCAGACATAACCAACAGTTCGGTGTATCCGAAAAACGTGAAAGGCTAAGAGAGCCGACAGAACACGTTTGTCACCTGAAAACAGTCGAACCGAATTGTTAAGACTTGACCCATAAGTTCTGAGCGTATGAAAACGCAGGGGGGGCTAGAAGAGCCGCGAGAACAATATGGAAACCCAAAACAGACGAACTGGCTGAACAAAATGAAACCAACCAAAAGCGCTTAATAGCGAACAAGGTTTCTATTTGTAAGTGACAAGGAAACAATTTATAATGACCTGACATAACCCACAGTTCTGTGCGTCCGAAAACGAGAAAGACTAAGAGAGCCGACAGAACAAGTTTGTCACCCGAAAACAATCTCAGCGACCCAACAAAAGAAACTTAATCAATCGCTCCTACACACGAGCGAAGTTTCAAATGCGGGTACAATTTACACACGAGAGAAGTTTCAAATGTGGGTACAATTAAATGGGGAATGAACCGACCTTAACCCAAAAACTCTTAAAGTCCAAAACGAGAAAGGCAGTTAGCCAAAAGAACCAGTAGTAACCCACTAACCAGTCGACCCGGCTGGATAAAACGAAACCAAAAGAAAAGCGCATTTTAGCGAACAAGGTTTCTTAAAGCAGGAAACTAAAATGAGTTCTTTCGTTAGGACCAGAGTACTCCCCAAAAACGTAAACGGCTAGAAGAGCCAAAAGAACAAGTTAGAAACCCAAAGCAGTCGAACCGACTGACGAACGGAAACCAACCGAAAACCCCCATTTAGAGAGATAAGGTTTCCTTAAAAGGGACAACTAACTAAGTTCTTGCGTCTTTAGAAGGGTTAGAAATGGAGATAGTCGTTTCTAAAGAAAGGTCTTTGTGAAGTCTTTGTGAAGTCTTTGTGAAGTCTTTGTGAACGTCTTGAAAAAGACATTCTTACCTTACCGGCTAAAAATCGTAAAGATGGCTTACGATTTCGCCCCGATTGAAATTAGGTGCGGGTATTTATAGGGAAGAGATAATTGGTCATTCAAGCCAGCTGAGCGCGTTAAGGAAAAAAGGCGCACACCGCCATCTGGTGGTGAATCTGGGGAACAACCGTGACAGGACCCCCCCCCTTAGGGGCGACTCTTGACGACCCTACGAACCCACACGGGTGTTTAGGAAGAGAAAAAAATTTTTTTTTTGTTTAAACAGATAAGCTAGTTAGCGAAACCGTAGGGACCCGCTGACGCCAAGATATGGCGAAATCGTACTGTAAGGGTTGGTGGTGATAGGCGCCACTCGCAGAACCCTAGGGGATCAAAAAGTTAGACGGAACCCGTCTAACCACTAGCTCTGTAAAACAGAGAATAGGGAAGATAATAAGGGATGAACGCAAACCACACCCACCGGGTGTTAACTCCAAGTGTCTAAAAACGTAAAGGCAATGATAGCCAAACGAACAAGTAGTAACCTGAACCAGTCCAACCGAACTGAACAAAAGCAACCTGAATCAAAGCACCGCCTAGCGGGCAAGGTTCTTTATAAAAGTTACAACTAAAAGTTCGTAAAAATAAAGACACGAGTATCCCAAAATAAAGGCTAGGAGAGCCGAGAGAACATGGTTGAAACCCAGAAACAGCCCAACAGGCTGAACAACCAGAACCCGAACGAAAAGCGCTTAATAGCGAGCAGGGTTTTTTACATTGGGTACAATAAACATGTTACACAGTTCGCATAATACCTAAAAGTTCCGAGCGTCCGAAAACGCGAAAAGCCAGGAGAGCCACAGAACCACATTGCAACCCGAAACAGTCGAAGTGACTGACAAACGAAACCCAACAGAAAACCCATAACAAATGAGCAAGGTTTCTAATAAGGGTACAATTTAAATAAGTATTATGTAAATACCCGAACCAATAATACTGAACATCCCAAAATGTGAAAGGCTAGGGAAGCCAACAGAACCAGGTTATCACCTGAAAACAGTCTAGACGACTGAACCCACGAAAAACAAAATGAAAACGCTTAATAGCGAGCAAAGGGTTTTTAGAAAGACACAAGTAAGTAAATTATTATGACTGGACATAACCAAAAGTACTGCGCGTCCGTAAACGCGGAAGAGCTAGGAGAGCCCACAAGATCAAATGGTAAAACCTGACCCATTAGTTCTGAACGTCCGAGAACTCGAACGGTAGGGAGGACCGTCAGACAGCAGGGCCCAAAAGTTAACCTGCTATCTGGCATCCGCAAAACCTGCAAAGCCACCAAAACAGCATTGAAACCCGAAGACAACCTCAGCGACCAGGAGGGTACAATTTACACACGAGAGAAGTACAATAGTGGGTACAATTAAATGGAGGCGAAAAGGTCTTAGCGTAATAACGTAAGAGCCTAAGAGACAGTTAGGTGGGGATGACAGACAGCGGGGAACAACAAGACCCACATCTGACGTCCGCAAAACTCGAAACGGATTAAGGGGGACCGACAGAACCACAGAGTAAAACCTATACCAGGAGATCTGCTGACCAAAATGAAACCCAGAATTAAAGCGCATTATAGCGAACAAGGAATCATTTGTAGATGACAAAAGAATAATATATAATGACCAGACATAACCAACAGTTCGGTGTATCCGAAAAACGTGAAAGGCTAAGAGAGCCGACAGAACACGTTTGTCACCTGAAAACAGTCGAACCGAATTGTTAAGACTTGACCCATAAGTTCTGAGCGTATGAAAACGCAGGGGGGGCTAGAAGAGCCGCGAGAACAATATGGAAACCCAAAACAGACGAACTGGCTGAACAAAATGAAACCAACCAAAAGCGCTTAATAGCGAACAAGGTTTCTATTTGTAAGTGACAAGGAAACAATTTATAATGACCTGACATAACCCACAGTTCTGTGCGTCCGAAAACGAGAAAGACTAAGAGAGCCGACAGAACAAGTTTGTCACCCGAAAACAATCTCAGCGACCCAACAAAAGAAACTTAATCAATCGCTCCTACACACGAGCGAAGTTTCAAATGCGGGTACAATTTACACACGAGAGAAGTTTCAAATGTGGGTACAATTAAATGGGGAATGAACCGACCTTAACCCAAAACTCTTAAAGTCCAAAACGAGAAAGGCAGTTAGCCAAAAGAACCAGTAGTAACCCACTAACCAGTCGACCCGGCTGGATAAACGAAACCAAAAGAAAAGCGCATTTTAGCGAACAAGGTTTCTTAAAGCAGGAAACTAAAATGAGTTCTTTCGTTAGGACCAGAGTACTCCCCAAAAACGTAAACGGCTAGAAGAGCCAAAAGAACAAGTTAGAAACCCAAAGCAGTCGAACCGACTGACGAACGGAAACCAACCGAAAACCCCATTTAGAGAGATAAGGTTTCCTTAAAAGGGACAACTAACTAAGTTCTTGCGTCTTTAGAAGGGTTAGAAATGGAGATAGTCGTTTCTAAAGAAAGGTCTTTGTGAAGTCTTTGTGAAGTCTTTGTGAAGTCTTTGTGAACGTCTTGAAAAAGACATTCTTACCTTACCGGCTAAAAATCGTAAAGATGGCTTACGATTTCGCCCGATTGAAATTAGGTGCGGGTATTTATAGGGAAGAGATAATTGGTCATTCAAGCCAGCTGAGCGCGTTAAGGAAAAGGCGCACACCGCCATCTGGTGGTGAATCTGGGGAACAACCGTGACAATAAAGACACAGTATCCCAAAATAAAGGCTAGGAGAGCCAGAGAACATAGTTGAAACCCAGAAACAGCCCAACAGGCTGAACAACCCAGAACCGAGACGGCAAAAGCGCAATAAGCGAGCAGGGTTTTTACATTGGGTACAATAAACATGTTACACAGTTCGCATAATACCTAAAAGTTCGGCGTCAAAGCGAAAGCCAGGAGAGCCACAGAACCACATTGCAACCCGAAACAGTGAAGTGACTGACAAGCGAAACCCAACAGAAAGCCCATAACAAATGAGCAAGGTTTCTAATAAGGGTACAATTTAAATAAGTATTATGTAAATACCAGAACCAATAATACTGAACATCCCAAAATGTGAAGGCTAGGGAAGCCAACAGAACCAGGTTATCACCTGAAAACAGTCTAGGCGACTGAACCCACGAAAACAAAATGAAAAGCGGCAATAGCGAGCAAAGGGTTTTTAGAAAGACACAAGTAAGTAAATTATTATGACTGGACATAACCAAAAGTACTGCGCGTCGTAAACGCGGAAGAGCTAGGAGAGCCCACAAGATCAAATGGTAAAACCTGACCCATTAGTTCTGAGCGTCCGAGAACTTCGAAGCGGTAGGGAGGACCGTCAGACAGCAGGGCCCAAAAAGTTAACCTGCTATCTGGCATCCATAAAAACCTGCAAAGCCACCAAAACAGCATTGAAACCCGAAGACAACCTCAGCGACCAGGAGGGTACAATTTACACACGAGAGAAGTACAATAGTGGGTACAATTAAATGGAGGCGAAAAGGTCTTAGCGTAATAACGTAAGAGCCTAAGAGACAGTTAGGTGGGGATGACAGACAGCAGCGGGAACAACAAGACCCACATCTGGCGTCCGCCAAAACTCGAAACGGATTAAGGGGGGACCGACAGAACCACAAGAGTAAAACCTATACCAGGAGATCTGCTGACCAAAATGAAACCCAGAATTAAAGCGCATTATAGCGAACAAGGAATCATTTGTAGATGACAAAAGAATAATATATAATGACCAGACATAACCAACAGTTGGTGTATCCGCGTGAAAAGGCTAAGAGCCGCCGACAGAACACGTTTGTCACCTGAAAACAGTCGAACCCGAATTGTTAAGACTTGACCCATAAGTTCTGAGCGTATGAAAACGCAGGGGGCTAGAAGAGCCGCGAGAACAATATGGAAACCCAAAACAGAGCGAACTGGCTGAACAAAATGGGAAACCAACCAAAGCGCTTAATAGCGAACAAGGTTTCTATTTGTAAGTGACAAGGAAACAATTTATAATGACCTGACATAACCCACAGTTCTGTGCGTCCAAAACGAGAAAGACTAAGAAGAGCCGACAGAACAAGTTTGTCACCCGAAAACAATCTCAGCGACCCAACAAAAGAAACTTAATCAATCGGCTCCTACACGAGCGAAGTTTCAAATCTTGAGGTACAATTTACACGAGAGAAGTTTCAAATGTGGGTACAATTAAATGGGGAATGAACGACCTTAACCCAAAACTCTTAAAGTCCAAAGCGAGAAAGGCAGTTAGCCAAAAGAACCAGTAGTAACCCACTAACCAGTCGACCGGCTGGATAAGCGAAACCAAAAGCGCATTTTTAGCGAACAAGGTTTCTTAAAGCAGGAAACTAAAATGAGTTCTTTCGTTAGGACCAGAAGTACTCCCCAAAAACGTAAACGCGGCTAGAAGAGCCAAAAGAACAAGTTAGAAACCCAAAGCAGTCGAACCGACTAATGACGAAAACCAACCGAAAACCCCCATTTAGAGATAAGGTTTCCTTAAAGGGACAACTAACTAAGTTCTTGCGTCTTTAGAAGGAGTTAGAAATGGAGATAGTCGTTTTTCTAAAGAAAGGTCTTTGTGAAGTCTTTGTGAAGTCTTTGTGAAGTCTTTGTGAGCGTCTTGAAAAGACATTCTTACCTTACCGGCTAAAAATCGTAAAGATGGCTTACGATTTGCCTGATTTGAAGTTAGGTGCGGGTATTTATAGGGAAGAGAACCTCCAATCTGTGCTAATTAATGTCAGCTGGGTTAGAATATATTGATGGGCTATAAAAGGTTTTTTTTTTGTTACCAAGGTGCCACACAAGAAACATCTAATGATGGGTAAAAGCAAAGAGCTCTCTCAAGACCTTCGCAACCAGATTGTTGCAAAACATGAAAATGGAATTGGCTACAGACGTATTTCACAACTTCTGAATCTTCCAGTAAGCACCATTGGGGGCATTATCCATAAGTGGAAGCAACATCACTCCACCATCAACCGGCCACGCACAGGAGCTCCTCGCAAGATTTCTGATCAGGGAGACAGAAGGATACTTAGAAGAGTAGCCAAAGAGCCAAGGACCACTAGGAAAGAGCTCCAGAAAGACTTGGAGGCAGCAGGTACAACTGTGACAGAAAGGACAGTAGGCAATGCACTCCACCGCCATGGCCTCTGTGCACGCTCAGCCCGCAAGACATGTTGAAGCTCGTTTAAAGTTTGCCAAACAACATTTGGACAAGCCAGTGAACTACTGGGAGCATGTACTCTGGTCAGATGAGACCAAAATTGAACTTTTTGGCTGTCACACAACACACCATGTTTGGAGGAGAAATGGCACTGCACATCACCTGAATAACAACGATCCAAAGCATACAGCAAAGGAAACTCACAATTGGTTTCAGAGAAAGAAAATCAACTTGTTGGAATGGCCCAGTCAATCACCTGACTTAAACCCAATTGAACATTTGTGGAAGCATCTGAAGATCCAGATTCACAAGAGGGCCCCCCGCAATCTTCAAGATTTAAAGACAATCTGTGTAGAGGAATGGGCCAAAATCACACCTGAATACTGCGGGCGATTAGTTACTTCATACAGAAAGCGCCTTGAAGCTGTCATTGCAAACAAAGAAGCCTTTGTTTGCAATGACAGCTTCAAGGCGCTCCACTAAGTATTTAATTAATTTCAGTTAGTGTGTTCAATACTTTTTTCCTATGTCATTCCACTTTATTACACATAACTTTATTTACATATGGACTTTAATGTTTAGATTTTTTTGTCTGGATTTCTTGAGTTAATACCAAAGTCTGGTGCAAATTTCACTTGAATGGCCTCATTGGAAATACATTTACTGGGAAAAATGTTGATGTGTTCAATACTTATTTCCCCCATTGTATATATATATACTTTTTATTTTTTATTAACCCTGATATCTGTATTAACCCTTTCCAGTTTGACCATTCTAATATCGGAAACATGTTTCAGATGGTTGTAACGTCAATGTCCCTTTAATTCATTCACCTTTTTTTTTTCATGAAACCACTTTTTTAAGGTTAGAATGTGTATTTTCATTATATCTGAATTGTTTATGACTAGAAGGCAGGAACTAGCTACTTTCTCAAAAAGAAAAACTCTAGGGCCTCCTGCGTGGTCCAGTGGTTACAACGTTCAGCACTGGCCACGGAGACCGGGGTTCAATTCCCCGTCCCGCCAGAGTTGGTGATTGGCTATCCGACCCAGGGAGGGAGGAGGGAAGCCAACAAGGACGTTCGCTGCGCATAAGAGTGGCCCTGTAGTACTAGATTGCGGTCGACGGCCTGGTGAGTACCGTCTTGGAGGAAACGTTACTTCGCCTTTGTCACTACTGCTCGCAGGACTCACATTACTAGGGGGGATTGACATAAAAATAGTGGGTCTAATTGGCTACTAAATTGGGAGAAAATGGGAGAGAAAAAAAAACTGCATGGAAAATGGCGATTTGAAGCTGGTGCCAGAGGGAGACACCTCGGCTCCATGCAATCCATCAGGTTTATAAGAGCTTTGGACAGACATATTGAGAAATATGTGTAAATGTTTTTTTTCCCAGCTTGTCCATGATGATGATGTTATAGGCTATAGGCCTAATGAAAGGGCACTGTTGTGGCATGACAAAGCAAAAGACAAACATCAGTGGCAAAAGGTGATCACTCATCAAAAAGAGCCAGTAATCAAACAATAATAACCAAAGGGAGACTAAAACAACACCAATGAGATCAGAGTCAGAGCCAAAGACAAGACTGATGATTAACACATTTTTACTCAAACTTTGTATTAACCAGTGATACAATTCTGTATACACTCACGCACTACAAGACCACACAAGACCCACAGACCACCACAGACCGACTTCTGCAGGCAGGGTTTCCGGAGCCTGTAATGCTGGTACAGCTCATGAATAAAGATTCTGAACCTGTGCTGGCCTAGAGTGCTGTGTCCTTCCTTCTGACTGGATTCCTGGGAAATTTCCACTCCAGAATGTATATATGGGCTCTAGCCATCCATTTTGTTCATTTCAAGTATTGATATGCATGATATGTATAGCTTGCTACATTCATTATTGACATTGCCTCAGGGAGAAATTATGGTTTTAAACTGAAAATTACAATATAGGAGGTATGATGCAATAAAAAAGCATTGTATGTGTGAGAATTCCAATTACTCAATTATTTAAAAAATGTGTGCTTATAATGCACAATAGTGTCACACAGGTTTTTCACCAGCAACACAAACGCTATCGGGCTTAAATTGCAAAAGCATAAATGGCGACCAAACAGCAGATGATCCCCAACAGGGTTGTATCAATTGTCTCAGGAGTATCATGTGGGAGAATGAAGTTTAGGTCACCAAAATGTCACTCCCATAGGTTCATTCTCTAAAGCAGTAGGCAGTAATTACTGCTGGCAGTAATGTAAACCATATTTATTTTTTATTATTTAATTCATTATTTAATAAGAAGAATGGTTCTGTGTGGCTCAGTAGGTAGAGCATGGCGTTTACAACGCTTAGGTTTTGGGTTCGATTCCCATTGGGAACACAGATACTGAAAAATGTATGCATTCACTACTGTAAGTTGCTTTGGATAAAAGCATCTGATAAATGGCATCTTAAAAGAATACTCAGTGTTTATCTGGCACAGGACAAAGAAGACATATTGTTTTCTTTTACAACATGTATGTTTACCCTGAAGTAATTAAATTTCCTTCTGTTTTGAGGATGCATGGAATTATGTGGTAAGATATAGTTGAGCATACTGTTGTACACTGTTGAGCTAGGAATAACAATGACTCTTTCTTAAGCCACTTAAAAGCACATTCATGAATACAATATAACTAGCCAGCTGTCGAACCACATTAAGGGGTGAGATTTGTCATTTTGCTCTGAAATTTCACAATGTACCATATAAACACCGTCTCCAAATCCCAATGTGAGACAGTGGGGATATTAAGTGCTCTGCATAACTGAAATCCATTTGCCATTATTAAAAAAGTTAAACCCATTTGTTCTCCAAAACATAAATGATAATATTCTTGCTTTTACTTATTTTGTAACATTTTGTACAAATTATTTCTATTTAGTTTTTTTTATTATTTCTAAAAGTAAAGCAAATAAAGATCTAAATCAAATCCAATGAATTTACAAATCATAATGCAGGTTATTTCTGTGTTCTCCCAGAAAGATAACTTAAGTCTTCAGCATATTAAGATTGTAATGTAAATGCAGAAACCACGAGAATCACTAGCCGTTAAGCAAGTTTTTTTGTTAATCAGAATATCCTGTACCATTGGAAAAAACAAAAAAAGTAGTACCTTTTCTCATTTCTAATTTCTAATTCTTCTCATTTAGAACAGAGCTCATTCATCATTGAGCCCGCTCATCCATAAGATTAGTTGGTTGGGTCGGTGTATGGATGGCATTTTGTTATTTTGGTCTGGAAATGAAGCTGGGTGACTCCTGTTTCATAATTAGCAACAGATGGGTTAGAAGACCTAAGGGCACTTTTAAATGTGGCAATTGCATCCACTGTGACAATGTCAAAACAGGAAAACAATTTATTGATCTTAAAACCAATTGTGTGTACGAACCGAGAGACCTTTGCAATGCTACATATGTAGTTTATTGTTCTTGCAATTGTTTTTACATTGGGCGTATTTAAAAGACCTCTCTGAACTTAAATATGGCATCAGAACCTGTAATGTGGATTAGACTATGGCCTAGCCCTTCATGGAGGCCCATGAAAGCAATGGCACCCTGCTAAGAATTGGGGTTATATAATTAATTAAGAAACCCATTAGGGGTGGTGATAGATTAAAACACCCTTTGTAATGAGATATTTAAAGAGACATGATTTCTTTATTTGATGTTATGAACTATCCAGGAGTTAATGACTAGATTGATGTTAAGCCTTTTCCTGTTAAATTAACTTATTATTGAAATTATTTTTGCAATCTTTGTTTTCTCTCCATAGATATACTTTATTCTATGATATTTAAATAATATTTGTTATATTTTGTTTCTCTCCACTGCAATCATTGTTTTGTTTGTTCTGTATCTATGCATTGTATGCCTATAGTATTTCGTTTGGCCATGCATCTACTATTTGGCGCATGCCATTGGACAATTACATTATTGGATAATTGTTCAATTACATCATGTTTAGAATTTACATGTAGGGCCCAATATGGTCCAGAAAGACACACTCTGTTGAAGATTTCTGCAAACTGAAACGCCTTGGCATGGACTCCTCACAGATATGCCAAGATATTAAACCATTTTTATTTTACCCCTTCGTCCTACAAGAGTGTCTAGTCTTCATTGAAGTAAGCCCATTTTTTGCATGTATTCTTTGTACTGTGGCACAATGCTTTGTTTTTTTTGTCCTGATTTCCCTGTTGTTTGTTCAAGGAGAATCTTGTTTTTCCTGATCTCCAAAGCTTGGAAATACTTGGTAAATTTAATTATGAAATAGTTGGCAATATATACATTTAGGGGATTCATTGATGTAACCCCCAGATGAAAATGCAACTTGCATAGGCAAACATACACAAAACCATAATACTTCCTAAAACCAGCAGTGGTTCATTGGCTGGAAACAGAAGAGGATGGATGTGCTTCCAGCTATCAGACTGTGCAGTTAACAGTGCAATTTACTTCTTCAAATCAAAAGTGTTGAAGCCTATTTCTAAGGATTGCATTGATATTAATACATTCAATTTCCAATTGTTTATCTGACTTAAACAAAGAGAACTCTAATGTGACGTGAAACAAAAATCAATTAGGCTTCCCAATTAAGTGCAGCACTGGAAAATTGACATTACACCCCTTTTTCAATAAAACCACACCCCAGGTGCGGATCTCTGTAGTGTTATGTCCATTTGTTAGAAATGGGGTGTGTTTCATAGACCACATTCTTATTATTCAGTGCTCGCAGCCACGCACCTGCCACTTAATGAGTTATGCAGGCGCTTATCACAGGTTACGATGTGCGTATGTCAAATGCATCACATTTTAGACATTTAGCAGATGCTCTTATCCAAGGCGACTTGGACACTTTTACATTTCTTTACATACAATCCATTTATACAGCTTAATTTACTGAAGCAATTCAAGTTAAGTACCTTGCTCAAAGGTAGAACGGCAGTGCCCCACCTGGGGTGTGAACCCACAACCTTTGAGTTACAAGCCCAGTTTCCTAACCATTACACTGCACTGCTATATAGGTTTTACTTCATCTCCAAACCACAATACCCACCTGTATCTCTCTTTCTGTATTCAATGTTTTTTTTTTTTACCATTACATTGGTGCACCATATCTTCAGTGTCTTCATTGCAGCTTTTCTACTATAAAATGAATTATCACAAACACAACTCTTTTCCCATAAAATATGAGAAATTAATCTCATATATAGGACAGTTTTTTTCCACAGTCATGCCATTCCAAATATTCTGTAATTTAAGCAGTTTGTTCTTGTTATTAATTATTCAAGTAAAACTGCAGAGATCTGGAAATTATAAATCCATGAAATTTGGATGTGATGGTTTTCTCTCTCAAATCTGTGGCTGGCAGACAGGCTATAGGATACTTTGCACAGATACGGTATATTGAACCTTTCCACTTAGACATACAGTTCACATGGTCCTTCGTTCATGAATCATGTATTGGCACAATTACTGAATATATTGAATTATTATGTTGGTGGATATAATTTTTTAATGCCTGGTAAAATGACATTCCCTCTTTAGGTGCTGCACTTGGGGGTGGGAACTTAATGGGAACTTTTCACTAAGACAGAGATTCTGGAAACTGATCAGTGATTGGCGTAACATTTATTCTTAAATTTAGGTTATTTAAGGTGTTATTTATTTTTTACTTGTGTACACTTGTCACCATGCTGGTGATTTGTATAAAAAAATCTGTAGTTGTAAATTAATAATTACAACAACAACAAAATAATATATATATCATAATAATAATAATAATTACTGCACAGAGACAAGCCAGAATAGGCTGTATGCTCATGATGAGGCTCTGTTATTCTTTGGTGCTCTGCTTTCAGTCATGTTAGCAGACTTCCATAGCATACTCTCATGGTGTGCTGACAAGGAAGGGAAAAAGCAGCAGGTTAATAACCTGGTTCAACGTTGCGTTACAAATTGTTCTAATTAAGATATCCGATGATATAATTAGAGTGCAGTGCAAAAGTAAAACAGCATTGTAATCGGCGCATCTGCCAAATTATCTATAAACCATTTGGATAAGTGCACTATTATTTACTTTGTTAAGATGAGGTTATGCCAGCACAGCTGAGCATGATCGACACTAAAGCGCTTACTCAAAACAGAAGTTCATAAATGCTAGCTGATGCACTGTCAGTGCTTGTGGAAAATTGGGAGGTCTAGGTTCCAACGTTCCCCAGGATCTTCTCACACGGTGATGCAATCATACTTTGGCTTCATGCCAGCACTCCCATGTCTTGAGCGTGCCCATTGGTCAGCAGGAACAAGCGCTGTGCCAATTGGAGTGTAGCGGAATTATTGGCTATTTCACGTACGCAATATAAAAATCTTTCTTCAATGCAGAGTGCGGCACTTCCGGTAACGCTGTCCCACAGGATGTCAATGTTTCTTTGTTAAGCCCAGCAACGTCCAGCAATATCGATCACTTCTAATCAGCAGAATCAATCACAGGTCCTCCTTGGTTACAATCACAGCCTGTCTGGTGTATCCATTGTGACTAATCGGGCACACCAGTCCCTTCTGGATGGCTGCATTCTTCCCTGATCTGACCTGAGATGGAGTGCCCAAGGGACAGGGGGTTTAACTGCTTGTCATCCTGAAAGGTCACCTGCTTTGGCCAGTAGGACACAACTGCCCCACCACCACATACATGGAGGTGAACATACTGTATGCGTATGTGCTGCGTGCAAGCTATGAGAGAGGAGCAGAGGAGGTTGAAATTCACTTATATTGTACCTTTACATAACTAATAATGAAGTATGACACATAATGCCACATACAGTATACAAATACACACACAAATACACACACACACACACACACACACACATACAGGTAACCGCCAAAATAAAGGAAACACTGAGGTGGTCATGGCATTGTTTTCATGCTCATCAAACCAGTCAGTGACCACTCATAGCCTGTGGATGAGGGCATTGTCATCCTGGATGAGACCACTCCCATCAGGATAAAATGCTTCAGCATAGGATGAAGGTGAAAAGTCATGGTTTTGGATTTTTTGCCATTTACCTTGCCCTCTAAGGGCCCTATAAGCGACGTTATGCCCTAGCGCAGGCGAATTGCCAGTTTCGTCTGTCGCAAACTGAATATTTCCCGTCTCCGCCGAGTTTGGCAATTTTGTGGTGCGCAATGAATGTGTTTGTGCGACTATGGGCTGGGCAGTGCAATAGGGGGTGTGACTATGAAAACAGTCAGCGCTATGCAAGTTTGGTGTCAAATAATGCGTTTCTGTTAACCCCCTGAGGTCAACTGGAACGCCGACGATCCGAGCAGCAATAAAAATATATTACTATTTCTAACGTCGCAAGATTTTATCATACACACGCGGCAAAAACATTGACAAAAACCTTAGAATCGCGACTTTCCGATTTGAGCACTGGCAAATAATATTAGATTTTTAAAATTAGGTTCATTAGACCAAAAGTAAACCTTGCCTTTTCCTCTCTGTTTTACCTGGAAGTACCGCCCCCCTTCTATTGACATGGTAACTAGGTGTTAATTTCGGGGAGGGACGTGGGGCCATGTGTGAAATCGCAGGTGTAAACAACACATAGAATGTCCCAACATTATGTAGCATCTTGTCTGTGTTTACAGTTGCGATCTGCCAGCAACAGACTGTATGCTGATATTTATTTTATTTCCCATGTTTTCAAATACTCGTGAAAATATATTAATTCCGCGTCTTGTGGCGCTATTCGAAACAATCAGAATCATTGCAAACTGCTGCGAATAATTAACGGGAGGATATTTAACCAGCTGGCATTCTCTGTTTCGGCGCTTGGACATTACCTAGCTTAGCTTGATAGTACCTATTGTGATTAATGTTTCATGCCTCTCGAGAACTTGTTCGTGTGCTTATTGTTGTTTAGATTCCCAGTGTTTAGTTTATTCAGATTTTTTGTTTTTGGATAGGCTTACGCTTTGGATTTACCGTTTTGTTTGTTCCTGATCGTTGGTTATTTTGTTTTGTTTTGTTTGTCTGTCCATGTCTTCGCAGTCACAGATTTTGCTTTCATTTTCCTACAGACGTTTAAAGATAAATAAATATCTTAAACCCAGAAAACGGGCTACTTTTGATCATGTGCCTGTGCCCACTGCCAAAAAGACTCTGGATGTTGGCAAACTGGCTTCTGTTGGTCGCAAGAAATGCGTAGCCTACTCTGCAAGATGTTGGGGAAACAACAGTGCACTCCATGGGAGTGCAAGGTTTGTGATGTTCCCTTGTGTCTACAGTTGACCAGAAACAGTTTTGAGAAGTGGCACCAAAGACTGTGAAAGAACAGATTGTCTCACCATGTTTTCATTTAGAATTTTTTGTATATAGTTTGTGTGATGTTTTCAATAAATCTTCCAAAATGAAAAAAACGTTTTTGTTTTTTTCTGTCTTCTGCATGGCTCACTGACTATTGCTTACTCTGATGGCTTTTGTCTTTGTCTGATGGCCTTTGAGAGAGAGATGGCCCATCTGACAGATCTTACAGGTGTGGACAACCCTCAGGTGTGGATCATGAATATTCAGGAAATTAGCATATAGCCCTCCCACAGCCTGAAATAAATAAACAGTTTTTTAGCTATTTAGATCTCAGATGTGCTAAACTATTTTGACATCCTTACATAACCAAGACCTTGATGAACAAACGCATATTGGCAAAACAATTTGTCACTATAGTTTAGTGTGTGCTTTCACAACTTTTGTGACGGCAGAAAAATAACTAAATAAAAGTTACTCTTTATAACTTGTGTGTTTGTAGATCTATTTACAAGCTGCATATGATACTGACCAAACTATTGATGGCATATAAATGTAGCTGTGATTGTCCTTCAAATAAAAATATAAAACAATTTGGAGTAAGTGTGTGTTAAGTTGAAGAAATTGAGATAAATATCAGACCACGCCAAAATCACAAAACTTCTCTGAGCTAAGCACGGACCTCAGGGGGTTAACGTACAACTAGCGCAAACGCTGGCGCTCTGTGCAATTTGGTGACTTTATTGATGCGCACATATGAACATAAGGTTATCTGAAATCACATGATAATGTTTTGTGAATATTGTGAATTTCCCCCCACATTGAGGCAAATCGTCCAATCCATGGGTAACTTGCAAGCGTAATCAATTAAGCTAAAAACTATTTCACCACAGCTTGTGGTTATTCAATGCACGGACATGAAAGACTGAAGTTAGCAGGCCATCCATCGCTACCGTTCAGTAAGATACACCTGTTAAATAAGTATATGTTTGTATGCACATTCTTTCCATTTGCACGACAGAAAATGTAATAGGCGATATGCGAAGGCGATACCGTGAGCGATACCCTGGGTTTGGTAGCTGGTGTTTGCCAGACAGCTATCAGTTCGGCTGTACATGCAGTTTCTTCCAGTCTTCTCAAACATGCAAATTAGTTTATTACTTTTCCTACACCCGACAGCCAGCAGAGAACTAAACAGGATTTTTATACGCAATGTGCTGTCTGCACACATGTGCATCTGATCATGGTATCATTTATGTGAATCGGAAGGGGGTCCACTCCATTAATATCCAGGTGGTTTGTGATGCACACTCCAGGGTGACACATGTAGGCCTACTGCATGACAAACATAAATGAAACAGGCCTAGTTGCAGTTGTGTGTTTGTTATTTATTTCTTTCCATTTAACAATTACATTAAGTTAGAAGAAACCTTATTTTTTTAAAGTTGGAAAGCCTACAAATAAGGAAAATTATTTCCTAAAAATTTCCGCACCTCCTCGTTCTCCTCTTTTGAGAAGCGCTCCTGGCACAGCGCTCCTGGCGCAAAACTGTCATCCATGTCAGGAAATTGCCAATTTGCTATAGCGTTAGCGTACTGGTATATAAAGGGATAGAAAATAGGTGTTCTGATTGGCCATTATTAAACCAAACCCCCACCACACCCACATGTATTTTTTACTTTATTCGTTAATCCAACCTCTTTTACAACTGCGCCGGAGGTGCGCTATTGTCCTAAGTCACGAAATTACCGAAATTGCATTAGACACGCCCTAAAGCGCCACCGTCTTCGCTTTGCGCCTGCGTTACTGACACCGTCCTAATTCACCAAAATAGGGCCCTAAAGGTTTGAGTGTACCTAAACAATACAAAAAACAGGGCTTGTATTTCATCCAGCAGGCCTAGTTAAAGCCTTGCTAAAGCCACTAACAATCACAATCACATTAACGTCTCAATCCTTAGAAATGTTTGCTTATATGACATGTAACTTAATTGCGACACTTTCAGTCTGACAAATCGTCGTTATGCCACGCCATAAAGGCACAGACCTGAACCATTTTGAACATTCTTCCTGATCAACTTCTTCTTCATTTTCCTGGCCATTACGTCATCAGGCATCCTCCAGTATTTCTAATATTCCCCCGTCCGTGCATGTTAGCCAACTGAAAATGTACTTTAAAAATGCAATATGGATAATGCTAGAGGTAGCTATTTATGTATTAGCAGGGCCACAATGCACCCTGTGGTATATTGGTCTTGTAATTGCAAGCGTGTGAAATGTTCAGCTTAATACTTGGATATTCAGCTTAATACTTGCACCAACTGGGATGTATCTGTCTGACACAACATACAAATTAGTCAAGAAAATGCATGACAATACAGTATATGTGACACCATATATATTGTCATGCATTTTCTTGATTAATTTCCTCTCTATTATGCCTGACTGGCAGTCTTATACATGCCAGTCAGGCACAACATACATACAGTACATGCATACATACATACACAGTAGATGGGATGAAATTCAAAACATCTCTCTGCTTTAAGATTCACCATGACATAAAATTTGCTTGCACAAACATTGTACAGCTGTAACGCCTCTTACAATTTTGCAAGATGAGCTGCCAACTCCCGGCCCGCAACAATCCATTGGCTATTTACACCAGCGCAGAGCTAATCAACATTTTTGGATTCAGTAGAGCACACCTATCACTTTATTGATGAGCTGTCACCCCAGACATCATTCATGTCCGGCCAGGCACAGTGACCCGCATTTCAGATGATGCTAGTGCATATGCTTTTAGAGAAATAGAGATTTTAAAAATACACTACACCATCCACCTTTTATTTTACAATTTTTTCGGAACTATTTTGACACCATCAGACCTCTGTAAAACACACATTTCAAAAACGTATTTTGATGTATACTCTTTAAATACCAGTCAAATTTTTACAGAATTTTCAATTAAACATGGTACAAATGAAAGAAGAATTTTGTTTTGAATATTTATAAAAATAGATTTTACAATTGTCAGTAATCTGCTGGAATTCCACTGGTGTCTAACGGGATAAAGAATTTCAAATAATTATTTGGCCACCTAGGTCCGGACTCCATGTTTTAAAGCTTTTCAATGAGCATTCTACCTTCCATGCAGACAATTATATATTATGATGCAATATTTATTTCAAATGGAGTACATTCAATTTGTGTGTACAATTAGAAAAACATTTTTTTGTTTAAATAAGGTTTCACCTTACTGCTAATGGATTCAACAATGCAGTGAGAGATACTCCTACACCAAATGTTTACAGAGGGTAACATAGCATATATTGATTCATATCAACAGTACGCTCATGAAAGCCAAATTGTAAGATTCCACAGGACTGCAAAATCTCCCACAAAGCAATCAATATGCTATTGAGAAACATGCTGTAAACAGAGGTGTATACAACAGCAACAGCAACATCAACTCGATTAACCTATAGACACACACACATACACACACGCTCTACATCACCAATTCATACTATTCAATTCATTTTATTTTTGATAATTTTCCTCTTATGATCAATAATCAGGGGGAAAAAACGTGTTAGCCATTTTATTACACTTTTTTAGGGGGTATGAATTGACAGCTGTATCCTGGAGTGTTTTTCAGGTTTTCCCCAGATTACCTCTGGAAAGCATGTTTTGTCCAGAGCTTTGTAACAATGCAATTGTAAAAATATATTGTAACAAATATATTTTGATTGATTGGTATGTGGACTACAGAGGCCATGAGACTTTACATTAAGATGCATCTATAGCTGTGTACTTATAGATGCATCCAATCTCTTATAGTCCCATCAAAAGAAAGAAAAACATGTTTGTAAAACACAGATCTGTTAGCTGTATAAAATGCAGTTATACTAACTTAGCCAGCTAGCTAGGAAGCTCCCTCCCCCTCCTCCAGCACCTCCCCAACACAAATCATATAGGAACCTAACCTGTCTCCTTCATGTAAAACAAACCCTTTTCCCTAGTAGCTCTCTGTGTGCTCCTAGCAGCTATTTTTGGAAATAAGTTGTACAATTGATGTGATATGCTGTCTCACCCCACTTGGTGGAATGCACTTGCACAAGTCGCTCTGGATAAGAGTGTCTGCTAAATTACATAATTGTAATTGTGGAAGCAAGCAAGTTTGTGCACATCTTTAGCTAAGATCATATTAATATAGCAAGCTAGCTAGCCATTATATCGTAGCTGGCTATCTATATTTAGCAGTTTCAAAGGAACACGATTTATCATATTTTCCTCTCAAAATGATTTTTCTAAAAAATAAAATTAGGATTATTCAATTCATTGTTAATCAAGGAAAGTAAACAGAAACAGTTGAGAATAATTGTCGGATTAAAAGGTAAGGTTTGTGCCTCCTCTGTTTCCAGCTCACCAGCTGCCACCGATGCACATTGCTTCTATATAGGCATATCCTCCAGGAGGTGCTATGTTAAAGGCTTTGACATGACCCAGATATGTCGGAACAAGGTGCACCTTGATTCAAGGCTAACTCCAACTCACTCTGATGCTGTGTCAGTCTCTTCTACCCCCCAGTCTTAGTGGGAATCACTGCTCGCTTCGACACAAGGGACACATGGCTCTGCTGTGCATTCTGACTCTATTCCTTTACTGTATGTTATGGCATCAGTCAAGACCTCTCCAAGTGTGACATACGACGTATCAGCCTCTGACACTCACCGTGTAACCCCAGTGTCAAAAATGATTACCTCTAAGTCGCTAGGTGTGTCATACTGTTAAGGCACTGTTCTAGTGTGTAGGTGAGCCCCATGGTGTGCATCCTGTTAAGGCACTGTTCTAGTGTGTGGGTGAGCCCAGCGGTCTGGCATCGAATCCAGACTATGCCAGTGCCGACTGAGGTAGCAGCCTCGTGGGGCGACACACAATTGGCAGTAGCATATCCCAGGAAGTGAGGGAATCACATGAAGGGTCTTCCTTTGACTCAGGTCTGTGTAGGTTTAGTTCATAGTCTAGTGTGAGAAGAAGTGGCGGCTGACCTTGTGTTTTGGAGGAGATTGCGTGCCTGGCTGCACTCGGTGAGGTTGCAGCAAGCATGGCTGAAGAATACAATTGATCATTCAAAATTGGGATAAAATGAGGAAAAAGTATAAATGCCTTGACTCATTTTAGTTAAAAAAGTTTGTCAGATGGATAATTTATCACTAAAATGATTATGTGTTTTAACCTTTGTAATGCATTCTATGTGCTTGTGGTTCTGATATAATGCACAACTTTTTGTATGCATCAGGGTCATTCCAGTATTCTCTGATTTACAGTATATTCAGAATTATTTCTTCCCCATTTCTTTGTACCTTTCCAGACAATCCTTCTCCAATGGTTCTCAGTGACAGATAATGGTGAACTAGTCTAGGGTCCTCACCAGTGAGATGTTAAGGTATATTTAATTTGGCATTGTGTTTAGTTGGCATGCCTCTCAAACAGGAAGTAAGAATGAATTTGTCAAATTGCACTTCTAGACTTTACCATTTGCCCAATTAATCATGTCAAGCAGCCTGCAGTTGAAATGGGATTATTAATTGCAATCTGAATGCTTCATGTAGTTTTCATAATTATTATGTCTGTTTGGATTATATTACTACAATTTAGTTCAGATGGAATCCATCTATTGTTCATTCTGTTGTACCAAATTTACCTTACTGGTTATGACACCCAAATGTCATTATATTGTCATCCTGTTAGGCTGTAATTCAAGGTAATGTTTGCTTGTCTCAAAAGCAAAAGGTATATTTCTAATTTAAGGTTTTTGAATTATGCACATAAATTATGAACAGTTTGTGTGGTTTAATAAGTAGCTTCAGAAAGTCCTCCATCTACCTCTTATTGTTGGAGGATGGAACTGCAGGTTCCTGATCGAGGTGGTGGAAAATGCATTCCCTTATTCACAAGACATTATACAGCTTTCTCATAATGCTATATAACTATAGTTATAGATTTTTATGAGCAGTTATTAGCCTCAACCCCCACACAGAAATGTTAAACCACATTTTATAATCCTTAATATAGTACCTTGTAAAAATGTTTTAAATTTTTCTCCTAAAATAAAGCAAGTATTTTGTGGTAAAAGTTGCTTTTAATGCATAGTGTGTGTGTTATGCATATGTATTAATGCAGATATGGAGTGCATGAGGTAGAGGGGTTGAGGTAGACATGACCCCAAACAAGATCTTGCTTAGGGCTGTGAAAAAGCCAGAAATTACCAGGGTTTACCTCTAATTCCCCTCTGTCCAATTAACTAACTGTGCAGACCGCCCCAATAATGTTTCAACCTGCATCCAATTGGAGATGGTGATGTTTTGGGTACTTTTCTGCTGTCTGCATGTTTATTCATTAAATAATGGGATTGTGATCAATATGAAAAAGATGCACTGTGGCCTTGGAGCACATAAAACAAGAGGGACCTTTGGATTGTAGTGTGTTGGATGGCGCTGCAGCGGTCTTTAAAGACCACAGGGTCAGAAGAAAGCAATATTCTGAGGAAATTTACAAAAAAGCCTTTCTCCAATCTAAACCTCACTGATGATTAAAATGGTTTGCTGTGGTGGATGTATTAGCTTTGAATCTGGCAGTCTGATGGAATTCAATTTAGAATCTCTGAAGATTTCATAAACTCCATAACAGAAACCAATTACAAGCCAGGTGGGAAGTTACAAATATTTATGTTTAGTAAATTATCATTAAATGCTTACAAAACATCACAATGCGTGACCCTGTTGGGATATCGTGTCGAGAGTGTCTCCGTGTACACTGTGCCTGGTCCTCTGTGGTTATACTCTGCACTAAATACAAATCATTTGAAAAATATAGACTAAATCACATTAAGGGTTGAGTTTAATGTCTGGAAATGTGCACTTTAGCATCCCCTCTGTGAAATATGAAAGGGAAAATGACTTTGCCATCTTCAGCGGCACCCACAGAGGGAATTATTTGCTCAGTAAGTGTGCCAGAGTGGGAGGATGTGAGCAAGCTGTTCTTAGCAATGGCAGCCAGGCACTTGCACGTAATGCAATATAATAAAATGATTAATTCAATACTAGAGTGAATATTCCGCCATTCTCTGGCTCAACTAATTGGTGGTAGAAGGGCACAGGTAGAACCCATTCCACAGGGGGATGGAAAAGCAATTAGACACAATTTTATGCATGGGGCTATTCAGAGCTTTCAGGGCCCTTTTTCAGGCATTAAGCAGTATGATGTGCTATACGACCAGTCATTTTAGGAATTATAAGAAATACTTGTCGACTAATATTATTATACCGTACATTTACACTGTTAAAATAAATAAAAGTATGGTGTCCTTCATCTTTATTTTTGTATGAATGCAACAGTGTATATATATATTTTGGCAGCCGGCAGAGGTGCATGAGAGGGGAGGTGATAGAAAACCGATATGTGCGCTTCCCTGTGTTTACCTCTATGCCCATATATGGAGTTCAGCAATCGGTGAGATTAACAACACCTGTTCCTGATTCATGGAGCCCAGCTGCAGTGAATCAGCGCACAGATTGGAGGTGCAGAAAAAGGGAAACCACACACACACACACACACACACACACACACACACACACACACACACACACACACACACACACACACACACACACACACACACACACACACACACACACACACACACACACACACACACACACACACACACACACACACACACACACACACACACACACACACACACACACACACACACAGAGAGAGAGTACCTTAACTGGGAAATCAACAGTGGACGTGAGAAAGAGAGAAAAAGAGAGAAAGAATAATTAAGCACTGTGTATGATTTTGTTTGGAAGGAGGAAGCTGCTGTGTGCCATTGCCCTGGACTGTCTGCGATCCCGCCCCGTGTTTGGCCCTCGCCTGCCTGACTTCCCTCCGCCTAGCCCAATCCTGGATTGTCTGAGAATCCGTCTTTGTGTGTTGCATTACAACTAACCTCTTGCTCTTACTTCCAACAAACAGTAAATAAATTGTTGAATTACATTTATTTGGTTTATAACTTTATCGTTTTCAGTCAAGTGAACACTCTATCCACCCTCGAGTGTGTCACAATATATATATATATATATATATTATAATTATTCTATTATCCATTATTTAATTGTATTATATTAAGCTTAAAGAAAAGGAAATATATTTTTTTAACTCCCATAATGTATTCCTTTCGTTCCTGTCTGCAACAATGTAAAAACAATGCGTTGTAGTCTGGGAAAATGAGGTAGGGAAAATTAAATAATGGATCACACGATGCATATGCCATGAGAAACTGCATTGCACTTGGGCTCTTCAAATTGGGAAACGGAAACAGAAACTTCACTTTGCGTTTTCACTTCTTCAGTGGGTAAGCAACTTTTACAAAACACATGGCCACAATATTAATCCTAAAGATTCTTATTTGCATTTACATTTCCTTGCTCACATTTTTTGAGCTAGGAAATGCAAATACAAGCGTGGTCAAATCAAGAAATTGAACGAGTCAGATTATTTTCCATGGTAAATTTGAGCGAGGGCTATGTGCTATTTATATAATCTGACTGTGGGAATGGTTTACACTTAACAGCATTGTTGTACTGAAGCGTACATTGCTAACACACAAGCTATATTTTCACATACATTTTTTATCTAATCTCGTTTAAAAAAATCTACATTTAAAAAAAAATCTATGGCACATGAAACTGCATTTTCTCAGTGCACTGGTCCATTTAAATGTCAAACGTGTTGTGATTTGGTTGCAAACTGTTAAATGCTGTGAAAAGATTGTTTAAGAGGGCAAAAAATGGTAACACCTCTTATTTGTAAGTCTTCTTAATAAAAACTAGGGAACAGATTTGTATGAAATTTTGAGGATTAGTTTGAATAGTCTCGGTCCTTTGCCAATTTCAACAATTTCAACTACATTGGTGCTGGATCGGCATAAAGAGGAGACTCTTCATTTTCAGATTTTGATTAATAATAGTAATACATTTCATTTGACCTTTTCAAGGATGCTGTACAGTATTAAAAAAGTGGCAGATGGAGAAGAATGTAAACACTGTGCAACCATTATCTAAACACTGTGTGACCATGTGTGTTTCATAAACATCATAAGAGTCCCAACTATATGCAATTATCAGGAGTTGACTTTAATCACAACTACTCTCTATAATGTCTTGATACTGCGCTGTAACCTTGCACTCATCACAGTGAGTTGATAACATGGTGCACACACACACGTCTGGACTCGCATGTCACCCCTCTACTCACCTCTCTGCACTGACTTATCGTAGCACGCACCAAAATGAAATCACTGGTGCTGGCTTCTCAAGCTGCTAGAGGAACTGCTCCCTCCTACCTCCAGATACTCATCACACCCTACACCCCAGCCAGCCCACTCTGCTCTGCCTCCTCTGGCAAACTGACTGTGCCGTCCCTCCGGGTGCCCAGCAGCCACTCTTCACAGTCTCACCTCTTCTCTGTCCTGACCCCTCGGTGGTGGAACAATCTTCTGCACTCAGTCAGGACTGCGGAATCACTGGCCATCTTCCACAGGAGACTCAAAACCCACCACTTCAGACTCCACTACCACTGACTCATTTTCTTAATCGTCATCACCACTGCTTACATGTTTATTACTGCATTTTGTAATATAAGAACATAAGAATACATAATGGCGAGAACGGGCCGTTCGGGCCATCTAGGCTTGTCATGTCCTAATCTAAAGAGTATCTAGTACTACATCTAGCCTGGACTTGAATAGCCGAAGCGTTCCTCTACTACCCGACCTGGCAAGCTGTTCCAGGCATTGACAACCTCAATCAAATCCCCCCTAAATCTGAGTAAGATTGAGTGCCTTAAGTCGATCATCATAACTTTTACCTTTCATACCAGGTATCAGTTTAGTTGCCCTTCTTTGGACTTTTTCAAGAGCTTCTATATCTTTCTTGTAGTGCGGTGCCCAGAACTGCACACAGTATTCTAAGTGAGGTCTGACAAAGGCATTATATAACATTCATATAGCCTCCTTTGATTTGTACTCAATACTTTTTGCTATGCATCCTGTTGGCTTTTTTCACTGCTGTAGCACACTGCTTTGATGCAGATAGGCTTTGATCAACTACAATTCCTAAGTCTTTTTCAAATTGAACACCTAACTTTTCTCCTCCCATAAAATACTCCTGTCTAATGTTTTTATTTCCCACATGCATAACTTTACATTTAGCAATATTGAATGTCATCTGCCATGTATCTGCCCATTTTTGGATTTTGTTTAAATCATCTTGGATTACTTTAGTCGATTCCAAACTGTTTGCCAAGTTTAGTATCATCTGCAAATTTAAATTTTGCTACTAACGTCCATATCAAGATCATTTATGTAAATAAGGAAGAGCAGAGGTCCCAGCACCGATCCCTGTGGGACACCACTGCCCACAGCACCAAGGTCAGATACGGCCCCACCTACTGTTACTCATTGTATTTGCCCTTGCAGCCAATTATGAACCCACTCTGAAACTACTCCTGCAATTCCTACTGAATTCATTTTAGCAATGAGCCTCTCATTTGGTACCTTGTCAAATGCTTTCTGAAAGTCCAACTATATAATATCATAAGCCTGGTTCAGGTCAACACACTTTGTAGCCTCCTTGTAGTCCAGGAGGTTTGTTAGGCATGACCTCCCTTTGAGAAAACCATGTTGGCTCTCCCTTAAAATACTATTATTTTTCAAGAATGATTCCAACTTATCCCTAATAATACATTATGGCATTTTACATGCGATGCAAGTTAAACTGAGGCCTATAGTTCCCTGGGTCAGTACAGTCCCCCTTCTTATATATTGGAATTATACTACCCTGCTTCCAGTCATCTGGTATTTCTCCAGTGATTATGGATTGAATTAAAATACCTGTTAATGGTTTATATATAATTTCCCCAAGTTCTTTGAGTACTCTGGGATATATGCCATCCATGCTGCCTTATTTGTCTTAAGTTTTTGTAGTTTTTGTAGTACTTCTACGTCCCTTATGTCAAAGTCCTCCAAAACATTCTGTACCTGGTCTATACATTTAGGCATATTTATTACCTCTTCTCTAGTAAAACTCTCAACAAAGTAACTGTTTAGTGTGTTAGCAATATCCTTATTATTATAAACCAAAGTTCCTTCCTTATTCTTAATGCACTTAACCTCATCCTTAACTTTCCTTTTTCTACTACAATATTAGGATTACTTTTTGCATCTTGGGAAATTTTAAATTCAAACCGCCTTTTAGCTGATCTTATTTCCTTTTTAGCCTTAGCCCGCATATTACAGTAATCTAACTTGTTTCTCTCTGAGTTATCCTTTTTATATACTCTGTACATTTGCTTCTTTTGCCTCAAAATCTCCCATAAAGATTTAGTCATCCACTGCGGAGACAGTTTTTTCATCCTATTTTTCTTTACTTTGGGGATGAATTTACACTGTACATCTACAATAACCCTTTTAAATATAGTCCATTTTTCATTCACAGTATATGTATCTATTTTGAAGACTGTCCACTAAAAAAAAAAAGAACTTTTCCTTCCCTGTGTTACAGGTATGGTATGCAGCTGCCAACGATTATGCCTATTACTGTATCACTACACTGATCACTTGTGCGGACTATGATTGATCTTACCATGTATTAATGCACATATTGTAAGTCACTCTGGATAAGAGCATCTGCTAAATGCCAAAATGTAATGTAATGTAATATGCACACACACACACACACACACACACACACACACACACAATCATGAAATGAAGTGACTGAAAGTATTGATGCTACAACACAGAAATTCAGATACCGAATCTCCAACTGCTTTTATATTTGCTGACTGTATGCTTTCTGGCCAGTTGGTGATGACACACCATGGAGACCATGTGTTACAGCGATACACTTTGTGCTTTATGATGTATCAATAACTCCAAGTACTTATTTTAACTGAAGGTGAGAGTTCAATGGCTGAATGCATAATTAAAGTTAATTTAATTGACAATTTACTGCCTATAACTAGACATGAGTAACAAGGAGATGGGAAATAAAGGGGGGGGGGGGATATTTAATGGGGGTTGTTGTGACTGACTGGCAATAGTTCTACTGTGTATGTGTTTGGACAGTTTGCTCCATGCTTGGCAAGCTGGCAGACACTTCATTATTAAATAGGAAATGACAAACTGCCATGCAGGACTGAGGCACGGGGACAGTATTTCATTAGTGGGAAGACAGGAGACAAGTGCCGAGGGAGAGAAGGGCGGGGAGGGGGGTTAACAGGAAGAAGGCCCCTGACCTTTTCACGAATATCACGGTGTCATCTGTGGGATGGTTTATGTTCCCACAATCCATCTTCCGGAACTCAGCCCTCCGTCCTCAATTGGTGACTTGTCAGGGGCAGCCCATGTAATCAAATGGATGGGAGATTTTTGGAGAAGATTGTTGCATTGGCAGAAAGCGAGACCAAAATTGTATTATTGGATATACATTTTTTGTGGATTTCTGGAATGGGAACAGCTTGGGGACTAGGCATCTGTGCACCCATGCAAATTCTTAGAACGTGATGAAAACACGACCCCTGCAAGCCAGAAGATGAGAGAAGGAGATAAGATCTAGAATGCATGCCTACTTTTTGAGCAAATGTATAGCACCAGTGCCACATTTTTACCATGAAATGCCTGGTCTTACTTTGTCACCTGCATTCATGCTTTTTTGGCTCTTTAATCTGCAACTATGCTTTAATTTAATCAACATTGTGTCTGGCACACGAGCTTAGTAAATACAACAGTGGCTTTAATCACCAATCTTGATAAAGCAAAACAACAATAGGAGATGATATTGCCTGGGATCTCAATTTGCCTTCACAATGTGCTTCACTTTGGCCATTTACCACTCATCTGAGTTTACCTATTAAGACAAAACCAAGAGGAACCCCCTCTTGCGGTGGTCACTCTGGCCACCAGGGCGAAGGTATTTGAATTGCTCACCTCAGTATCTGGGGTTAACTTGGAATGTGAAATGGAGCTAAAACAACAGGATTCTGGGTTCCCAGCAGTTGATAGGGAATTGACTGGATCTCCTATTTATTACAGAGGGTTCTGACCATAATTGTGACCATAAGAAACTAAATTTGCACGGTGCCTCCACTGTGAAAATACTTTACCCATAGACTGCAATGCAATCATGCATTTTCCCCAAAATGTAACAATGCTTGCCCCAGCTTTCAGAAACAATGGAGTACAACAACCATATAAACACACAATGAACAACCTTGTGAGAGAAGAAATACCATACATTTATTTTATCGAGAGTACCTGTAAGAGCGTGAGGGAAAATAGTAGTTAAGACATGCCTCATTGGCTAATTAATTTGAATGTTACCTTAACTTCAATGGTACACTTTCTTTGAATGTTAGCTAATAATACCTCATACCCACTCTTAGAGTATTATTATATTATTGTTATATTATATAATGGTTAAGGAGATTAGTAGTAGGAATAATATAGCTAATAAGATAGCATGGGATAAACTTGTGAGCATCTGTGTTTAGCTAGTTAGCTAGTCTGGTAGTAAAAACCTAGCTAAGCAGTTGTATTTAACTTAATAGCAAGCTAACAGTAAACCTAGCTAAACACTCGCTTAGCTTATTAGCAGGCTAGCAAATCACAAACAAACACAGTAGCGATACATTAAATGAAACAGCATTGCAAATATGGATCAATATTTTGACTGCAAAAGTTATAATATCCGGCAAGAAAAATGGTTTCATTTGAAAATGATTTCACTGTATGCGCCAAACTCATTTCATGGGGAATTTTACAGTTCACTGACAAAGTTTATGCTTTGACCTTTCAGATTTTAAATTAATCATTTGTGGTGATTGTAATGCTGTATGGGACCACAATTTTCATAGGACAAGTTCCTCAGAGTCCACAGCAAAAATAGGCTTATCAAGCCTTAAGGGCAGTCACTGACCTTTGGTGTCATATCAACCCTTCAGCTAGAGATTTTTCATGTTTTTCGGCCAGGCATAAGTCATACTCCAGGATTGATTTTATTTTACTTTTTAATAAACTTCAAAATGTTGTGCTTCAACCAATTCTAGGTCTGGTTAGTGGTGTATGTGACCAGACATCGCTGCTGCATCTATAATCTGGAGTTTTCTGACAGTTTTGTGAAGTTATAGTTTTTCTTTGTCTGTGAGAGTTAAGCCTGAGTGTGTGCTGTGTATATGGAGTTTTGAGAAACATGTGTGTGCAGTAGTCCAGTGTGGGGTGGGGTGTGCATTAGCCGTATTGCTTGTATTGCCTCTAAGTCTCTCTACAGTGTTTTTTCGGCAATGATTTCCACAAAAATGTGATGTGTTGCTGATTTACACTGAAGAAATGTCTTGAAAAGGCAAACCAAGCTCTGGTAAAAATCTGAATAAGATCCTGAATAAAGAGAAGAACATTTTATCAATAGGCTACATTATCTAAAAAGCAGAGTAAAATTGCAGATGCTACCAATGCTATTTGTGCAGCCATTTCGTTTATTTTCTTTGCCAAACGGTAAGAATAGAATGCTTACACCACAGTGTGAACTCTTTGAATTTGTTTGGTCTCATCTTTATATCAAACCCCTTGATTTTACCACATTCTTTAGCAATAGTGCCAAGTCATGCCACTTTTCTTATCAGTGTGATTTGTTTTTATGTAATGCCTTTGCATTTTTGCACTTGTGATATTAAAGAGCTTAACGTTAATAAGGCGTAACTTGTTACTTCCAGGTTTTAGATGCATTTGGTTGGCCTTAACTCTGAGATTCTATTGTATTTTTCAATGCACACAAGCATGCATCTCCCATGTCACAAGGTATGCAGGTGATTAACTAAGGTCAGATCAGATCCTGTGCGGTGAAATGTGCGCATGTTGTGCTCAGCGCTTCTGAGTCAGAATACCTCCCTAAAGGCAGCTGCACATTGGCTGCATTTGAGAAGAGGTGTAGCAGGCCGCCAGTAACCGCCTCAATTATTTTATATGGAAAGCCACACGCTGGTGACGGGTGATGTGTGTCTGGATTTCCCAGCTGCGACTCCTGCCTTAGATTTCTTGAGCATCACCGCAAGTGCAAAAGCAGCTTTGAGTGTAGAACAATGAACAAAGGCATATTATATATATCAAATATTGTTGTACATGTATATTTTAAATATTTGTTTGGACAATCATTTTGGGGAACTCCCATTCACAAGATGCGGAGTGAATACATATGTTTTATTAATACTGCATTGTCGGTGCACATTGTTGGATACCCAAAATCACTTTGTACCCACGTGCCGTTATTTAAAATTAAGATGTTCATTTTCCATGCATGTCTGCAGTGCAGGCAACTGCACACTTTTTTTTAATGAGACTGCTTTTTTATTTAATTTGTTAACAACAGAGTGAAAAGTATGTAAGTAAATGAAAGATTAATTCAGCATTTGCTGTTTTTGAGATCATTATGAATGTATTATCATATTAGTCCACTAGCTAGCCTCCAGTGTTGCCAAGCCATGACATTGGGCTTTTTCCGGAACTTGCTTTGAAATTTAAATTTACTGATTGGGCTTGTTTTTTAATAGCATTTTTTTTTAACATGATATTCTGTTACGTATTTCACCAAACATCTGACCATTTATACAATTAACATAATCAGATAAACAGATTTTTCAGAAAGGATGGACAACGGACTTTGTTATGCACCTGTAAGAAAGGGTTATGCATTGGGTTGTGCACGTGACTATTTGAGTTGAGGGGACAAAGAGATACCAGAAGCTACAATATCAGTTTTAGAAGTTTTGATAAAGTACCATAAAATATATACTTGACTATTGTGGTCTTCTTGAATATTTTAGGTGAAGAGGGCAAAAGATATAACTAAAGAACTAAATTAATGCCATAAATCACCAACAGTGTGCAACCGACTTTCGTGCGTTTCATTGAATCTAGCTCCCAGCATAAGCTTTAAAGCTTAATATCTGAAAAGTCTACTTTTTTCTTACGGAACCCTGTAATCCTAAAGTCTTGAAATTTCATATGTATTTATTTAGCGGACACATAGGCCTATCCATGGAAAGTTACATAGCTTTTACATTTTTTTATATGACATTAAAGTTTGTCACAGGGGGATCAAGGGTCCCTTGAAATTCAGAGATGTCCAGGAAATTGTGAATACAATCTCTGAATACGCATGAAATATCAGTGGAAATCTATCTATCTATTTTAATTTGTCTTTTTGGTTCGCCTAGTGTGGCTTAGTACAAAACCATGAGAGGATAAAAATACAATAATAATAATAATTAAATTATTATTTTTTGCCAGGTTATAAAATGTCTACACTGCCACACTTGGCACTAGGGGGCGCAGTCCTGAGGCAAGGGCCTCTGCAGATTAAATCTGTCTCCAATGGTGTCTGGCTTTGCTGGAGGAGGCTGCAGAAAGGTTGTGGGTGAGCGGAGAGTGTGGGCAGATGTGCTAACATGAAGCAACACCAGCAGGTAACCTCACGTGGTAGCGCTAAAAACTGTGAAGCTGAGGTACATGAAATTAGCCGTGTTAATAGTTAATAAAGTTAATAAACTGGAAGCAAACTTGTAAAGATATTCAAAAAATACTGTAGCTATCAGGGACAAAGCCTGTTGAAATATTATAATCTGGAAGAGATAAAAGCAGTCACAACATTCGATGCATCTGGCAAAGGTTGTTGAGACCTTATTTGCAGAAAGAAAAAAGCGACACCCTGGTGATATTTTTGATGTGAATCTCAAAACAGACCAATTATAGTCAAGAGTGAACCTTGTGTTCCGTACCTCGGTAGAAACACAGCGATTATGTTATCAGTGACCAGATTAAAATTGCCAACCACGTGGAGAAGGCATGAGGAGCCAATTAAAATGATCTCTTGTCAGCTTAGTTAAAAAAAATAAGACTTCATTACCTCCATGTTTTCTCATGTAAACAGCTTACAAGCAACGTGGCAACAGTGCTAGAGCTGGTTTGGTCCGCACATAAATCTTTAAAAGTGGTATCTCACGCCATATTTCCTGATAATATAAACAAGTGACATAGTATAGTCGCAGTAGAGCAAAGCACCATACCCAATGCAAAGCCCTCTTCATAAATCAGGACTGAGGGGATGGCACGTCGGCTGGCATCACTGGGTTTGTGGATAGGCTCAGGTAGAAAATCTGAATGTATACACGCATCCAGAGTAGTCTCAGGTGCATGCTAAATAAGAAGTCATCAAGAACTAGTACCTGCACGCAGACATTGTTCCCAGAAGGGACGATGTTATTGAGGCAAACAAATGAACCAAGTTTCAACCGTCCTGGTCTTTGTCAAGTGTGGGCTTCACGAGCGAGCAGACACACATAAAATATTTTTTATATACTGCAGGTGGAGGGCTCTCCTCCCTTATGTGTGTTGCCATGTTTATTTGAAAATACAAACAATGCCCTCATGCAGTACCTGTTTTTCTCTCAGTAAATGCAGCCAAGACTGCATGGGGTTCCCACTCAAATCAAATTTCCATTTTTCATGACATTTCCCAGACATTTAAATGACAAATTTAAGGTTTTCAATTGTAAAACTGGATGAAAAAATTTTAAAACATTTTGTTGATGCAAAAAAATGAGAGAGAGAGAGAGAGAGAGAGAGAGAGAGAGAGAGAGAGAGAGAGAGAGAGAGAGAGAGAGAGAGAGAGAGAGAGAGAGAGAGAGAGAGAACAGCCGTGGCAGGTGTCAACAACGGTGGCAGGGGAACAGACATGTTGCGGTAATGTTATCAGAAAAGAATAAACAAATTATGATGTTACATGGAATCAGAAATGTCCATGATATAGAGCTTTTTCATCAATTTCCATAACATTTCTATGACTTTCCATGATGCGTGGGAACCCTGAAGACTACTGCTCTATATCCCTACTGCAATGAAATAAACATGTTGCTGATTTAAACTTAAGCTGCCTCTCATTGAGGTTAAATTCAATATTACAGTACTTACAAGTCTGCAAAAAATGTGTATTGCTATTATTAATATGTTTTGTTTCATATCAGTGATGTATAGTAGTGAACACAAATGAAACAGTACAACTTAAAGTAACTTAATGTGGCCTGTATGCACCATGGCATCTACCAGCATTTGGAGCAATGCTGTACTTACCATTTATTTAAGTGAGCTCATGCATGCTTAAAATTAAATTGTCATGTTACCATAGTTAGCATTGAGCTAATTTAGAAAACTAAACATTAGGGTTTGTTTATGATTATTTTAAAAGTACTAAATTTGACAGCCATATTTAATTTTGTGGTCCAACCATGTGACTATATCAGATGATGTAGCTCAATGCCAGACTATACATCTGCCGAGTGTCATGTGTTTGAGAAATGTTTTAGATTTTATGACATTTTTTCCAAAGTGGCGGAAGAAGAAAAATGATATACATCTGAACAAAAACAAGTAAGTAACCTTAAAGTGCTGCTTTCTTCTGTTTTCTAAAAATTCCCAATTCAAGGCTTACTTTTAATACTGCCTTGAACAAAACCAGTGGTAATTGTTCTGTCTGCAGTTTATCTGGTCGGGAGTTTTTTTTCACATGCTTTGTTTGGAATGATATGTGTATATACCATCTTTGTTGGGAATAATATGTTGCAAATATAATAGTTGCCTTGTTAGAAACTAAACCAAATAGACCAAAATCCTCACTACATTTTCAGATTGTCAGAATATATTGTCGGAAAACCTGCCTAAATACATGCAGTTCTGCAGCCATAGTTGTATGGTGTAATCAGTCCAATCTGACAAAACTCCACTGCAGAAAAAAGTCATAGTCTGTCCACAAGAAATACAGTGTATAAGCGTGGCATGGCTGTCGCTGTGACCACCAGGTGCTGAGTGGATGAAAAAAAGGCATCAAAGGAATGGTCAAATGGGCCAACAGCCATTTTATTTCCTCTTCTTGGGGCAGACAAGAAAAGCAAAATAAATCCCTAAGCAAAAGTCAAGCTAAATGGTTAGTGGGATTGAGGGAGAACAAAGCCATCTCGAACTGCAAACCTTCTCCATGGGGAACACAAAGTCCGCCTCCAGACATGGCGGGCTGTGCCTTTTTAAAGGGCCGAATGAAAGCAATGGGCAACACCTGAGCTGATTGCTGATCAGATGGGAATTATCTAGGAATCTCATGGGAATTATTTAAAAAAATTATCTGAATGATGCAATTAAATAAAAGTTCCATTCCATGTCTTGATAGCTACAACTGACATTAAATGAACATGAAACCAAACCTTTTTTTTTTTTTTTTTTTTTTTTTTACAATTCACTAAATATTTCATAACGTGCATGGCAGGCTACTGTGCAGAGGGACAACAAGAATTTGGTAACGGTCAAACCACTAGGGGGCCGGGGGGTTAATACACACATACTATGCAATACATGTTTCAATTGAAAGTGATAGAACGCAATATTAGTAATATTTCTAAATATCTCTATGGAAACTATAAATAACAGGGAGCCATGTTTCTATTACTATTAAGCATGCTTTCACATGTTTATACAGTAAACAACTGCAGATAGTAGAAACACACATTGAAGAAGGAAATAAAGTTCTCAGATAAAATGTGATTCAGAAATGCCTTTCAAAGGAAAAATGGGAGAAAGTTCAAAGAAACATGCCTCATCTGATGAAATACGTTAACAACAAAACCTTGCCGTGCGTGTCTGTTCTGTAACTCCATTATAGAGACAAGGCAAATGCAGGTAAATTGATTACACTGCACTTTTCTGTAAGTATTTGGAGGTAAGAGCTTAATAATGATAAAAGTGAAAAATTTGAGATGACTGAATTAGTTTCCATCTGCTTTCTTGCCAAGGGCAAATCATGAAAACAATTATCCCATACATTCTCACACCTGCATTTAAAAATGAGAATATTTTTTAAATTATGTGTGGCAAAGATCACTCTGAAAACTTCAAAATGGTGGAAAAGTGCAATCAATTTGAAAAAAATGTATATTAAATTCGATTATACTGCAGGCATACTTTGCAGTCAAAGTTTTACACAGCTACCATGCAATTACTGTATACTACAAGTTTATTTCATACAATTGCATGTTTACCTTAACATCTTAACCAGTAATTCTAACTCCAATGCAAAAACACAATCTCATTTATAATTTCTGGTACACAAATGATAAGATATTGCATTCTCATATAGCAGTAAGGCAGTACATTCATGCAATCATGCAGTACTTGGATTGATATTGCGAACCACTGTACAAAGTGGAACCAAACGAATATTTGTTTCTTTCCCCAAATTAGTAGTGAAGCAAAGTCTTTTACACTAATATATACACAGACTGGGATATAAAGAAAATTTGAACAGTAATCTGTCTATGCAAATTTCAGATTTTTTCCCCCCTTTTATATTAAAATGGAGGCAAGCACCCAGATTCGGAGCTACCTTTTCATCTGCAGAAAGAGCCTGGCTCATATTTCTACTTTGCTGTTCCTGTAATGAATTGCTTGTTTGACAAACTCTGAGTCCATGGCAACGTAGTCACACTCTTGAGGCTGATACCTTCAGCGCAACAAGTAAACAACCCCAGCATGCATCTCAGAAGGCAGCGCAGGAACAGTACCAGTACCACAAATAAAAGTATGTTTTGTTATGATAAGGTCAGCCTGCTTGTGCTAATGTTGCCTCTGGCACCTCTCGCTTGAGTAGTCAATCAAGGGCCTGGGGCATGCGGACAGTATGCAGTAGGATGTTCTTGGCTGCAATGGTGGGAGCGATTTTACTTGCCTGTTATGGGCAAAGGCTCAGTCAATCTGCCCCCACGTAGCACCTGTGACAGAGAGAGCCTGAGGCACACTTCATCCTTTGTGTGTCCTGGATCATTGATAGCCTGGTCCTGCATCTATTTTGCCTGGAGGCCACATGCTTCCAGGAGTATTGCTCTGCCTATTTCCAACTCTGTCCCAGCAGGATTCCCAAAATAGGAGTCAATGTGACTGGTGGCATGTGAACAGTGTGGTGTAGTAGTTAAGAAACTGGTCTTCAGAAAATGTCAGGTTCACATCCAGCTGTCTTACATTGGAAAATGTGCTTAACCTGAATAGCTTCAAGTATAATCAGCTTCAAGTATAATCAGCTTCAAGTATTCATAAATACAAGCTGTAAAAGCGGATCATGTGTGCGGATAAAATTTTATCAATGGACATTTTTATTAAATGTCATGGGCAGAAACACAGGAAATTACAAACAATTCACTGAAATATGCTAAACATTCTTGTTTCACAATGAGCCGGGTTCAGCTTGTTGGTAAAACAGTGGACATTTTTACAAAAGGCTGCTGTGTTTGCATTGGGTGACCAGCTAGTATGTCTGAGTATGCTTATCATCTGGTTCAAATGGTTTGACACATTGCTGAAGAACCAGGGTTTAGAGAAAGGGGCTTACATTTACATCTTACATTTTAGGCATTTAACGGATGCTCTTATCCAGAGCGACTTACACAGTTTACATTTCTTTACATATGATCAATTTATATAGCTGGATATTTTACTGAAGCAATTCAGGTTAAGCACCTTGCTCAAGGGTACAACAGCAGTGCTCCACCTGGGAATTTAACCAGCAACCTCTCAGTTACAAGTCCAGTTCCCTAACAATTACACTACACTGCCAGGTCTATAAGGCATTCCTACATAAAGTATTCATAACACCTGACATTAACCCTTCATAATGCATTAATGAGTGTTGCTTCGACATTCATAAAGGCTTTCATTAAGTATTCATGTAACATCTATTTATGACAACTGTTTATTCATTTATGACATACGGTAGCTGTGGAACACTATGTCAATTTGCCCGGTAGAGGATTTCAAAATAAAACAATTTTTCAATCTCAATATCATCTTAATTTTTATCAGTGCCTTTGAAATGGTTTTCTCCTCCATTTCACTGCTACTGAATTATGTAAATCAATGAAGTGATTTCAGATTCAGTTGTAATGATTGTGCCTTTAAACAGGTTTGAGTAGGGAGCAAACAGCAGAAGATGGAATTAAAAGCCTATTGAGAGATGTACAAAGGCCTGATGTTCCATGATTTTAGTGAATGGTTATTTTTAGTTTTAAGGAATATACATTTGCAGGGCTTTCTTGTGTTTCTGTATGAAGTGATAAAATGTACCCACTACACTAATTGCAGACATTTGATTATGTGTGTTCTCCAATAGTTCACGCTCAAGTCCCAAAAAGACAAATTAATGCATAGGACTGCAAGATGTATTTAAGTGTTAAATCTGGTAGTATAGGCTACACAACTTCATGAATTAGATGGTGCATGTGCTCTAATAATATATAAATTGTGGTTAAAGTAGTTAAATAAGTATGTTGGAAAGTCTCATTTGATGGTTATTCTGTGCCATTGTGCATTCTGCACAACATTCTGCTATGGATTAAGGGCAATATATATAGTACTGTGTAAATGGATGGACATTGCACACAATGTCTGAATGGAATGTCTGATCAATAAATAACTTGTCCTTACTCAATGTCTGTCATCATCTTCCAATCCATAGCAAACCCAAGCTGCCCAGAAATGGCCTAATTTCAAGGAGCCAGGGTAGTGGGCTTACAACTTGTCATGAAAAAGCAATCACGAGAGGCAGACCTGGGCAATGTTGACTTTAAGTTGTGTGCTATGACACCCAGCTTCGATTGCCTGAACCAGACACCCATGAAAAGACACCTGCAAGTACAATGTCCATGACTCAGAATCACTTCACTATAATTTGCCTCAAGGTAGCTGCCAGGGAAATGATCAGAAATGTCTTCTCCATAGTTCCATGTGAGGAGCATGAGGAGCAGGAGATTTTTAGATTTTTTCCCCAGAAAATCTCCTTTTGTTGCCTTGCTTCCTGAAATTAAAACATTAAATCAGACTTTTCCCACCTTTATTTACACATTTTAATCTAAAAGTATTTTTTTTTTCAACATTTTTGAACATTAAATTCAAATAACTTGGATTGATAAGTATACACCTTGCACATCATACCAATTATAAACTAGCTCAGGGGTCACCAATCACCTTCCAGATCACACACCAAGCTAATTGGCCAGCACATGTGTTCAATTGTAGTGATTCTGATTACATAAGAATAAAATCAGCTGTTGAGTGAGCACTAAAAGTGCTTTCCATATAAGGCAACGTGGCCATGGAGCTATCGGTAGCAATTATGTATCTGGGCCCATAAAATCACACAGGTGGTTGCCATCTGTGATGATTATGGGTTGACCACATAGATTCCATTGCCATTTAACTTCAAGAGCCTTTGCAATAAGGAGTTGGCAGGTTGAAATATTGCGAACAGTTTTTTGCGTATGTTACTAGAACTGGATGCAGTGCAGGGACAACGGTTCCGCCCAGCCATGTGTGCTGCACATTTAGCAGGGAACATAAGCATGTGTATGATAAAATGGAGGGGAGGTGAAGGGCCCACTCGTAAAACCAGGGAGTGCGACCGAAGCGGTGAAATTATTTTAGACAGGTTGTGAGTTATGCTTTCATGTTGGATCAGCATGGCTGCGCAGGTTGAGCGGCAATGTCGGAGTTCGTAAGTAAATGTTTCCCCTGAATTAGACAGGCAGCTTTTAACCAGACACACAAGGTGGGCACGTGCACATTTGCACGATCAATATTTTTGTATCACACTATTTACAAATGGGCTGTCACACAACAACTCATGGTGGACATGTTCCAGAGAGAATTTTTTTAATCTGAAAAAAATACAATTTAATCGATTTGGGAAAAGAATTTTGAAACATATTCCCCGACCCGTTAAAAGGCAATCAAGCTGAACTCCTGGGCAACTGTTGAATACAGAACAAAATAATTAAATAAACAAACCTATTGTGAAGAAACAAATAAGTAAATAAAACAGCTTAATGGTGGCAGGGCAGGCTCAGGTTTTTGTGATGGCCAGCTCTCGTTTACAAAAAGTAAGCTTTTCAATGAGTAGTGTGGTTCTGGTTCTGTGGAAGAGGGAGAAAGCGAGGCAGCCAGAGAACACCCAATAGCTGCCGCAGTCAGCAGTCTTTAGAAAGTAGGAGGGACTAGCGTATCAGCTGTTCTCTAACGAGAGTGATGTAACCAAGAGCGATATCATTGCTAATTTGCATAATGTCATGAACAGTTCCCTAATGTAGGCTGAAACATTTTCACTTATTGTTAATAATGCAGTGTAAGCACACTTGACTTTATTTTAAAGATTGCATGACAGTGCTCTTTCATACACCAACAGGTAAAGAAGCGTAATACTTGATGTAACCTAAATGTGTTTGTAGGTTGTCATATCATAATAAGCATAGCTGGATTTTGAACCAGTACAGCAAATTCTCTCCAAACCATGTGTGACACAAGCTGGATGGATATTGCACCATTATTCAAGAAGGATAGCCTCTCAGTTCATTGAGAGATGAAGTGGGGAAATGTACTCTCGCACTCCACATTTCAGAACTTCCCATAAAGAATCGATGATGTTTTTATCTGGTGATAGGAGAAGGTATGTGTTCATAAAACCACTCTTGAATCTGTTTAGCAGTGTGTATTGGGGTGTTATTGTCTAGGAATATGGGAACATCTTGAGCAAACAATGTTTGCACCGCAGGGTGCATCTGGTCGCCTAAAATGGCTTTGTATTACTTGGCTGTAATTCTACCATGCAGAATAATAATCAGATCCAACGACTCCCACGAGGCGGCTGCACATGGTGGTGATGTCTAACTCTGTTAGATCTCTCATGTTGGTTTAAAATCTCATATATTAAAGTGTTGATTTTAAAACGTCTTTTATAGCAGAAACATATTGGTAATTAGTATTACCATTAACAGAAACACATGGGTAAACTCAGTTATAATTGCGATTCAGTTGCTTCAAAATACAATTCCTTTTTTATTTGGTGTTTCTTTTATTTTGTCTAGACCCCTGTATATGTGACACAAATGGATGGGGAGCTCTCTGGCTAAAGATCAGAGGGTGGCAAAGTGTTTATCTATTTCCGCCAATTACCCAAATGGGTACATTTAAAACATTTGGTTAATGATATGATTAGGGCAATTAAGTGCGTGGTCACAAGGGTGGGAGGGCAGGGAGAAGGTAGTGAAGAGGACATTAGTCCCCCGGGCCAGAGTGATCACATACAAACACGTCCAGCATTTAGTCCAATGATGTGTGAATACGACATCGTGCTTCTGTGCCGCCTGGGCCGCGTCCATGTAAAACCTGGTCTCAGAGTAGTAATGGGATGTTTGAATAGACACTGCCCTTAGAGCATATTTGCTGGCCCCGCTCCCTGTGACCAGCATGCTCCTGACTGCTACTAACATGGCCATGTCATACCGTCACACATACTGGGCTTAAATAGCAGGAATTATAGTAAAGTCCCGTATGTGTTTAAATGTACGTGAAACTACAAATCAACATGTAGTAAACATTGATGCACTGTGAAATGATCATTTACAATTCCAAAATGCACTTCGACAAAGTACTGCACGTAATACAATGATGTAGAAAAAATTATCAGACACAGTTACGAGAACCATTAATGCCACTTATAAAAATTGCATTGTGATGATAGAATAGTGTCTATGTGTGCACTTCTAATCTTTAAGTATGACAGTGAATAATGAAAGTTATGGGCTCTAGATTTGTTGTCAAGGAGCTCCAAAGATGATGGCGCATTAAGGTTTGTCCAACTCCATTCCAGTAATTTTGTGACAACAGATGGTAGCTTGCCTGCAGCGCAGTTGTAAAAGAGGATGGTTAACACATATAATACAAAATTTGACAGGTATAGAGACTCTAGAGAGTATCTCGCTCTCTCACTCTCTCTCATTCAAATGTATTGAAGTGCATTATACTTGAGATAATTGGGATACATGTTGCATTTCAACTAGTTTGATTGAATGATTTGCCTTAGATTTAAGTGAAATACAGAGCATCGACAAAACATTGTCTGGTGTGTTGGGAGGATTTATTGCTTGTCTGACCTATCTGTTCATATGTGTGCATTAATGACACCACCAAATTAGTACATAATGCCAGTGTTTGAGTTAGGAGGTGAGAGGGGGTGAAAATGCAAACAGACTGTCAGACACAAAACTTACAGCACCAAATGTTTTATTGGCACAACCCCCCCTCCCCTTGCACTGCCCAACCCATGTTGATGAAAATGCCTTTATTACAGACCACAAAACTAGCAAACTGGGCTAGACATATTCTGTTTCCAACAGACAAAGTTAGCAATTCCAATACTGTTCCCCCAATCTAGAGCTCTGTTAAATTCTCTGTTAAAATACAACTCTGTCATTGACAATATTCCTATTACAATGTTGGAACTGATTGATACTTACTCTGATAAAGAATTTAAGTTATACATTTTCAATATTTATAATTATAATTATCCTCAGTTTTGGATTAAGTGATCCCTCCAATAATGGTAGCACTTGGCATTCAGGCCAAAAAGTTCAATTTGTGTCTCATCAGACCGGATAATCATTTTCCTGATGCTCTTAGAGTCCTTTAAGTACCATTTGGCAAACTCCAGGTGGGCTGTCATATGCCTTTCACTCAGAAGTAGCTTCCATCTAGCCACTACCATAAAGGTCTGATTGATGGAGTGCTGCAGAGATGTTTGTCCTTCTACCAGGTTCTCCCATCGCTGCAGAGGAACTCTGAAGCTCTCTTAGAGTGGCCATTGGGTTCTTGGTCACCTCCCTGACCATGTCCCTTCTTGCCCGGTTACTTAGTTTGGCCAGACGGCCAGCTCTAAGAAGAGTTGCGGTGGTTCCAAACTTATTCCATTTCACAATGATGGAGCCCACTGTTCTCCTGGGTGCTTTCAATGCTTTAGCAATGTTTTTATACCCTTCCCCAGATCTATGCCTCAACACAATTCTATCTCGGAGGTCTATGGAGAGTTCCTAGGACTTCATGGCTTGGTTTTTACTCTGACATGCACTGTCAACTGTGGGACCTTACATAGACAGGTGTGTGCCTTTCCAAATCATGTCCAATCAATTGAATTTACCACAGGTGGACTCCAATGAAGTTCTAGAAACATCTCAAGGATGATCAGTGGAAACAGGATGCACCTGAGCTCAATTTTGAGTGTCACAGCAAACGGCGTGAATACTTATGTACATGTGATATTTTCGGAGGGGGGGTTTTTATACATTTGCAAAAATTTCAAAAAATATTTTTTCACTTTGTCATTATGGGGTATTGTGTGTAGAATTCTGAGAAAAAAAAAGAATTTAATCAATTTTGGAATAAGGCTGTAACAGAACAAAATGTGGAAAAAGTGAAGCGCTGTGAATACTTTCCGGATGCACTGTACATACAGTGCATCCGGAAAGTATTCAGACCCCTTCACTTTTTCCACATTTTGTGTGGTGTGTGCCTTTCTAAAGCATGCACAATCAATTACATTTGCCACAGGTGGACTACAATCAAGTTCTAGAGATGATCAAAGGGAACATGATGCACCTGAGCTCAATTCCGAGTGTCATAGTAAAGGGTTTGAATACTTATGTAAATGTGATATTTAAGTTTTTTATTTGTAATAAATGTCCTACATTTCTAAAAACCTGTTTTTGCTTTGTCATTATGGGGTATTGTGTATAGACTGATGAGGAAAAAATAAATGTAATCAATTTTAGATTAAGGCTGTAACATAACAAATTGTGGAAAAAGTGAAGGGGTCTGAATATTTCCTGGATGCACTGTATAATATAGACATTATATATTTAAAAGGATATATGTAAACAGATATTTATTTGTTCCTATTTTTCTCCCCAATTTGAAATGCTACTAGGACCCTTCAAACACTGCAACATTCACTGTCAATTCAAGGGGGCACACACAAGCAAGCTCCTCCTCTGAAATGATGTGTGAAGTCAGCCAATCACTACAGTCTTACAGCTGAGCTGACCCTGCACCAAAGGCTTATGATGATTAAAAATGATTAAGCTGGGGCGGTGGATAGGGTAGCAGTCTAATGCACCCATATTTTGGCTGGTCCAATACAATTGTGCACTGCATATCAGGGACGTGGTTTGAAACCTCTCTCTGCCAGACCAGCTAGTCCAGTCTGTGGAAAGCTTGTCTGCACGCTCTAAAATTGACAGCGGGCTTGCAGCTCAGCCTAGGAATATAATTGGCCATTCCCAATTGTGAGACAATCCAGTTGAGATAACATACCATTTCCTTAGCACTTGAAAATATAGATGTAAGATAATTTGCCATTTCCACCTGAAATGGGGGTGGGAAAACACAAAAATAATCACAGGGCCAAGCATTCTGACAGTGTGCTGTTTAGCTGTCATGTTGTACTTGGAGATGCAAGGTTGATCTATGATCTATAATAATGTGACGTGGGTTGAATTGGCTGGCCTTCAAGTACCATATCATCTGATCAATAAAGACCAGCAGTGCATCTGGTTCATCTTTCCCTGCTTTGCCAATAGTTTGTTGAAGTTCCAGGCACATTTCTCCTGAAGTGAAGGCAGAGGTTACAGCCTTACCTTGTCAATGCACTGCTGGATTCTATCTCTATAATTCAGCAGAGTCATTTATGTCCCGTGGGCAATTAACAAAACAGAGTGCAACTAGGTGTCCTGTTTGTAAAAAAACTGTGTGAAGTGATTGATGCCTTGTTCCTTAGACAACATGAGTGTGAAATGTACACGCCCGCCAGTCGAAGCATATGCATTTGCAAAACCTCAGTTATTTGACGTACAGTGGAAACCCCTGGTTCTATTTTTCCCCCTTAAAAACAGTATCAATAAGAGATTAGGGTTATGACATTTGACTGCAAACTACATTTTTACAAAAGTTGGCTCTTATCTAGAGCTATGAGCTAATTAAGAAGTCAGACCTTTACATGTGTTACATGTAGTTGCCAATAGTAACTCAATGTAATTACTGATTGTTCTCATTTGAAGCGGGGAAAAATAATGACCTATCAGTGATTCAAACTGTTCAGCAGTAACAATTAATTCAATTAATATAAATAAAGGCACCCAGCCACATAGAGCTCTTGGATATGATTATTGGATATGTTGCTTCATTTTAATGGCATGTTCTTTTCCAATGAACAATACATCAGTTCTATTGGAAGGAGTGAAGAGGAATGAAAAGATGACATCCACACATCTAAAAGGAGTCTCAGAATGAATCTCTATTTTCTCTCTCCTTGCTCTTACCTTTGATTGTGGCGTCTGCCTACCCGCCCCCCGCATGAAAGCAGTGGCGACATGCTTGGATCTGTCTACACTTTTTGCTGTAGATTAATTGGTGTAACTTTAACTAATGGCCAGCATGGAAGGATAACAGTGAATCTTTCTTTATAAATCAAATAAATAATATAGAAATACTATTATTTCTAAGAAATAATATAAATATATTTTTCACCCCTTCGTTTTGATGGTGTTCCCTCTTAAAACACGCAGGTTTTAGGTTTATGGACGCAGATGCTCCAAAGCATATGCCTGGCTTTAAATGTGGAATATGTTACATACATAATCGATGTAACAGAAGCTCAGATAATTGTACCAAAATGGATGCCTTTTCAAAAATTCTGAGTATTTTTTGCCATCTGTTATTTCCAGGCAGTCTGTATCATAATCCCCATCTAGTGTGTAGAATTGAAGCAGATGAGAGTGCAACCAATTGCCACAATGTCAGTGGAAGTCCCAAGAGTTTGGGCTGCTGAATCGAGGTGATGCTTTTTCCTTCTTGTATGCCCAGCTAAATCATATCAGTCTCACAGCCGTCCTGTTATGCTTTGTTACCACTGTAATGTTAGACAATATAAATACAGTAATATGTATGTGTGTTATACTGTATATGTTTGTTGGCGTAATGTAGAATACCCTACATGAAATACTATGAATGATATTTTTATTCAATTCAATTCTATTCAACTTTATCTCTATTGCACTTTTTACAGTGGGGCTGTCATTTAATAATTGGATAAAATAGAGAAAACACTATAAAAACACAAGAAGTCTATACATACACAATAAGATATGATAAAATAATAACATTTAAAAAAAAAGAATAAGATAAAATAGGATAAAGTACAATGTTGAGAATAGCATATGCTAAAAAAGTTATTTTTAGCCTAGATTTAAAGATAGAGAGTATGTTTGAGACCCTAACGTCGGTAGGGAGGCTGTTCCGTAATATTCTTCATCGCATAGTGTTTTTGTTAATTTTGCGAACCCCAAGATAGCCAGCATCCCATGAAAGAAGTATTTGTGTAGGAGTGTATCGGATGATAAGATCACAGAGGTATTCTGGAGCCAAGCCATTTAATACTTTATATGTTAACAGAACAACCTTGTAGTCAATTCTAGATTTAACTGGTAACAAATGTAAAGAAGCAAGCACAAGACTGTATATGATCACTTTCTTTGATATGGGGCTTTCTTGGTTTGTTAGTTATAGTAAAGACTTTAGTGGCTACATTCTCGACCAACTGGGGACCTTGCAATGAATGGTTAGCGTAACCAGAAAGTAAAGAGTGACAATAGTCCAGCCCTGATATTATACATTTTTCAGCATCCTGCAGCGACAGGAGATATTTCTAAGGTGGAAAAAGGCCAATCATGTGATTTGATTAATGTGAGGCTGAAAAGAAAGGCTTATTGACACACTAAGGTTTTTAATTACTATATTGGCAGCAGGGCCGCGTTAAGAGTCCCCGGGGCCCAGGGCTAACACACCTCCTGGGGCCCTATGTCCACGATTTTTAACTGGAAAAGTAAAAGCACATTGACGCAACCAGGCCTGGCAACGATAAAGACATGCCACAAATTCGACAAATAGGCCTATGACAAAGGATATCAGAAATAGATAGTGAATATGTTACAGAATGAGACCTCCAATTGAAAACCTTGAACGTTGTAATGTATTAAAAGCCGTCAAAGAGTACCGACTCTTATATTACAGTGCTCTCGAAATATTCACGTCTGTTACCCGAACGCATGAGTTCAAGTTCAAGTCATGACCAACCTTGCCCAGCATGGCAGGATAATGAAAGGGAGTAGTAGCCTAGTGTACAAAGTAGGCCTACAAACCAGAAATTTGACCACAAATGACAATGCACAAAACAATACACTTCCCGTTCAACCACTAGCACCAACAAAACAAGCATTGATATAAATGATTTAATGTTACTCATCTATAGGACAAAGTATCATACTTTGTTTAAGTTAATTGAGCTACCGCATTTTTAATTTCAACACGACATAATTTAAGCATTAAAACCTGCATCTAATGATAAAATAAATGCGCTAGCTAAGTGTATACAGCAAACTTGACATAATTTAAGTTTATACTGGCTTTTAAAAAATACTTTTGTCCAAACATTGCTACAAATTACAGGCCAACTTGCTAGAGAACATTAGGCTATTAAATTGCGTTGTTGTTGTTCAGCTAGCTAACGTTACTTACTTAGCAACACAACTAAGCTATTCGGTCATGTAATTTAGCCCACTTCGTTTTCTTCAGTCGAACTCGAATTAAGATGAATTTATTTGAAATAGTTTGTTGACAGTTATAAAATGGTGGTTGCTTGGGGGGAATAGGCTACAACATAGTTTTTTGCAGCAAAACCCGTTATAAATAGTAATTTATTACTTTCTGGTTGGGCATCTCAGGTTATAGCTCTAGCTAAGTGCATTTCTCTCGCCAATTTCAGCAACTAAAGTATCAAAATGTTATCACACGTGAAATTGGCATAGGTCATTTTCTAATTTCACTAAAGAAGAACGACATCGCGCACACATGTAGCAACGTGATTGCACCGCGCGACAGGTTTACCTCTGCTCGTGACGCTACAGCAACAGATGAAAGTCCTCCGACACACCGAGTTGGACCGATGGCGATTTCCACTTGTAGAATCGAGCTCCCGAGACAAAGCCGTCCTTACGCAAAAGGGAACAGACTATACAAACACACTCTCACTGACACTGATTGTTGCGACAGGACAATGTGGACAACTACAGGTGGGAAAGTGGACCAAAATGTACAGTAACATTCTATTTAGGCCTACAGTAATTTGCTATTCCCGGGACCCCCTAGTGGCCGGGGCCCTGGGCTGCAGCCCATGTTGCCCCATAGGTTAACGCGGGCCAGATTGGCAGTGACAGAGAAGCCATCTGCATTTTATAAAATGTGAAAATGTATCTCTGAGACTTAGGACCAACCGGTTGATCTCAGTCTTACCTGAGTTCAATGAAAGACATTTCTGGGTCAACCAGGCCTTTAATACATGGATCCTAGTTTAGTGAGAAGGACTTATTCGCCAGGTGCAACTGATATATACAGTTGCGTGTCATCTGCTTAGCAGTAGTAGTTTACACCATGTTATATGCTTATAATACCTCCCAGTGGTAGAATATATAGAGAAAAGAACAAATGACTCAGGACAAATCCTTGTGGTACACCTTAACTGACTATTCAGTTAAGGCGTTGGAGGGGAGGTCAATTGAGGAACATAAACGCAGACCTCTCGGATAAGAATCCATAGTGCAGCTCTGGGTGGGTTGGTAATTGGGGCAAATGTGAACATGTGCATTCTGTGGGCCAGTCAGTCCATAATAAACATTCACACGCCTCCCACAACATGCCCAAATCTGCACGTCTTTCCGTCCTGTCATGCTAAGCATCACGCCAGCGTCTCGTTGACATTGCACTGACATTACACTAACACTGTCTCGCTGCTGTCTCATTAACCCTCAAGAATTGATATTTGTTGGAAAGATAGGATTCAAGCAAGGGAGAGAGCTGTAGAGCTGAGAGATGTACCCAGGACTCCCTGGAAAACAGTATTATTACTGAGTGGACTCTCCTGTTGAAATAAAGTTGAACTGAACTGAACTGAGCTTGACCATAAATACCAACTATTTTCTCTAATTTGTCTAGGAGAATATGATAGTCTATGATGTCAAAAGCAGTTGTTAGATCACGGTTTTCAAGGTTCGCTCATTTCCGAATGTAAGTGACTCTTAATGAGTTAGCTGCTGTGGTCAGATACATAACTACTGGACCATTCCCCTATTAATAAGGTTGCAGAACACATTTGGAGGGATCTTGGACCATTCCTTCATGCAGAACCTTTCAAGATCCTTGATATCCTTAGGTCTGCGCTTATGGACTGCCCTTTTAAATTCAGACCACATGTTTTTGTTTGGGTCCGGCAACTGAGATGGCCATTGCAAAACTTAGATTTTTTCATGGAGCCATTTCTGTGTTGATTTTGAGCTATGTTTGGAGTCATTGTCTTGTTGGAAGGTTCACCTATGGCTAAGTCTCAGATTCCTGGCAGAGGCAACCACATTTTTGGCTAAAATGTCCTGGTATTGGTGGAATTCATTATGCCATTGATGTTAAGAAGAGCCCCTAGATCACTGGCCCCAAAACCAGCATCGGGCCAGTACATGTTTCAAATTCAAATTCAAATTCAAAAAGCTTTATTGTCCATTTCAGTTAAAAATTGAAAATTGTCTTTGGCTCAATATATAGCTCAAATACATAAATCCAGTAAAACAGACATCACAATAAATAACAATATGTAAGACTGTGCGACATTACACCGTTAAAAGACACATTACATTACACTGTTAAAAGACACATTGCATTAAACCATTAAAAGACACATTGTATAACACCATTAAAAGACACATCACATTACACCATTAAAAGACCCATTGCATGGGCTGGCGGATGACGTAGCGGTCTAACGCACCACGCTTCGGAGTGGTGTGCGCTGCCTGTCAGGGACGCGGATCGAAACCCGCGTCTCTACCAGACTGGCCCTGGTCGTCAGCCCGATCGGAGGCGGCATTTGGCTGTCCGCCTCCGGGAGAGGGGGGAGGGAGAGCCGGCACGAGTCCGTCGAGGAGAAGGTTAAGGCGTCCGTGGAAGAATTCCCATCTCGGAAGAGGCAGGAACAATTGGCCAGGAATGTGTGTCTCGCTCCCGGAGGACAGGCGACGGACTCGTGGGGATGGGGAATTGAAATAAATAGAGGGTTTAATTGGCAACCAAATTGGGAGAAAAACGGGAAAAAATTCCCCCAAAAAAAGACCCATTGCATTACACCATTAAAATGCACATTGCATTACAATATTAAAAGACAGTTTCATACACACTTAAATTCTTTTTTTTTAAACTGAGACTGCAGTTGGAATAAAACACTTATTGTAGTTGTTTTTCCTTGCTCGTAGGACCCTATATCGCCGAACTAGCGGCATGAGTTCAAATGAGCTGTGGAGTGGGTGGTTAGGGTCGTTGAGTATTTTGTTTGAGTTCCATCTGACTGCTTGGAGGTAGAGGTCTGTTGGTTGAGTCTGTCTGGTCTCAATGATTTTGCTTGCCTGATTGCCTGGATAATTTTGTTTTGATTTTTTGGGGTGTGTTCCCTGCTCTGCTGCTCCCTTTTGTCTTTGTTATGTTGAGTCGGAGAGAGCTCTCCTCAAACGAAGAAGACATGGTGTTAACAGAACCAACATACCTGGACAGGGAGTGCTCATTGGTCAGAACTGCCACCAGGGCCATGTCATCAGCGTATTTCACCAAAGTGAGGCCATCACCATTGCACTTCATTTCATTTGTATAGATGGAGAAGAGTACCCAAGTTGGCACACAGCCCTGAGGTATGCCTGAAGGGTTTAGGGTAGTGGAGGAGTATTTAAACTAGAGACTGGGGGCAGGGAGGGTAATTAGTATATGGTTTTTATTAATAGGGAGGTACAGACTGCCCAGATGGAAGATACGTATCAGGGCAAAGTATAATAACACCTGTGAGGATATAATAAATAAAGACCTTTTAGGGCATAATGTTAATAGAGATGGGTTGGCACAGTTAGATGTGTGAGAGTGGGAGAGAATAAAGGTACAAATAATACTTTGAAGTTCCTTTGTATAAATTCTAGAAGCATAAAAAAATTCATTTTTGGAACTGGAGGCTGTCATGTTATGTTGAGGGTTATGACATTGTTGGGATTACAGAGACTTGATTCAGTGGATGGGGATGAATATAATGTGGAGGGGTACAATGTAATCAGGAAGGATAGAACACATAATAACTATCTCATTCCTTGTTATAGGCCACCAGCTTCGGACAGCAACATAAATACTCAATGGACACATCAGACAAATCTGTCAAGAAGGAGAGACATTAAGAATGTGTGACTTCAATTACCCCTCTATTAATTGGAAAATAGTGTAAGGTCAGGGTAAAGAGGAGTTTTTAGTTGTGGTTAATGACTGTTTTTGGTGCAGTTCTGTTACTCAGCCTACAAGACGGAAATAAAATATAGTTCTGTTTTAGAGAAATAACAGTGACAGAATTTGCAGCCCATAGGCAGTTGAACCACTAGAAACAAATGATCATAGTACACTTCTGATATTTTTGGCAAGTTAAGACCACCTCCTCTAACTCTAGAACTTCAGACGAGCTGACTTTAATAAAATGAGAGAGAGTTTAAATAATATAGATTGGGTAAAACTGTGAGAAACAAATGGACAAAATTTAAAAGGGTTATTGTTGATACACAGTGTAATTTAACCTCAAAATTTATAAAAAAATAAGATCTCCAACTTGGATGAATACATTGTACATTTTTTATCCCCTGTTTTTCTCCCAATTTGGAGGCCAATTGTACCCTCTATCGATTCAATTACCCTCTCCGTAAGCCCGCTGCCTGGAGCTACAGGACCAGCCACTACCCTGGGACTGGCAGTGATGAGGGCGAGCGAACCGCCTCCTTTGAGACGGACCCCACCGAGCCATCGACCGTGAATCCGATACACACATGAAAGCTTTCTGTACCTGTGGAAAGCTCGTGCCGGCTTCTCTCCCCCCTCCTTCTGGGCCAGACAGCCAATTGCCGCCCCCGAGCAGGACTCCCAACCAGAGCCTTATGGATGAATAAATCTTCACGGGAGATCCAGCCCCATAATGGACTAATACATTTTTACAGGAGATTTTCATACAAAAGAAGGGACTGTACAGTATATAAAAAAATAAATTTAGAGAGAAACAAGGTAGATTATTGTAATATGCGGGCTAACACTAAAAAGGAAATAAGGGCAGCTTTCAAATTCTAATTTCTCAACATGCATAAAGTAATCCTAATCAGTATTTTTTCAATATTGCAGTAGACAAATGAAAGTTAATGAAGAGGTTAAGTGCATTTAGAATAAAGAAGGAGCTTTGCTTTATAATAATATGGATATTGCTGACACAATAAACAGTTACTTTGTTGAGTACTTTACCAGAGAAGAAGTTATAAATATGCCTAAATGTACAACCAATGTACAGAATGTTTTAGAGCACATTAAGATGGAGACATACTACAAAAACCACAAGAACTTAAGACAAATAAGGCAGCAGGCCCTGATGGCATATATCCTTGAGTACTCAAGGAACATTATTTATGAACCATTGACAAATATTTGTATGCATGGCAGTATATTTCCAATATATAAGAAGGGGGACTGTACTGACCCAGGGAACTATAGGACTGTCAGTTTATCCTTTTCCTGGATGCCCTCAAGCATTTTCACCGGTACTGGTCAAATAGCTATGATTCAAGACAAATCCATAATGGATACATTTATAGAGTGATCAAAGTCTGCAATATCACACCGTTTTGAGCCTGATCAGATGCTCTACAAGTGCAGGGCAATAAAAAGCATGACCCTTCCGCAGCGCCACCCTATTACACCCTGTACCATAATAAACATTTTTCCCCCATTTATACAGTCACTGCATTCTATAAAATTTTGCGTCCACAAATCAGACAGCCGTTTAGTTTTCAGGACTGCACATTCAAATGCTTCAGCGTCCAATAAAATATTTTATAACAATTTTCTTTCATGTGCTTACATTGCTTGCAATTCCAAGTCCAAAACACCAAGCTTCATATGTTTTTTGTGTTTAGAAATTTAGATTATTATCTGCATTAAATCCCTGTAAAATGAAGCATTCAAATCCATTGTAGTGGTTGCTTATGGGTTTTTGGCTGACAACCAAACGTGTAGCTTTCCTCTGAGAATATTGTGTACGAACTGCATTACACAGATCCAGGAAGGAGAGTGTGTTTTTTGAACTCTGGACAACGATAGGTTGAACTGCCTGTCAATTCAGGCAGTTGGACGAATAGGAGTCTATATCCTTTGAAATGCTATGTCATACACCTACTTTTTTTCCCGCCAAGCACAGTCAGTCTCGGGTGAATTGTGCCTTCAAGATAACCTGATTAGCGAGAATACATTTATGAGTGATAGATCTGGAGACGGCATTTGCTTTATGTGGAATAAGCAAACAAAGGGCACACAGCGGTGTTCTTCCTGGCTGTCTCCTCTCAGTAAATAACAGATAATGGGGGAGGAGAGAGATTCATTGAAGAGGCAGCCAGCAGAAAAGTCCCTGTAGAATTTGAATGGTTTCATAGTGATGCACCAAATGTGATCTGCATGTGGTATATACAGTATGTTGGGGAAAAACTGTGTGTAATAATTCACCCTTGGCTGATATATAATTTGTCATAATAAATAGTACAGTAAGTACAATATGACACAATGTATTATTACTTTTACATTTTCGTGTAATTTAAATGTATATCTTGGATATATGCTCACATATGTAATATGTTATGTTTGTAATATTTTATGATATGTTTGGGGCAGAGAGTGTCCTATTTGTGAGGCACCAACACCCAAGAAAAGTCATGGCTATTACAATAATATTCTATATATATATATTCTATGTTCTATACAGTAGTATAGAATTGAAAGTCATTCCTGTTGTTATATTTAAATTCAAACACACAAGTGTGTTGAAAAACAAATATTTAGGAAAAGTCAGGGACAGGGGGTGACATGACATTACTTTCCTAACGGCCCATGGAACATATAACATATATATATATATATATATATATATTAATATAACAATATTGAAATAAAAAATATTTTGGCCTTAAGTTATTATCCAGTATGCCTACCTTTTCAGCAAAAAATCTCACAAGATCTCAGAAGAAAATCTCACATGTGTCCATAATGACAAGTCAGTGGGTGGATTGTAGTGGGTGGATCCATTCATCGCCTGTAGGTGTTTCTATGTCAGTTCCGACTGCAAGAGGTTGGAATATGATGGGAGGTGGGGGGTGTTTTTTCAGTGATTCAATGTCCTGATTGATCAAGTTGGCAAAAGTTGTTATGGTAGGGTTACGTTTTTTTGTTGATAAAAACCATGTCCGTTTTTTTAAGGGGGTTCTTGCCTCACAAATATTTACCTTTGGAAGGGGAGCACTGATGCTCTGGGGTTGTGGTTGAAAAATTGTTTTTCAAACGTAGTTGCCGAATAAGTCTACAAGTCCCAGGGTCAACGAGCTAGTGGGGACACAAAATATATATTTTTTATTTAAAATGTAAAAATATTAAATTAATTGTAAAAAAAATGTATACTACGAATTCTTTGGGGATTTTATTTATTTTTTTCCCCCATCTTTAATGAATCCTCATTTATCGCTACTTGGCACGTGTGGTGTGTGGCAACAAAAGATTCATAATGCAGTATTGTTGCCCCTGGCTGCTAGAAAGGTCATATGGCATGTGTTGTACATGGTGCCATGGTGCATGTCATCGCACAGCTGCCAGCTAATAACATTACCATGCTGGTTCACCTCCAAACCAAATAAATGCAATAAACACAAAGTGTTCCAATGCTCACCTCCAGGGAGGATTACATAGGACTGAAAATGCTCATCTCTTTATTTATACATTTATTTCAGAATTTTTGTCCCCTATTTTCCCTAATTTGGTAGCCAATTGTACCCTCTTGTAGTTCACCCCCCTTCTGTGAGTGGAAGCAACCCCTTCAAAAGCCTCAATACTGCACGTTATTGCTTGTTTTGTGTTGCATCCATAAACAAGCCAACATTATTAAGAATATTAAAAGACCCAACACCTCGGCAGTGGCTTCAAGACCAGGCTGGCTGTGGAACAAGGGCAGCTTCCACTTTATTCCCTGTCTTACTGAGTTGTGTACCTACAGATATATCTATCAGTTATATGTATTTTTAATGACATTCATCAAAATTCTAACCGGTTCTATTGCTATCATTGTCCCATAAGTCCACAGCCAGCATTTATAGGGTTAGTATGGCAGTTTTTATACATGCGTAAAAGTTGCACATCTACAGGAGATTTTACATTGAATATGCTGGAGGTATTGCATAAAAATGCATCAGAATTTACCGCAATTAAGGTCTGTTTAAATCTAAGCAATACACTAAAATATATTTCTCCAAGGAGAGAAAAAAAGGTGTCACATCTCTAATGTGAGCAAATTTTTGAATCAGTTTGTTTATGCCCTCTCTCTCTCAACAAATAAATCCCATCACTGAGAACAGTCAATCAAATGATGTATAATCTATCATGGATTCATTTTCACGGCACTGACTGATGGAAGACCATAAGTCCAGTTAGATATCATGTGTTAAGAATATGTTTCACAAAGTAGTGGTCATAAAGACTACCACACCAGACAAATGCCAAAAGGAGATGCATGATTATCTGGCTTGTGGCTGTCAGTGGGAATGCATCCGGAATGGGAGCATCTTGCAAAAAAAATCAAGAGGACTTGGCTGTTGGCACAAAACATCTAAAATGTGCTTAAATCTTCTCGCAGTGGCTGTAGTACTATTAAACCCAAGGTAATGGTTGGAAAAAGCCAGAAAGACGGAAAATGCAGATGGGCACCTTGATCAACACCCAACTATATTGGTCTACTTCAAACAATGTACTCACCACTGGCAGGCTGCTGAGGATTCAACATTTCTCTTTGAATCAACATTAGAATAATCATTTTCAGTAATGTAGCAGGTATGAAAGCATTGTATGTTGAAATACAATGTATTCATAGGTCTTATGAACAATAGTTTTATTGTTACAAAAAAATATTTACAAGAAAAATCAGCTGAATTTAAAAACATGGGAGTACCCCTTTAATATTCTTTCAGGAGAAAGTCACTACAGCGTTTTCACTTGGGTTTGAAATGTTGATGAGGCTATCTCTGAACTGAAAATGTCATCTTGTGGTTAAAGCGCTTCCAGTGTACAAATAGAAAATTATTTCTTGTTCGTTTCTAGAAAGGCATGGCAGATTTACAACATACATACATACACACACACACATACACACACACACACACACACACACACACACCTTCCACCCTTTGATTATTATGATAAAATCCTGTCAACTCGGAGGGATATCTCTTCGACAGCTGAGCTATAATATATCTGTGTTTGTCAAACCATCAGCCATCTGGAGAAAGGGCCTCCTACGTAGAGTTTTTTTCTGGGAGCCTTGTCTTTCGTCTTGCAGACGTGATGAAGCCCCAAAGGCCTGCATACAGTGCACACCCCCCCCCTCAGGAGACTAAACTGAGTGATTGACCACCCAGGCTTCCAGAGCGTTCAATTGCCATGACTGTTCTGGTCAATCTGTCAACCAGCTGGAATCAGTCGCCCAGAGCATGTACAGCTCCAGTCTTGTGTGAAACGGGGGTGGGGGTGGGTGGGGGTGGTTCCTGCAAATGCTGGTGGAATGAACAAGGTGTTCCAATGTTGTCAGGGAAATTTCAATTCCAACCCATCTGAATCAGAGGTCTCCTGTTGTTACCGATGTGTAGATAGAGTGACGAGGTGTGTCTGTCCCCATGCAAACGTTTGCAAGTGACACATAGCCTTTGTGTGCATAATGAGTTTTTGACTGATGATTAATTTTGCCCAAAAAAAGTTCACAGGTTTACCAACGGGCCCGATGAAATGAATGCAGAAGAATGCAAGCGGCATGCGTGGTGCTCCAGGACGCCAGAACTGTGGAGGAACAAAGAGAAGAGGAGGAGGTAATGAGAAAATTGAGAGTTTGCCCTTCTCCCCTGTGAAGCTTCAACGTCACATCCCTCGTATGCCCGTCTCTGTTTTGTTATTGTTGTCTCTGGTTTGTCTCCGATTCTCTCCATGGCTGTGAGCTGTTATCTGTTTACTACATCTTCCACACACATGTTCTGTCCACTTTCCTTGTTTTTCTCGGCCACTTACGTAGCCCACATAATGTGTCCGGAGGCGTCTTGAACAGCATAACGACACGATCAAAAGGCGCTACCTGACCCATGTAGTGGAGGTTCACGACAGCTAGCTGTCCTCTTCTTTGTGACGGATAATCACCACCCTTTACCATGCTGTGCGTTTGGTGCTGTTGATGGATTTCATTATTAAACTCCACCAACCTCTACTTTCCAGATCAAAGGATCTATATTTTTTTACTCTATATGCATCATCTTGCTGTCAATCATTTCTCTGTGATACATTGTCATGGTATGGTAGCACTACAGTATTGATCATTTTATAACATCTGCACATTAACTGAGCAACACACAATGGTATCAATGCTGGCCTTGTTTAACGGATTTCATTAATCAATAAATGTGAATGGATTAATTTTACAATGTATATATATATGTATTATGCCTCCATCCACAAGCAGTTGATTATCTACTTGTGAGGGTCTGCCCAGGATCTTCTCGGGTTCACCATTAGATGTCACTATTCGCTACCTTTTCAGTTGCTTTGCTCTGTTTTAGTCTTGTCTATTGAGTTAATTGTTTCATTGAGTTAATTGTCCCGTGATTTGTTAATTGTTTATTGATTCATTGTTTTAGTGTTTCCATCTGTGCCTCGTTGTCCCTGATTGTTTTTTGTTCTTAGTTTCAGTAATGTCACCTGTGTCTCGTTGAATTCCCCCCTACTTAAGTTGTGTGTTTCCTTTGTCTCCCAAGATTTTCAGTGCAGATGGCTCTGAACTGGAGTTTGTCAGCTCCTATGAATACCTTAGCCTCTGGTTGGACTCATCTCTCTCATTTAATACTCATATCAATAACCTTCTGGCAAAAGTCAAAGCTATACTTGGTTTCCTGTATCGAAACAAGGCTTCTTTCACGCATTCCGCCAAATACACTCTCGTGAAAATGACCATCCTTCCTTTGTTTGACTATGGTGATAGTCTATAAAATGGCATCAAAGGGCATCCATAGCAAGCTTGACACATGTGCACCCTTCATCACTCACCACTGTGATCTCTACAAACTGGTTGACTGGCCCTCCCTTCATACCAGGCGGCTACAACACTGGCTGAAATTAGTCTATAAAACACTTCTGGGAAAGACACCTCGCTACCTTTCAAACCTCCTGCACATTTCCAACAGCAATTACCGTTTAAGATCCAGTGATTTCATTATGCTCATCATTCCAAAAGTCTGTACTGTCTTTGGCCGTAATTCCTTTCGTTTTGCTGCTGCAAACGATTGTAACACACTATAAAACAGACTCAAACTCACAGCTTTCACATCCCTCACATGATCAAAGAAAATCTGCAGGTCATAGTTGACTGCTGCACCTGCTGACCAGCCTTCTTTCTCTCTCTCTCTCTCTCTCTCTCCCATTACAACTCTACAAAGAATATCCAGTAACTCACCTTCTCTTGCACTTAGTGTTTATTTATTGGTTTATTTATTTATTAGTATATATATATATTTTTTGTACCTGTGCTGTAAGTGTATTTTTGTGTTGAGTGTGTTTATTCCATATACACTTGCGGACGCCTCTTGGCCAGGTCATCACTGTAAATGAGAATTGGTTCTCAACTGATTTTACCTGGTTAAATAAAGGCCAAAATAAAATAAAAGTTTGTTTCATTAGTTAGTTTTTTGGAGCCTCGTCTCCCAGTTATTTTCTCTGTGTTCCATTTGTTCTTCAGTGTTTTGTTGTTTTATTGTTCTCTTCATTAAGTAAAGATCTATTTTTGTTTACCAACTATCTTTGCCTCCGTCTCGTTCTCTGCACTTGGGCTCACTCATGTCATATTGAAGATGGAATGTATTATTTCACTTTGCACTGCAATGCGCACCAAATCTAAAATAAAAGCATGTGGTTCTGTGTAGCTCAGTAGGTAGAACATGGCGCTGACAACGCTTAGGTTGTGGGTTAGATTCTCATTGGGACCACATATACGGAAAAATTTATGCATTCACTACTGTAAATGTATGTATTCGCTAATAAAGCATCTGCTAAATGGCATATGTTATATGTTAAAAGCATATCTCAGACAGTTCATCAGCTCTCTAAGGACTGTGGATATCAAATAATTTATTATCCACCTCCCCCCCCCAGTAGCTCTGGTCAGATCGGGGTTAATGCATGTCGGACAGAAATGTCAGAGTTCAGGTAAAGGCTGGAGAGGTTTTGTATATAATTTCTGTTCCTCTTTAAACCATGTCTGTGCAGTCTTTCGTGTTTTACTTGTTGTTTTTTTAGATTAGCTGTCATTGCAGTAGCCATTGCCTGTTATGTGGGAGGGAAAAATGAGTTATATACAATAAGCTGTTGCTTGCTGGTGTTATTGGCTCTCAGTTCATTTCATTTATCCTTTCCACACTCTACCACATATCTTCTTTCTTTATCGTGTTAATTCAGTGTCATGGACAACAGCAGGATATAGTCTACTTTGTCTTCTTAAGGGTCTTAGTTTGATGTCATAAACGAACCTAATTAAATGGCACAATCCAAATAGGTCTTCAGTAGGTATGCCTGAATTTATTACCATATTTACTGTTGCTTTTGCAAATGGTATTGGCATGTTTTGCTGCATGTTGCTTTAGTTGGGTCATAGCAGGAGTCATTACCAAGCATATGTCATCTTGCCAATATCTTCCATTCTGACAACGGGCAAAGGATTTTTAGCATATTGATTTTTTCTTTCAGATGTATAAAATACATCAGTTTGTGTATGGCATGTGTGGAGAGGACAATACAATTAAATAAGACTGGATGGACCTAGATTCAATTTGGATACATATTCTCAATTTCCAGCATTGTAGCTTACTTGATTTTTTATTTTTTATTTAACCTTTATTTAACCAGAATAGTCTCATTGAGATTAAAAATCTATTTTACAAGAGCGTCCTGGCCAAGATAGGCAGCAGCACAATTACAATTACAAGTACAAGTTTACAGACAAAAGTAAAAAAAAAAAAAACATATGACAATTAAAACAAAAAACAAGGGCAAATCACAGAACCATTCGTAATCATTCAAAACATCTGCAGCCAGATGTGCTGGATTCCATATCACTTAGAAGTGTTTTAAAAGCAACCAGTGAGACCAGCTCCTGCAGGTTCAGGTGGTTTTGTAGCTGATTCCAGGCGGAAGGAGCTGCATAGCGAGCACATCATAGCGAGCACATACAAATCCTTCCATGACAATGAAATACAATGACCATATCAGCACTATGTAGTAAGTATGCTGGTAAGTATCTGGTTTCTTAAAAGAGATGTACCTCATCCAATAATTGCCATCGAGAACCCTGCTAAATACCTTTACTGTGCCAAAACAAGTAACATCATTAGGAAGAGTGATAGTACTTTTAGAAAGCACATTTTTCCATGTAATGAACATGTAACTATATTCTTCCACGCAACGCAAACATTCTCCATTATAAAGGTATTGTTATTGAATTACTATCACAGATATTTATAAAATACTGTAATGTTGTTGATATTTTGAAAGATGTGTCTTGATATCATGTAGCTGTACATCAGTACACCTCCTCGCATCTCATGTTTTTTTGCTAGCCAAGTTGTTATGTGATTAGCCAGCCTACACTATCTTATTTAAAATGCAATTTGCAACTACCATAGCCACTTAACTATTGATGGACAGACAGAGTGGACCCACGCACTATTGCTTTTGAATGACGAGCTAGAGTTACATCTCTACTTAAAATAAAAAATAAAATAAGAGACCTGAGCACCGATACTATGTGCTTGAAATGGAAACATTAACGCTTATCTTTAATTAAATCTGAAAATTGTTTTATTAAGCATTGCTTAGTTTGTGAGGAATGTCATGTAGCTACTGTGTTTGTGAGAGAATGAAAACAAATCGAAAGAATTCAAGATTTATTTTCTATGAAAAAATCACTTACTTTTTAATATACATGCCTTGTATACTGAGAAGTGAAGAACAAACCCATTGTTACGGTTCCTAATATGTTTGTGCTTGGCCCCTGTTGCTGTTTGCTGCTTTTGTCTTTCTGTGCAGGACAGTATTTGGCCAGCAGGTGGCAGGGCTTAATTAGTCAATTGGAGGAGGAGAGCTATATAAAGCCAGACGGTGGAGTCGGTCATGGTCTCCCGGTCCAGCCGAATGGATGTCGCCACGTCATTTCTTAAATCAATAGTATTCTTTTGTTGTTAGTATACTGGTGTAATAAATCCATTTTTTGCACCGAAAACTTGCCTGGTTTAAACTTTGTTCGGTCCACCCGACTTTGGATTGTAACAAAATGGTGGCAGCGGAGGGATGGTGCTAGTTTTGATACCGTGGCGTTCATATAGCACCCTTTGTCTTGGTCGGTATTCGCACTATGCGAGTTGTTGATTTGCATTGTTTAGGTGGCCGATTATTGTCACATATTGCACATTTTTGTGCGGCGGTATGAGCTGTGGGAGACCAGGATCGAGTTTTTGATCATTTTGAGATCTGTGGCGTTTGGGAGTGGAGTTGCTGCGCCTGTCTCGTCGTCGTGGGCTTCGCCATGCCTGTTGGTGGCTCAGCCTGGCAGTGCATGGGATATTAGGCATATTAAGGGCCAAGACAACGTCCTGGCGGATGCGCTGTCCCGCGCGCCGGTGTAATTTCCCGATTCGGTCTGACGTCTGTATGGTACATAAGTGTCTGGGTTTAGGTGATGTCGAAGCTGTTCCGGACCGAGTCTCTCCCTGTTTTGCTTTTCTACGCCAGACGCCGGAGTGGATCTGTGGGACGGGGAGGCTCGGGACGGATTGGTGGAGTCACCACCTATATAATACCCAAAGGATGGTAACATTTCTATAACTTATCGTTTTGCAACACAGTGTGTGTTTAGTTTTGTTTTTGTATTTTCCAGCAGTTCTCCTCTACCTATATCTATCTCTCTCTCGCTCTCTCCTGCTCTGCACCAGGGCCCGGTGTTGGGACATATGGGGGGTTGCAGAGTTGTGTGTTTTGGCTGCCTCGTAGGCCAGGGGGGAGGTGTTACGGTTCCTAATATCCTAATATGTTTGTGCTTGGCCCCTGTTGCTGTTTGCTGCTTTTGTCTTTTTGTGCAGGACAGTGTTTGGCCAGTAGGTGGCGGGGCTTAATTAGTCAATTGGAGGAGGAGAGCTATATAAGATCAGATGGTGGAGTCGGTCAAGGTCTCCCGGTCCAGCCGAATGGATGTCGCCACGTCATTTCTTAAATCAATAGTATTCTTTTGTTGTTTGTATACTGGTGTAATAAATCCTTTTTTTGCACCGAAAACTCGCCTGGTTTCCACTTTGTTCGGTCCACCCAACCTTGGATCGTAACACCATTCAGTTTGAGATTTTTTAGAGTTTTATAAAAGCTGACAAAATGATGCCTCCCTTTGTTAGGTTATTGTAATATTGCATATAATTTTCTCTTTATTAGTTACATTTCGGGGTAATTCTCAAAAGGTGTTCTCATTATTTCAAAGAGAAATATGAAGAACTGAACCAAACAGCTCTCATTTCCATAATGACATTTTCTTCATCATTTTTTCTCCCCCCTCTTGCCGAGACTTTAGAGAGTTTGCCTCCTGGCCTGCATGTGCTATTTTATTGATTCTTCCATTAGGACCCATTTTTTACTGTTATTTCTTTCTTTTTTTCTCGAGACACCCATTAAAGAGCTGCGACTTGGGACACACCTTCAGAACACGCCTGTTAAAAATGGAGTCCTCCACGACTGCTCAGCAGTCTTGTATGGAAACGACTTTCCAATCAAGAACAGGTGTTTGTGATTACCCAGTCAGTCATCTGGGTAACTGTACACCTGCTGCTGTGGCCCGTGGGGTGAGTCTCCCACCTGGAATGTGCCAAATCCCATATTCCCCAATGAATACCTTCATACCGAGTCTGAAACAAATCACAAAACTAAGGAAAGGAGATGTGGAGCTCTTGACTATAAGCTCATTAAGCAGGGGTGTAAAAAATCTGTAAATGCCATTGTATACATTGAATCCAGTTGTGTACAGCACTGCTTTGCTTTTGAAGCTATGTTGCTTAGCAGCCCAGGGTAATTATTATGAAAGTGATGACTTTCAGTTAATTTGTTATTTTGTTATGAATAATATCCTTTTAGAAACAAATTGGAAGCGTTTGTGGCAGTATGTCAGCTGATTTGCATATCTACTTGCATAGGCCAATACATAAACCACAGATAAACTGTAAATAATTTGTTGGAATGGCAGAGAATGCCGCTTGTCAATCAGTCATTTGAGGTGAGCTCAGCAATGCCCCATTTTCAGTGGCCATTAAATTGGAAAAAATGTTGGACACTATAAATTTAGGATTCAGTGGAACTGCACAGTAGACATAGTCAGTTTGACCTCAAGACCCGAGGCCTTAATAAGCATTGTCTGCCCTTTAGAGCTGCCCATTGAGGACGTCCACCTAACGCAGTAGACTGGGAGAGGATATGCATCTAAATACATCAATAATCATTCGGTGTGCTGTTTGTGATTGACATGCTCCTTCATGCTTGCAGAAACCCAGGAGGCATGGGTAAATCTATTGAGAATAATGAGATAAGAAAGATCACAAAGAAGTCACCTATATACTTTTTCGTTTTGCATTACTTTTAAATAATGTGCTGAAATGTTTGAAATAACCTGAAATAAAAAACATGTCATAAAAAAGAATCAACAGTTCCACTGGGTTTTTTCATTATTAATTATTTTGATGCATCAAAAATAGTTATTGTAGGTAGATTCGGCAAATGAGCACTGTACATTGAATGTAATGTGATGTATGACTTGCCACTGGAGAAAATATTGTAAGCTTTTGTGGTGTCCCCAGGGGTTGGGCGACACTCATGGACCTTGCAGAGGGCGTAGGCAAGTTGAATAACTCGGAGGCAGTAATATAAGCAAAACAATAATTTATTAAACTATCTTGACAACACAAAACAAAGGGTGGGGTCTTCGGGGAAATGCAAACACAAAGTCCGCAATCCTTAGCTCATTGTCAATGTCCAAAATCCAATTCCAAAATCCAGTTCCGTTCCGCAATCCAGTCCGTAGTCGATATCCAAAGGGGGGTCCTCAAACAATCCGGTCAGAAAACAGTCCACAGTCCACAGTCCACAGTCCAAAAAAACACTCAAACTCTCTTTTTCTAAATCCCAGCTGGTCAAACGGCATCACAGTTCTTTCTCTCCACATTCCAACTCTTTCCTACTCCTTTCACTGTGTGACAGGATCAGCCCTTTAAATAGGCCTCGAAATGGCCTTCAGCTAGTCGTTAGTCCCAATGCCTTGACTCCGTTCAGGTGTGACTGTGGCCTGCTGGGAAATGTAGTTTTTCTGGCTCCCCTGTTTTGAAGGACCCGGCAGCCATTTCCTTGGGCAGCCCCTTAGGCTGCCACACTTTCTAATGATGCCAATGTTTTTTTTGCTACTCGAAATATCAAGAGAGTTGCACCCCATTGAGATACAAAACCTTGTTTTTGAGAAAAATGCCTTCAAAGTTTGTAGCCATTTTGGAGGTGTTCAAATGATTGAGGAAAACTATTTACATCAAAACACAACAATACCCAAACTTCTTCCCTAACTTTCTCTCTTTCCATTGCTTCTCCTCCCACACACACACACACACACACACCACTATGGCCGAGGGACTGATGGTTTGGGGCATGTGATGTCCTTTGTCTCCTTAGTCCAAAAGTTTCTCTTTGTCAAAACGGTGCCACTGGCATTTCATATCCAACCCTGGCTGTTCCTGCTGAGCTGGCGCATCCTCTTCAACAGTTACCTCCCGGCGCAGCGACACAAACCGCTCCTCGTCCACGCGCTCAAACTGGTGAATCGCACATGTTGGTATCGCTTGGTGCCAGGCAGCGGCCTGAAGCTTGGCGCCAGGAAGGTGTGCCAGTCCTGTGGCACGAAGCTCTCCCCGCAACTCCAAGCCAATCAAACTGGGGGATGCTGATCCCTCTGGCGGGTGCTTGTTCTCAATGCCTGGCGGATGTCTTTGAGGAGGCAGGAGACGAGCGTGCTGTGGAACCTTTTTGTTTGATGAGCCTAAAGCACAAGTCAGGGCCAAACCTGGTATGGCCCTGCGATAAGGAACTTTAAGGAGGCGGTGTCGTGGAGGCCCACCATGCAGCTCCAGATGAGGTACCAAAGCACACACAGTTGGTGTAAGAAGTATTCACCCCCTTTGTAGATTTTTTTTACATTTCATTTTCTTACTTCGTGGAATCAAAATGAATTTAATTGGGATTTCTTGCCACTGATTAACACAAAATGGTCTATAATGTGAAATTAAAAAACAACTCTAAAGCTTTTTGTTAATTACTTACAAATAAAAATACATTATTATACTGACTGTATTTGTTCTTATTTTGTCCAGAGCAGCTGTCACAGTGCAACTAGACATGCCTCTCCCCAAGCCCATACTGAGAGAAGTGGTGGAGGTATCTGATCTGATTTGATCCCACACTGCTGAAGTGGGCCTCATAAATGAGATAGTTCACCTGTTGAACTGCCTCGTTGACTGTTGTTCAATGGGTGAACTACCTCATTGATATTATCAAAAGATATTGATAATCATTCAATCATTGTGTTATTAGCCAATCATGATTGTAACAGTTACAGTCATTTAACCTACTGTGCAAAATCAAAACTGCACTGCAGAATAAGGTCTCTGCTACAGGCTGGATTGGGGCCCAGTGCCCAGCTCCTTAACCATGACCTTGCAGCTGTCTGTCATGTGCTTGTAGACCTCCCACTTCTTTTCAACTATGCGCAGATTTCTCCTGCTTTCTAAGTTTGGCAGACTTGATGCAGTCGGGCAGATTGGAGCTGTGGTAGATGGCCAGTGTTGTTTTTTTGGCACTGCCAACAGAGGTTGTTAGGAAGCAGCTGGTTCCACATCTTCCGGAATGTACTGTTGCCAGTAGCACGATGACCTGAGACAGTGATAAAATATGTCAATATTCAGACATGATAATATTTAAATAGGCTCAAGACATGGCACAATAATACAAGTGAATAATGAATTAAACATCCATAATGAATATGTAAGACACAATGAGGAATGTCAAGACATAGAAAGTACACACCAGTTTCATGCATTGACAACTTGTACTTCCACCACACAGAGGACTTGGTCTTGGTTGATGGAAGCACACGCATGTCTGTCCTCTTGAAACCAGGGATCCGTCCAGGGAGGGGCATGGTTTAGTCATCCGCAAAGTTATTAATAAAATGGACAAGCCTCTGGATGTCCTCAAAAGAGAGCAACCTAGGGGCCTCGGGTAGCGTATCGGTCTAACGCATTGTTTCTCAACCGGGGGTACGCGTACCCCTAGTGGTACGTGGGGGAATTGCAGGGGGTACTTGGAAATGTTTTTTGAAACCTCAAAATAAATATAAATTAATTGTATTTTGCAAAATAAATAAATAAATAAATAAATAAAATAAAAAAGAATAATGAATGTTGAAATAATATTAGATGCCAGACCCTGGGCTCTTATTTCCTGCAGATTTGCTGGCTTTGTTTTGTAATTATTAATGATGAATCTTAAATTATAATTTTTTTATTTATCAAAATATCTTTTGTAATTATTAATGGTGAATCTTAATAAAATATTTTTTTTTAATCAAAATATCTTGGCTGCTTACACGTGAGGTATATGCCTATATATATATTATGGGTAGGGGGTACTTGGGGATTGTTGAAAATATTTTAGTGGTACAGAGCACAAAAAAGGTTGAGAACCACTGGTCTAACGCACTCGCATTGACTGGTGTTTTGCTAGTGTGAGCCGCCTATTACAGTCGCGGTTCAAAACCCAACTGTCCCACACCAGCTTTCTGCCCCAGGGGGAGGGGGGAGAGAGAGCTGGCATGAACTCGCCAAGAAGCACAAAGGGTGTCTCCAGAAAAGGGGATGAGTTCCGTCTCGGAGGAGGGAATTGGCTTGACCCAGAGGACAGGTGGTGGGGAGGGCAAATCAATATACATAGAGGGTATAATTGACTACTAAATTGGGAGAAAAATTGGGAAAAAATCTGAAACAAAAATTGTAATAAAAAAAAGAGAGGAACCTCCTGTTTGCCAGGTGACCAACACAGCTTGTAGATCTTGATGGCTGTCAGCTTGTCTTCTGAAGTAAATTATTTAACACATGCAAATGTTGTTTTTTTTTTTTAAAGCATAATTTAGGATATCTTTGATCTCAATTCAAACCCAATTTATCTCAATGTTGTCAGATGATGCAAACCCATCGTAACTCAAACACTATGTAACTAAAAAGGAAACTCATGCACGTAGAAACTTGAATGTCTTTCTGCATATTTGTTGACCATCAATGAAATAAGAAGTCCTTTGATGCTTCCTCTCTTTCTGCTGGCTCTGATTTGAGCAGGAGGTTTCTGTGGAGCGGCTCATGGTGCTGCTGACCTTCCCTAAGAGCAACATGTGTTTCTCACCTGGGAAATGATACAAAAATGGCATTATTACTCTGTGCCATCACGTCAAATTATAATTCATAATAGACATTTGTATTTTATATCAACCTGCTTAGTAATTGATACAAATTGCATAACCTATTTACATACCCAACCTGCACTCCTAGAAAAGTGTGTGACATGTAGGCACACACACACAGGTCCCATGAATTAGATGTATGGCAAGCCGTTTCAGCTTTTAATCCAACATTAAAAGCTAAAAGCTTTAATACTAGTTCAAATTGAATTCTTACTAGTAAAAATGACATTTTACACATTGAAATTGAATTCTTGATATCAAAAAATATTTGATTAAAAGCTAAAATGACTTGCCATATAGACCTGCCCTACTGCACAAATTATGGCCATTTCTCATGTATTCATCCCACTCCCTCCCCCTCTCCCTCTATAATACATTACACTATGTGGTAATAATACCCTGTAATACATCCCTCACTTATCTCTCTGGTGCACCTTCAAACAGATGCTGACATTATGATTAGCACACACATCGACATAGCACCTCACCCACAGCACACTTAAATTATTAATTCAAATGATAAGTGCTTAGCAGCAGTCATTTCTTGCATCTGGTCTTGTTTCTTGACCATCTCCTCAGGGGTGAAAAGTGAGTAGCCCAGCCCTCCTTGATGAAGCTTACAATGGCACCTGTATTCTCAAGCCTTGTTTGAGAGAAGGTTTGAATTCTAAGCAACCAGCCCGTGCCCAGTGGTGAGTACATGCGTACATGTTGTTTGCAGTACATTAGACCAACATAGCTACAGGTTTTTAATTCAATTTTTTTTTGGCTTTTGATGAAAACCTTTATCTTTTCACATGAAACATAGTTTTAGGGATTTAATTGCCATCGTTTTTACACTGGTAGGTGGTATACACCTACACTGTCACTATTGTCATAGAAGGACTGCCCACTGCAACCGGGGTTCGATTCCACCAAGTCGCGCCAGTTTCGGCTCTGGCCAGGAGTGTCACTAGGGTGCGACAATTGGCTGTCTGCCCCAGGGAGGCAGGAGGGATAAAAGCCAAATGAGCTCGCTGCATATATGAGTGGATCTGTGTGTTACGGTGACAGACTTTGGCTTAGACGGGTGCCGGCTCGGAGGAGGTGGTGCAGCGCTCACTACCGGTCTCAGGACTACGGCAGCGAGTCCTAACCTCGAATTGAATTTTCCTTTTTAAGCAGCAGTATGACCTCAAGTTTTGCAATATGATAGGAACTCACTGCTTTACAGGCTGTGTCCATGTTTACATTAAACACAAGACGTTTTAGAAGTATGGTAATGTAGAATGAGTCAGTGATCACCCCAATTCTGTGATGTTGATAAATAAATTCATTCAATTTTCTTAAATGTAGGAAGATGATGTACCAGCACAGCTCAGTGTAGATTCAGGGGCAGGACAGGAGACCGTTTCCACTCGTTCCTCCTTGTTGGTATTAAGCTGCTCCACAGGGTAATAACAATGTGGTTATAAGTGTGAGTCACAAACTGTTATTAAGGCTGTGATGCCACATAAATAGTGTGTTCTAAAGAGAAAAAAACTATTTGCACCTTATATGATGTCTTTAATGTATTCCATCTGATGGCGTGGCAGACTATGTTACCACATTTGCTGAATCTGAATTCTGTTGACAATAACAGCTCATAATTTAGCACTCTTACAGCAGAGCAGTGTGTGATGCTGCAATTGACGCAACAAAATCAGTCCTCAAGATTTAAATTGATTAAATCATTCATGGCATAAAATGATTAGCTAACTTTTGTCCATAAGATGAGATATTATTTTCTCTGTTTTACCACTCAGAATTCACTAGGATGTTGTAGGTGTAGTCTTATCATGTACATTTTGCTTGGGGAAGAGCCCCAGACCCCCTCTTTTTTTGGATTGTTTCCCGCAATGTTCAACAAGTCATACCCCTGTAAATTACCATGTCAAATTAAGTGTTACGGAAATGTTTTTTCTTCACAAACAGTTTTGCACGTGATCACCAAAATAAACTGACAAAATTCTGATTATGAAGAAAAAACTAAATGTATTATTAATAATATAAGATATTAAGATAATATAAACTTATTTGCATGTCAAAGTTAAGGACAAATGTTGACACTTTTTTTCCTGACCAGCCAAATATGGCATAATATACAGTAAAAGAACACACAGCCAGCATCAAATGAGATAACCGGCCCAAACAAGCTGTGACTCAGCACTGTCTCTTCCATTTAAAATAGAATAACTAAGGCAAACATACTGAATTACACATGGGGAAACTACAAAGCATTCTTATGAACAAAGGGTGCACTAATACATTTCTGCTTACCACTGGTTTGTTAGAAACTAGATGGCTTCAATAAATGGAAACTACAGTGTATTTGTAAGTACTTATGTATTGTAAAAGAAGTGACCCAAAGTGCAGTGTGTAACAAAGGGCATTTGTTTAGTAAATGAAGGGTTCTGGTGGCTCTGTCATGGTGTAGGGTGATTTTCCTGGCATGATTAGGTTCCACTTAACTTAAAGGGCAAGGTAAATGTCCACTCGGTATCAAGTGATCACCTTCATCCTACGGTGAAGCATTTCTATCCTGATGAAAGTGGTCTTTTTCTGGATGACAATGTCTCCATCCACAGGGCACGAGTAGTCACTGAATGGTATGATAGCTAGAAAACAATGTAAATCATGTGCTATTGCTGTCTCAGTCACCAGATCTCAGTCCCAGTTGAACTCAAATTCGAAATTCTGGAGTAGCGCCCGAGACAGCATGCCAGACATGCGTAGAATCTATGTCAAGTTGTTTTGACGCTTTTGTAGCGACTTGTGATGATGTACCGCCCAATAAAGACACATTATGTTGGTATTTATTTTATGTTCATTTTGTATACATTGTGATGAATGTTAATTCAATATGTGACATTTTGTCCTATTAGTGTAAGCAAGGTAAGTGCAATTTTTTTAAACAAATATTTTGACTGTCATAACGCAAACTGCGGGCCTGTCCTTTGACAGAACATTGTGTTGACATATTTTTCAAGTGTTCCCAGACAACATGCCATGTCTGATAAAACTCAAGGATGTTTTGAGGGGACACAGCTATAAGAGCACACCATAGGCATTGCCTCACTGGAATCACTGCATCACCTGCTTACGTTTAGCTCAGTCAAGTGAAATCATATCATTGACATGAAGAGCATGGAGGGTGCACGCTCTTTCTGTCACTTCTAATCCACCGGCATTCAGACAGCAGTAGGCCTACCCCAAGAACAGTATTATTATTTTTTTCATAGGGCTCATGACATTCAAATTCAATCTGACATATTGTGTTAGATACATTTTTGCTTTTTTTTGTTACATCTGTCATACACTTGTTGGATTACAACTCTGTGGTTTGTAACGTGAGGCTCTGAGCTCTAACAGTATCTTTGATCTTTGAATCATTACTGTTTGAATACCACAGAAATCCCCCGCAATCCTGTCAGAATTGGAGTGGGGCTGGGTGTTTCATTGTGGCAGAATATGAGCTCCTCATTCACATACTGGCCATGAACCAGGGGTGTCAGAGGCAGGGCTCAGACAAATTACTAGGTTATAGGCCTCTGTCCATCCAACAATCTGAACTGAACATCTGTCCAGTTACACAGATACATGGTGCGTAAACAGAGATAACTTTCTCCAGATCAGAACATATATAAATGTTTCATTCCTGTGAAACAATGATGGAAATATGAAAGCAGCTAGTCATCCCTCCTGAGCAGGCCATTGCGTTTGCAAAACACTGAACGTTCCAACATAACTAAGCATGTATCGCTCTGCCCAGTTTGGCTGTTATTCCTCTGTGAAAAGATGCATTTTGACATACAGCTGCTTAAATTACCTGCAATTTGAATACACTACCACATTATTTAGCTAACTGCAAATGCCAACCCCCATTCTCTGATTGGTTCAAGGTTGAAAGACTCTCTCACTGCCGATGTCAAGTCTCCTGACGAGGGCCGAAAACCACCAACGAGCCAAACACACTGCGGTGACTACAGGCAAGCGTTGGGCACCAATGGTTTGTGATTGACCATCAGGCCGGTATATTTATACCTTTAGCCAGTAAGCTGAAAATAAAGAAACTGAGCTAACTAACTAACTAAACTTTGTTTCAAAGCAACAATTCCACTTCACAAAGCAACACTTATCATTTTATAACAATGTTTGCCCTCCACAATATCAAAAAGTAAGTTGTTTGACTGATGCAATTAATTTGGGTTGTTAGATGCTTCTCATGTTGTTTGCAAAACAGCTTGCTACCAAAAATGAACAATTGCTCATTTTAAAAGTGGTGAAGCATGCCAATTCGGTTGTTAGTAAGGAATTTTCTCACGTTTAAAGAAGAAACACATCATCACCACCATTTGTGCGATATACAGTATATTAGAATAGGTGTTCTACTTTGAGCTTCTCTGCAGCAAGTTCACAATTTGACATCTCATGACATATGGCTGAGGCTGTCCTGGACATATTACACTATTTACATCACAATGACAATATCAATGTTTCATTAAACTTCACACAAGATGGACAGCGATCCAGTATTTTCTTTTCTCCTTTGCCGCATTTTCCCAGGTTGATGTCATTGGACTCTGTGCAGTTTCCATCCACATAAAATAACACTCAAAGCCCAACGCTATAACTCTTCAAACGTTTAACCCTTTGATTTCAACACTTTAAATTCTACTGCGCAGCCAATCGACCAGAGGAGTTGACATTGAGCCATGAGGTGGGGAATGCCATGCTGTTAAAATGACAAGCTAAGATGGGCCGAATCGCCTTCTCTTTAAATTAAAGCACCTTATCTACTTTACAATACATTTGTGTGCCTGTATTTCTAGTGTAAAGTGCATCTATCTAGCTCCATCCTCAGTGTTAATGAAAGTGATGTACTGTACCAGACAGGTCTGATGCGATCCCCTAGAACAGCAGTATAATTCAGTTGTTAAAGCTAGGCTTACTCATCTGTAATAAGTAAGAGTGATGTCTAAGTTGATTAGCGGAGACTTTCTTTCCTTATCCATCAGATATTTCCAGGTAAAAGTGTGATGACGGTAGGTTCCCTTCTAAGAAGGCCTTTTGCAATACGCACACTCTGTAGAAAATGGAGGAAAGCTGAACTGTGATGGATTCCTGTGGATTCCTGTGGTGTCCATTACCTGCAAAGTTATCTTTTTAATCAGGAATTTTTATATTAACATTGAATCCCTTTAGTCTAATATTGGCTCTTTGTTTCAAGAAGTCAAGTTTGATAGAGACACGCCTTGTAAATCATTCAGCTATTTTTGGGTAGACATGGAGCAAAATACATAATGTACAAATAGTGACATAGTATAAAGAAATGTACGCAGATATGAAATAAATGCTCTATTTTAACCATAATTTTCTTTCTTCAAAATTAGCATTGACAATTGTGCCTCTTTAGTTTAAACCGCAACAGGGAGCACTACAGCTGAAGTGCCTTACTCTTTTTATGCACTCACTGGAGTGGATTGAATGAAGTATTGTTCACTAGATCTATTTATATTTTAGAGTTTGTGACATCAAATAATGTAGGATATGAAATACTAAAACGTTTTAAAGCCTCCTACAAAATATTAAAGCAATCTCTCAACGGAATGTAAAAAGCTACAACAATGACAGAATTTGATTTCTGGATTAAGAGTTTATTGTCTACAATAGACAAAACATTCACCCTTCATCCAACTTCTTAAGCTGAACATTTTTACATTTTATTTGGCTATGTAGACATATAGCCTTGACATATTGCATTTTTCCATAGCAGTGCTCTTAACTTAACTTAAATACGGTTATAGCTTAATCATAATGATTATAATGATCAAAACACTATGTGTTTACCAAAACAGCCCACTTATTCCAATTCTCTGAAGATATTTAAAGTAACAATTATGCTATTAACTAAATTGGTCTTAATAATGAACTTGCAGTAATTGTGTATCTAAATGTGTTATTATAAAAGTTTGCTTGAAATGCTGATGACAGTTCCTCTGAGACAATTTTGCACAAATCTTCTTACTCGCTCCAGCAACTTACTTCAGTAATTAACCTGGAAGCTGCCTGATTGCCAGCAGTCTAGGGTGATTGATCAAAAGGGAAGGATCTGATTTGTCTTAATACAAAAATAGCTTGTCACAGCTTGGTTGACAGGGAAGGCATATTATTTTAATAGCAGGTGTAAAAAAAATCTTCATAGATTGGTGGTTCTCTGTGGCTCACTTGGTAGAGCACGGTGTTGGCAATGCTTAGGTTGTGGGTTTGATTCCCACTGGGACCACATATACTGAAAAATGTATGCATTCACTACTGTAAGTCGCTTTGGATAAAAGTGTCTGCTAAATGGCATATACTGTATATATATATATATATATATATATTCATTGGGCAGGACCATGTTTAAATGGCGTTAATATTTGACCAAAACAGAGTAAAAAAAACACATATTTTATCCAGACCAGATGTCTGCTGCTACAGCAGGTGTAAAAAGCTGAATTTTTGTAGGGTAGACAGCGTTTACAGCTCTTAAGTGTTGAAAATACTGTATTTTTCTGGACCAGGCATCTGTAACCATGTGACTTGACCAATTTGTTGTTTCATAAATTGGAAGCCTGTGGGCACCTGGTACATTTTTGGGAGGAATAAATGTAGCAATAACCCTGGGAACCCTGGTTGCAGTTTCAGCTCAGCTTCAAACCTGAAATAAAGTACTCTGTTGCAGATTGTTCTTGTGTCGATGTTAACGAGAATAGTAACTATAGCATGTCATCACTAGGTTTAGGGAGGTATCTAGCTTCTACTTTGTTCTGATGACCTACACGTTGTTTCTATGTGTTATATTTATCCCATATTTGTTTTCTTTGTAAAAAAAAATATTTAGTAAATGCATTTATCAGAAAGTAACTTCTATTAATTAACATTTATTTGTAATATGTAATTATTTGAATACCAATCCCAGAAAGTAACAATTTTTCTAACTATTTGATTAGAATTCCAGAGGGTAACTCTATTTTAAACAATATGATTGCAAATTACACAAATATTATTTAGTAGTTATAGTACATTGGACTACGATAAACTGAATTTTAGCATACAGCTGCTTAATTATTATCATGAATTCAAAGGCTTAAACTAGTCATTGTTAAACATTCTGCTCCTCATTTGGAATCCTCCTCAGCATTACATTTTCAGGCAAGTAAGAATATAGTAAAAATAACTATTTATGAATCCAGCTTGTTTGAACAAGTCAATGCCCTCGTTTAATATCCGGCACACCGAATAGGAAACACAAGCTGCATTAAATGCTAATGTCTTCATTGTATAACATATATTTGATTTGATTTAATGTAATAATTATTAGAAAGGGTGATAATATCAATTACATCTCCAAATTTGTGGATAGGAAGAGCAATTGCATGGACCAGCCTTATATATATAAATCACAAACAGATTTCAATTAAGAGAAGCTTTACTATGAGTCACAACACCAAGACCAAAATATTCAAATTCGAATCTAAAAATATAGGTTTACTACTTTAGCAAACAGTACATTCTAGCCATAAAAACAAACAAGATAGAGGCTGCTGGGTGGTTCATCCTGTTAAGGCACTGTTCTAGTCTGTGGATGATCCTTACGGTCTGGTATCGAATCTGACAGTGCCAACTGTGGCTAGCAGCCCCGCAGGGCGATGCATAATTGGCGGTAGCATCACCCACAGAGGGAGGAATTCATATTTGACTGAGTTGCCATGACTCGTCGCACACCAGCAACCCCAGCTGGTCAATCGGGCGCCACAGTGTGCCAGTGTAAAGCTGTGCATGAAGTGTCCTCTGACTCATGCAAGTCTGCAAGTTGTAGACTGCAATGTTAAAAGAAGTGGCAGCTGGCATCTCACGTTTCGGAGGAGAACACGTGCTTGTCTACACCCTCCCGAACTGACAGCGGGTTGCAGCGAACGCGGCTTAGAATATTTGGAATAATCTCAATTTGGGAGAAAAGGGCATTAAAGCATTTTAAAAAAAGAACCTGTAACCAAGATACAGTCACAAAATAAATGAATGAAGAAAAAGCTATTTTAACTAACTTACATTAAATGATGAGGCATTTGGTGTCCATGTGTAGATGTTATATTTTAGCATTCAAATTGAAAGTCTGGTCTGTACTTTTTAAATGTTTTTATATTTGGTTTTGGTCACTTGACAAATTAAAACATCTTTAATCAATATTAGAATGTGAGATGTCAGAGGATATAATGTGTGCTTGAGTGGGGTTTTCTGTTTAAGCTTCCACTAACCCTCTGGTGACACTCAAACCACACACACCTATCAGGACCATTAAATACACAGAGCTATCCCGACAATATTGGAATTGCACTTCTTCAGAAACACTTAACAGATTTCATCTTTTTGAATATGTATATTCAAATACTTAATTTACATTTTAAAATACAGCTATTTTTAGTCCAGGTCTGTTGTCTTTAGGTCACAGTTTACATGAAATATACAAATCTTAAGCTTCAATGAATAAAATGCCTTAATTACCACAGCATAGCATCTTTATAAATCATTCATAATAAACATTTGTGCATTTTTTTGGTTTACATTTGAGGTTATAATTGAACAACAGTTATATAATTCTTTGTTAAGCTACATTTTCTTATGAATATTTATAAAGAGGCATGACATGTTAATTATGGTGTTATACATGCTTCATAAAGGTTTTTAGAACAATACACTTTGTGTTAAGTGTAACAGTCTTCACACTTCATTAATATTTAATAGGACTTATGTCAGATTGAGCATTCTTGGATACGATGGGATGAATTTGGGAAGCAGATCTGCTGCTTATTTAATTAAATGTGTTACTATTGCCATGAAACAATTACAGACATCCTTACTGGGCCAAGCCTTGTTTATGTTGGGCATCCACCTCCCTCAAACTCTTAGTGATATCTCGTTTAAATACTCTCCTTAGCTAATGGGGTACTCCTCCTTGGTGCAAAACCTTTAATGATGGAGGCTCCACACATCAAATTCATTATATCTGATTGGTTTGTTAGAGGTTGGGCCAGTTTCATAATGGCTTTTTTAATGAATATTCAAACGCCCCTCCTTGGCTGTGATTTACAGCTGGCCGTAATACCCTTCCAGGGAGTGTGAGGACAAAGCCAAGTTGTTTAACAGATTGCAGGGCTTGGCTGGTTCACCGAATGTCTTTGTTAGGAATCCACGTGGACGGCGATCAGTCAGAAATGGAGGAATGTCTTCATTTTGCCCACGTTCCATCGAGTGTGAATGTTCAATTTTTCCCCCCTGACTGATATTACCCCCTCCAGTATTTTTAGATCGCTGAACATGAGCAAAAGGGCCTTTGGTCCAGGTGAGTGTGAGGGCTTGTGTGCAGTCTGGTGCATACAATGGATAGAAATCTCAAAACAAGATTCAAATTGCACCTCACTTGCCCTACGGAGGCACAAATCAAAATGGATATTCTCAAGTTCTCCAAGAGCGAGAAAGTTTGCCAATGGGGCTTATTTTGACGGAAACAACACAGTGCAGTTCCTTGTAAACATTCACTATCTGTAGCCCTAGGTAACATGTAGCCATAGACCGAAAGACAGGATCAAGAATAGCTTTCATCTTTCAAAGCAGTACATTCTATATCACTCTTCTGGGCTTTGTGGAGTTTCACTGCACATGCCTAACATTTGACACAGATTATAAATTCCATATATTCAAATCTTTCAAATTATTTTTGCTATTATTATTATTAGGCTTCTAATTAATATGATTATTTTATTTTTATTGTTCATTTGTTTTATTTAACGTTGCTGTATTTAACCAGGTAAAAGTCCCATTGAGATTCAGAATCTCTTTTGCAAGGGAGACCTGACCAATACAGCGGCATAAATGAAACAGAGTTGCAGACAGGACAGCACATGCAACCTACAACAAAACATAAACTAAAATTCATAGAGGCAAGAGAGAAAAATTAGCGACAGGAGCAGGGAGGGGATGAGCAAACAAGAGAGGGAGAGAGAGAGAGAGGAAGGGGGGAGGGGAAGAAGCAAAATACTACAGCATAGAAAGCATCGCACTAAAAACATTGACAGGTTCCAATTGACTCATGTTCCATAGACTTGACAATCTCTTTGAATTCATGAAGAGTTCAAGTCCTTCAGTTTTAAGTTATTTTGCAAAGCATTCCAAGCAGAGGGGGCAGGGACCATAAATGTTTTTTTCCCTAGTTCAGTTCGAGCTTTGGGTACAGCAAACAAGCAAGTGTCTTGGGATCTCAGACTATACTGAGCTCCACAGATCTGAGTCATGTAGACACATAGGTATGACGGAAGCATCCCCAAAATGGCCTTATAAATAAATATAAGCCAGTGACTCAGTCTGTGCCTGTGAAGGGAAGTCCAACTGGCCATAGCATGCAAAGTACAATGGTGAGTCAAAAATGTTGTTACAAATCTCAGTGCCCCATGATAAACTGTGTTTAATGACCTCAGACACTGGGCTAATGCATTCATATACAACAAGTCACCATAGGCAAGTAAAGGGAAGAATGTGTCTGCTAAATGGCGTATATTATTATTATGTGACATAAACCAGCCTTTTGGCTGGCCTAATGGCCAAATATTTAAAACAGGAGACCTCAATCTGCTTGCCTTGTGATGTTATAATTTGCGAAAGGCTTGATGGGTTGTTCCTAGCCCTAGAAAACAGCATCAACTTAGTTTTATCTGCATTTAAAACAAGCTTGAGCACACGCATCTGAGACTGAACAATATCAAATGCTAATTTCAAATGTTCAAGAGCCTCATTAAGTGTAGGGGCCATGCAATAAATCAAATCAAATCAAATCAAATCAAGTTTATTTGTATAGCGCTTTTCACAATGGAATTGTCACAAAACGCTTAACAGAGGGGGAACCCAGGCCTAGACCCCCCCAAAAGCAAGCCTAAAGGCAACAGTGGCAAGGAAAAACTCCCTTGGTATGGAGAAACCTTGGGAGGAACCAGACTAAAAAGGGGGGGAGCCCATCCTCTTCTGGCCAGTTCATCCACATAAAAGTGGAAGCGAGAATTTGCTACAATATGACCAAGACTATTAATATAGATAGTAAATAACAGAGGACCCAGTGCAGAGCCCTGGGGTACCCCCTTGGAAACATTTGGAGATTTCGAGGTAGCCCCATTTAATTGGACACACTGAGACCTACCTGAGAGATAGTCTCTGATAAGCCAATTCTAAGAAACCTTTCCCTCATAATAGAATGGTCGAGGGTATGAAATGCCCTGGACAAATCTATAAGCAGTGCTGCACAACATTCTTTATTGTCCAGTGAAACATTGCATGACAATGCATGCTGTATGAAATACATTTTCTATTGTTTAGCTTATACAATATTATATTGCATTTAACTGAAAAAGTTACATCAAATCAAAATCACATAGATGTAGATTTTGGCAGTGTGGCAATCAGGGTATTTCCATGTGATACACCAATTACACAGTCTGTATGTGTGTTAAAGGAGTGAAAACTAAGCAAACTTAGTTAGCTTTTTCAGGCAATTTAAACTGCCACATAATATTGCAGAGAGCACATTAAATAAAAGCAATGCAAAGTTACGTATTACATGACAAATTAATGGACATAATGATAGTGACGAGCAGAGAAGAACAACTTCATTATAGCTCTCAACCTGTATATATAGTATATGTACATTGACATGCATTTAAGTGTGAACTCAATTCAATGATGTAATTATGCTATAGATACTGTGGATTTGTATAACATTAAAGAATTTAGTCAGGTATTAATTTCTGTCAGGCATAGTGTGGTATGGTGCAGTTAAATTAATCATTTCTGGCTTGTAGCAGGCCAGGTAAATGCAGGTCACCCAGTTTGAAGCAAAACAGTGCTGTAAATGCCTTAGGTTATTGTCTGCTCACAGAGCTTTTCAAGGAATGTAAAAATCTAAAAATCACATACTGTCCACGAGGGTACATACTGTTTAAACACTGGCAGCCTAGATGAGACGGTACCTGATTTTCACCTGCCAACTATACAAAGCAATTGCAATAATGAAATGTCAAGCAAAAAGCTATTTTGCAATTCTAGTAGACTATGAACAGGTATGCGTGCTAGATAATCATAGATTTAATTTAAGATTCAATCATGTATACTATTATCATATGTAAGAACAGACATTTCTCTAGAATTAGTTCATTTAATTTCCCCCAAAAAAGAAAGAAAGCTATTTGCATTTAATTTTCACTGGCAGGACAGGTATCACATTTCTTTTTAAATAAATTTGATACCTGCCACTTTCCCCTGGCTGTGTCTGGTGACAGGCATAAGTGGGGTGTGAAAGTTGAAACATTTTTGTGGTTGCATGCCCCTTTGCTTGGTGCTACACCTCAATGGCCCCAACTCTTCATAGACAGTAATATGCTTCATTGCAAGAGGCTGTTTGACTGTGTGAACTAGGCCTTAAAAGAAGGAAGCCTTGAATATCCTCATTAAGAAAGCCGGGTGACACTTCTGCCAGAAAAACCCCCCCACCTTTCTTCCTCTTAGGAATCCAGACTCACTGACAGGGTTCTTCCCTTCAAGCGCCCTAACATACATTTTTTCCAATGATTAGATTAGATTACACACACACATACACACACACGTGCACGCACACGCGCGCACACACACACACACACAAATGCAGGCACGCACACACATTTTCACAGCATCACTGTAAATGTGTAAGATGCCGTTTTAAAGTGGATGTCTCCTTTGATTTTACATAGGAAGCAAACAATTTACAGAGTGTGTGATTCAATGCTAGCCCTGTGACATGTGACCAACTTCAAACAAATGAGAAATGGAAGATGGCTTTAACAATCATCTGGCCACATACTGTAGCTCTGGCAGCTCAGTGGATGGATTTTGGGGTGAAAAGAAACATTCAGCTTTCTGAACATTTGCAGGCCCCTGCTTTGACTTTGATGTTTAGATGATGGTTGCATGGTGTTTACAATCGTAAACACCATTTAGTGTTTACGAAAATCATCTATCTCACTGTTCCAGCACCAATGCTTTTTTGGGGGGTTAGGACAAATACTACTAATCCTCACAATTTCATACAAATCTGTTTGCTAGTTTTTATTAAAAAAGACAAGTATCATTTTGTAAGACATATTTTTGGGCTCTTCTACAATCTTTTTTACAGCGTTATACAGTTTCTCACCAAATTGGAATGTGTCAAACTTTTAAATGTTCCAGGGTTTTTATTAAAATGTAGATTTTTTGAAACTTTCAAAATGAATGAGTGAAAGTTTGCTTGTGTGTTAGCAAGGCACCCTTTCAGTTCGACAATGCTGGGAACTGATAGCCATAGCAACATACAATGCCATTGTTAAGAGTGATTATTTTGAGGAAGAATGTGACCAGCTGCCCCCTGTGAAGAACTGTTATGACAACCGCTTTACACACGTCTTCCAATGACATTGACTGACGTGGCAAACTGAACAGAGCTCAATAACACTGTAAGCATACAGCTAGGTTTGTTAGGTTTGTCCTAGCAGGCTGACTGGCTTTTCCGTGGAAACAATATACACATTGGCATGTTAGTCTGATTAGTTAACGGGAGTCAGCTAGTCTCAGCTGGTTTGACAGATGAATTTGGGGTCTACAAGTAGTTTGTCTCTTCATTAGTTATTTATCTAGCTAGCAGTATATAAATATAGCTAAATTAGCTACGTAGTTAGGTGGTGTCATGCATCATAGACACAATCATTGTTTTCTAAATCACTTTAGAAACATATTTACCAACAAAAACAAGTTGTACGTGAAATAACGGATAGACCAAGAATCAATGTTATATAACCATGTCCAAATCAACTCTAAAAACATGTTCACTAGCTTATTGCTTGGTCCACCTTTTCCTCAGATTAATTGGTTTGATGGAACATCAGCAACAACACATAACCCCTTGTTTCTCTAAAAGTAAGGTAGCTAGCTATAAGCTAAGGAAATTAGCTAGAAAACATTAGGTTCACATATCACGAAAGAAGATGAAGTAAAGCAAATGACAATGATTCAATTTAACTTCTAATTTTAGAGCACTGGGCTATTACCTTTCCTTAAATGTGTGACATTCACAGCTGCCCCTGTCTTTCTATATGTGCCCTTGTTTTATTTTTAAGTATTACAATATGTTTTAACACTGTAGGGTGGGTTGCTGATTTTATATCAACATTGAAATAACTTGGCCATGTGTTTCGTCATCTTGTTGTTGAGTAGCCCATCTCAAAAGAATGTACTTCATGTGTGTGTGATCAATGTGTCAGCAGAGGTCTGATGGAAGCTTGTGATATGTAAAGAAATGTTTTCACATTATCCATTATCTTAAGAAATCTTCAATGTTTTCTCCTCATATAGCATATACAGTGCGATTGCATTACATTACAAAGTAAGTGCATATTTTAAATCACCACATATTCAATGATCACTGTTATGTTGCATACTGTTATGTACATATTAAAGCTGTTACAAATAATAATAGTCATGTAATAGTCCATGCAGTATTACATTTATTACAATTATTATTAGTCAAAACATGTGGTCCTTATGTATGTAATAATAATAATAATAATAATAATAATATACGCCATTTAGCAGACGCTTTTATCCAAAGCGACTTACAGTAGTGAATGCATACATTTTCAGTATATGTGGCCCCAGTGGGAATTGAACCCACAACCTAAGCGTTGCCAACGCTGTGCTCTACCAACTGAGCCACAGAGAACCACATTATTATGTGTTCATAATAATGGTGTGCTGTTGTTCATAGTATTGTTTGAAACTGGAAAGTATGTGTAATTCTTCAAAGTTAGGGTATATAAATTATGTGTTTAATCTCTTAGGCGTTTTGATTATAACTGACCTGGCTATTTAATATTAGCCAAGTTAGCCACTTCTATTGAGTTGAATAGACTGATGATTGACGTACATACTGTATGTAATTAATGCATACATTCACGAGTGTATGCTCTAGACTGCTCAGAGCTTGGTCTAAATTGATGCTCCTGATGCAGCTGGTCAGTAGTAGACACGCATCCCAGTGATCTGACCCTCGTAATGTTACATTGGCAAGACTGCAGTAGAGAAATGCGGCAAAGATCAGTTGGATAGCTAGTAATTTATTTTGTTTGTGGATGTGGGTGCATAAATATAGCTATAGTTTAGTTAACAGCTATAACAGCTATAGCTTACTTTCTCCTCACAGATGCTCCTAAGTCCTTGAGTAGGTAAGTTGTTGAGTTGTCTTCCTGTGGCCCTACAATCTTGCTAGCTAGCTATGGAAAGTTTACCTGTGTTTTAATAGTTAAACTTGTATAAAGCCTAACAATCACACCGAGTGTGGGGGAATATACACCAGCTAACAGTTATTGCTAGCTAGTTGCTAAATACGTGTCCGTTGGATTCACTCTGCTCTGAGTGTGTGCATAAAATCATCAATTGTTCACTGAAATAAGAACCTTATACAGATTGGTAATTGATAACTAATCTAATTTGATTGTTCTCGTCTCTCCGTAGACAAAAATTATTGGGTACGAACCATTATGATTTAGAAGAGACTCACCTTGCTCTTATGAACACTCATTGTGACATTCTGGACTCATTAGATATCACCACTGTCATCAGAGAATTGATTAATGAAACACGAGAGCGCACGTCAACTTTTTGATGATTTTAACTTTCCCTGCAACAAAACACTAGCAACGGTGCTTTTCCTTAAACAGCGTATTTGCTTAGGCTACATGAAACATTTAGCTTTTTGAAGCACAAATGGTTTCATTTGATAAATGAATTTGTCGAATTTTCATTGGTCATTGCTATTTAACTTTTTTTTTTTATTGTGTGTATGACATGCAGTAAAGGAACGCTTATCTAGCTTATATCATATCAATGTATTGTTGGCAGAGGTACGCCCATGAGAATACGTGGAAATATTTTACAAATTCTGTACATCAACAGTCCCCAAGCAAACTGATGGAGCTCGAGCAATGTTGTAGAGAAGAAGGTGCGAAACTTGCAGTGTCCAGATGTGTAAACCTGGTAGAGACTTACCCAAATAGACTCACAGCGGTAATTGCAGCCAAAGGTGCTTCTACCAAGTATTAAGTCAGGGGGAGTAAATATGGGGGGTGAATATTATGGAATCAATTATTGTCTGGGTTTTTTTTTTATTAATTAAGAGAAAGCTTTAGAGTTGTTTTTTTATTTGACATTATACAGTACTTTGTGCTTGTATATAGTGACAAGAAATCCCAATACTCTTTATACCCACTGTATGTGCTATGTCTCCTTACAGCATCACATCTATGAGGCAAAGATTGTTTTGAGATGTTTTGATGGCAAATCCAAAATGGAAGGTGCACGGCCTCCTTGATATTCACGGCTCATTTGCATAATACATCAGAAATTTGTGTTTCAAATAAAAGGGCACTTCAGACTGCTAACACTCACCAAGGCCCTCTGTTTGACTTGCGGATAAGACGCGTCTGGTCTCTGTGGGCAGCATTGCCCCCTGACTTCCACAGCAGATGTAATTATTTCCTCAGTTTGACAAGCTCAGTGGGCCTGACGTATATTTAGATGTTGAAAAGAGGTGTGTTTTCCTTTGCAGGGGCCTTCTGTTAGATGCCTTCCATTACATGGGGGGATGATCAAGCTGTGTTATGGCATTGATGGATCAAATTAGCTATGGATTGCCAACATAAAATATCTTAGCTGTACAGGGGCGTAAGCCTAGTGGACCTGTGCTCTCACTTCCGAGAGCAAATAAGTCATCCTCACCCCCCTTCTTATTTTTCTTTTTGGCTTTCTCTCCTATCTACAATACAGCAAGAATTTAAAAGACCCATGTTCTATTTGAAGCCAACTGACACCCTGCAAAGGCATTGAATGTGGAAAAGCTGGTAACACTCTTCCTCTGCATTTATTGCGAATGGTCATTTCAAACAAAATCTGAAAATGCAAGTAATGTAGTGTTAAGTAGGCCACATTGGTCTGGCCAGGAGTGCCACTAGGGGGTGACGATTGGCTGTCCACCCCAGGGAGGGGGGAGGGAAGCCAACATGAGTTTGCTGCACATAGGAGTGGCTCTGGAGTACCAGAGTTACAGTTGACGGCTTGGTGAGTGCCGTTTCCTCCGAGACGATACCTCGCCTTTGTCACTGCCGGTTACAGGGCTACGGCAGTGAACTCACAATACGAGGGGGGTATTGACATGAGAAAGAGAGGTTGTAATTGGCTACTAAATTGGGAGAAAATGGGATAAAATTAGAAACAATTTTTTTTTTTTTAAAGTAGGCCACATTGGTTAAACAGGGATGCTCAGCATTAGGAACCCAACTAACTTATCTCGGACCTGTAGACACAGATACTGTAATGTTTATAATGTTGAAACCTTGATATAGGACTGATGAGTACATGATGAGTACAACTGCTTTAACAAAACTTGCTCTTGCTCTGGGTCTTTTTCCACACATACACATGTGTAAGGGAATTGGTTCTGACTGCAGCGCGTTTTGAACTGAGGATCCCAACGCAACATATCGATGTCACTTTCTGCAGCGGACGCTCACGTGCTTAACTCATGTCTTCCGAGCTCCACTACTCTCCCCCTAGAATCTCCTGCAGCAGCAATCACAATGACATCAGTCGTATGATCCGAGTCAGGGCACCAATGTAACAGAGTTGGTTCTGACTGCAGCAATTTTTGAACCGAGGATCCCAATTCTCGTAAAAACAATTGTACTCTTATCGACGTTACTTTCTGCAGTGGACGCTCATGTGCTTAACTCACGTCCTCCGAGCTCCGCTACACATGCATACACACAGTTCCTCCAGAGAAGTTCAAAATTCAGGGAGCAAGTGGAACTGGAATATAGCTTTTTCATGTAACACAGTGATTCTCCTCCCCTCTCTCTCTCTCTGTGTTTCCCCAATGATGCCAATGTGTTGCAACACGGGTTTCTGCACCCTTATCGGTGACACAGTACCAGACATCAGTGATGCAGTAAAGGAAGTTAATTTTCCAGCCCTTCCATAAATCTGAGAGGTCGAGCATGGCCTCATCACCTTTGGCATGTGATAAATAAGAGATTCGGAGTCATTTGCAAGTCACTGCCTCCTCTATGAATCCAATGTTCTCAGGTTAATTAAGTGTGAAAATGAGGTCAAATTTACAGGAATAATCACAGCCATCCAAATCTGTTGTGAGAAGGAAACATTATTGCCCTTAAATGTACACATTTTCCAACAGGAAATAATATAACCACAAACACATTGTATTATTGTAGTACAGTATCTGTTTCATCAATGTTACAGTATTATATCATTTATTTTATTATCAGACACTCTTATCCAGAGTGGTTTACATGGCTTCTTTTGTTATTTTTCACACATATTTCCCATTTATATTGCCGAATATTTTGCTAAAGCAATTCACACTAACTACCTTGCTCAAGGGTACAACAGCCATGCTAAACCTGGGAATCAAACCTGCAATCTGAGTTAGAAGCTGTTGCTTGATCATTAGAAACACTGCTGCTTAGCTGTGAATTAATGTGAAAAACAAGTCAATATGGCAAATACAAAATTGACCAAGACCAAAGGAGATACTGCCTGTGTTATGTTATTATTTTTAATGGAACTGGTATAGTTGTACCGGCAAACAAGCCCCACTATGTCACCATAGACTTATGCCATTAGATGTGTCTCATTGTTCTAATTTATTTAATCAAATAGGTAGATTAAGCCTAAATAGTTTCTCCATATCATTGACTTGAATGTGTTTGTGATGAACTGTGGCACATCTAAGTCCTTGTGCGCAGAGCTGCTTAACTAGAGCCAGCTCAAATTTTAATTAATTCTCAAAAATGCCCTGCTTTTAAATAGGGGTTCTCTGCCCATTTCTTGCTCAGGTACATAAATTATAACGTTTCATTGCACCATTGATCTTTAGTCACTTCGGCCCTTCAGCTTGAAGGACATAATCCAGCTCAAGTTTCTATGATCCTTGTGTGGTTACTAGCAGCAACCTTAAGGTCTTGCAAACCAAATCAAATTCCATATTATAAAAAAGAAAATCAACTTAGCTTAACAGAGGCAGGTGTTAGATTTTGGTTTTGGGGATCTCAAACTACAGCGCCCCGTGCTGTGTTATGACCCAGGTGGGACAATTGGAATTTAATGAGGTGCGGCCATGATTCACCGTTTGTTGCTTCACCGGTGGCTGTGAATGCAGTCTCATTGTCACAGAATAAGTAACATGTTTAAAGGTCATATGCTCATGACTGAATTTGATTTGTTGCCCTTTACATTATCCTGGGGAGAGCCGGGTTGGGACATTAATCTATAGCACGGGAGTGGCAGAATTATAATCATCGAGGGTTGAATATGGAAGGCAACGGTAGCAGTCAATTCACCGTGCTCTTTCGGGTAGAGTGGACTGTCTGTGGCAAATATTTGTCTATTGTGGAAACTGAAAAGATTGAAAGCATTTTACAGATGTTAGGATTTATCCATAAAGAGGTTTTTTTTTATTTTTTATGATGCAAATGACACATTGTAGTTCAACGATACGAGTTGTAAACCGAGTTTGCAAGCGAAAAAGAGCCCTCAAATCACCTTTCCCTCATCTACATGGTGATGCATACAGTGCAAACACAATGATGAAGGTGCAGGAAATACTGCATACCAATTTCTGCAGCTGAGGCAAGGGCCAGAGCAACCATGGTATAAAATAAATGTGTTTGTTACTGCAAGTATATCCTGTTGTGTGTATTACTTTGTGACATGAGGGCCTGGATTGATCATTTATCCTTAACTTCACCTTACTTACTTTGATTTCTGACCTTGCCAAACTGTGTTTGTGGGGAGAAAAAGCTAACACTTGCATTTCAGTAAAAGTTGTGGAAAAAATGTTGAGTCCAAGCCAAGGACATTCTGCATTATGTGCATGTGTCACTGAGCTGTTACGGTCAGTCCTGTAAAGCAATGTGAAAACCGTGGTCATCATCATTTTGAATGAATTATGCTAGTGCATGATATAAGGAGTGCATAAACACTATGATATCATTTTATTTTGCCTATCTGATGATGAAGTCTTATGAATACCACGGTGGTGATGGATGCAACAGCAAAGTGAGGACCCTTTCATTTTATTGAGAAGCGGTATTTCTCATTGGCAACAATGCCCCACCGCTTCAATCGGATTCATATCATGATGACATGAGTGTTCAACAAGGTCATTTGAATAAACAATTAGGTTTGGAAGATGAAACCAAATTGCAATTGTATCCCATCCTTTAAACCCTGCTGTTTGGCAACTGAGTTATCTGTCAAGTGGTAGTTTTGAGAATTCCGTTCATTTCCTCACTCTAAATTTTGGGATGTCAGCTGTTGTTAGACATATTTTGAATGATCAATCCTTCAGCCAAGGGGGGAAATGTGTGACACAAATATTATTTTTTCCACGTGTTAATACCAAACCCAGGCAAGACCCCACATACTTTTCTATAGTACAGTGGTGGGGTTGCACACTGTGTGCTATGTTATATTCCGCATCATTATATGAAGTAACGTTAATATTAAGCCTTAAATGAATGCCTCAATCTAAGGGAGGCCTTGGTGTTGACAGTAAAGCATGGCTAATACAGCAAATGTAGAAATGACTAATGCGTTTCCACTCAAGAGAGTCTGGTGTTCAGATTAACAGTCATCTGCATCAAAGCCTTGTTTAAATAAACATCAGTCTGTTCTAACAGCACACAAAGTGTTTTTAGTGGTGAACATGCATACTGTGTGAAAGAGAGTTTGTGAGATGAATAACCTATTATTGATTTACCTGATGTTTTTTATATCAAAGGGCATATTTATCATTAGCAATAGGAATCATAAGATGCACATACCTCTCCAATGTTCCCCTCCTGGATATTCACAAGGGAGTATGTAACAACACCTTTATTGTAAACCCTAGTTTAAGCTGAGCATACCATTTGCATAGGTAAGGTATTGGCTATAAGGGCAAACTGCATCTGTGTTTTAAAAGCATTACATGCTAAAACCCTCTACAGTAATCCATTCTGTTAAATGTATTTCAATCTGTTCAGCACGTGACGACAGGATGCATGGCAGCAAAGGTTGATTGTTGTTAAATTCATACAGGACTCACTACACTCATGTGTGTACAGTATCAACAGTAATCAGTGTGGAGTTCATTTGTAAATACGTGCCCAAAGCCATCGCCATTGTTAATGTAGGGGATAAAGGACCCTTTGATGTACTTGTTAGCTCGCTTAATTGTTATTAAAGGTTTCATTATAGGAATGGCTAGATTAAAGCCTTTGAATATGGGTTGAAAGCAATACCGAGGGTCTCAGATATACGTATACTCAAAGCTCAGGCAATTGGATTGAAGCACACTGTGAAGACCGTGGAAGGGCGTACAGAGCGGCAGGAATACTGGGGAGAGGTGCGGATTTTACTATGACGTCAATTTGATCATTGAGGGGTTTTTTAAGAACGTGTCTTGTTATATCACGTCTTATTTTCCCTGACTTATTCGTGTAAGGAAACAATTGAGTAAGTGTTTGTGATACGACATGTCAGCGTATGCCGGGGCGCACAGCGCCAGAGCCGCTTTTACATGCAAATGGGGGCAAAGACGTGCGCTCATTAAGGCGAAGTGCAAAGTCAGCTCCGACACCGCCACGCTTGTTTAAATGCCACTTTAAATGATTTCCTCAAACACATTCTTGAACCTCCACTCCGTCATGTGTGTTTCTCTCCCGCCCGAGAGAACCTGACTCGGTGACGTAGACAAACGCACTAACCCCCTTCTGCTCAACTACAAAACGTGTAGGTACAGTGGTTATTCAGCCACCTTAATTATGTTCTGAGGTCATATGATGTCTCATACATCACACCGTCCCTCTCGCACAACTTATACGATCACACCGCTATGGTGCAACATTCGGGCTGCGCGCCCATCCTGAATTCAGCACCCTGGAGAGTTCTTGGACGGCATTTCTGAGGTGTCTGTCTCCAGGCGCCTTTTATAATGATGTTGCCGAACCACGAAACAAGACCAGTCCACCACTCTGGTGGCAATTAGAAAAGCATGACATATTTTTAAGCCATCTGCTATTTGGTCGTTTCGTTGTCGGCTAATTGGAAGTAAGTTTTTGAGCTAAAATGATCAGTGAAATCACTGAAGTACTGATTCTTGGATTCTTGGACTTTTTCTGATGGATGGATGATGGATGAATTAACACACATATAATGAACGGACGCCGTATACTGTAGCTCACAATGTGTTCAGAGCAATATATCAAGTGAGTTATAAATGATTGAATAGATGGATTGATGTATGCATAAATAAATAACAAATACAGTACATCTATTTTATAAAACAAAACAAAGTGCAAAAAAAAAAAATATGAAATAGACATTTCACGATCTTGTAATAGGGATTATACACAGACAAATGCTATTTCATAACTAGTACTCTTTTAAAACTGTTTATTTCAAATTAATATATATTTGGAACAAAAAAGAAAAGATGCTAAGTTGAATGGATACTGTGTGTGTGTTTGTGTGTGTGTGTGTATGTATGTACATGTGTGAGAGCTTGTGCGTGGCGTCTCTGAGTGTAGGCTACTATGTGTGCGTGTGTGTGTGTGTGTGTGTGTCATGGTATCATAGTCATTGAAGAAAGGATTCGGATCAAGAATCGGTAGCCTGTAGGTGGCAGAAGTGTCATTCTAGAGCACAGCATTAACTTTGGAGACGTCTATTGCGCTTAAAAGTTGAAATAACTACTTTGGAAATCCGATGAGGACGACTGCTGTGTCCCCATCTGATTAACAATTAAGTTGTGATGCGCTAAAGTATGTACCAGTGTGTTTAAATACGAATGCGGCTTGTCTGAGGAAGACGGCATCTTTTTGGCACAAAATCATAAAACATGATAGAGCAATGTCACATAGTGTGCAACCGTCTATCGACTATCGAGGTTTTATTTTTTGGCGTGATCATTCCGTTTCTCTGTCGGTTTGATGAAGGACAATCGCATGTCAGGATCTTGTTTATTCGCAATTGCAATAATCATTTCCTAAAAAACATAACTGAAAATCGGCAGGTTGTTCTTACCAAATAGAGAACACCTAGCATGCAGCACAAATGTCTGTATTGAACTTTACATATGAGATAGCCATAATTATCATTACACTAGCGTACATTGATTGCGTTTATAAATAAAAGAGAACTTGAATTTGACATAGCCTAATAGCCCCCGGCCAAAGCCCAATCTTTTGCGCCTATTTATTTGACGTGCATTGGCGCTATTGATCTGCGTGGGGGTTCTGCTTATTTTCCGCAGACTCTGGCGTGATTTTCACTGTAAGGCAAAAACGTTTGATTGGCAGAGTGAGACAAGAGGATACGATAAACAGAAATTAAACGACAGCCATCCGGCAGAAGCAGAACACAGACTTGGCGCCCCCGTTGACGAGATGGTCGAGTCCTCGTCAAGGTTGCTGTGGTATCCGAGCACCACCGCTCACTTCGAGCTGTGACCGCACACCAGCCACAACGGCAAAACACACTGCGCCTGGCTGAGGACTAGCAACAGAAATAAAAAATAATAATAATAACTAGCTTGATGTGAATATGAAAGCAATTGTTAAAGAGGAGTGTTTCGCCAAATCGACGGAATTCTCCGACGTTTTCAAAAGAGGATGTAATAAATGTGGTCTAGTGGACTTTTTTCAAGCTAAGAAAATGAGGATTAAAACTGGAGTTATATTGTGGAATCTCGTTTTTTTAATGACGATCACATGTGTGCGAGGTAAGTATCCGGTGTTCGGTTGTATTTCTTGTTGCGATCCATCCCTTTGGACGTGTTCACAGAACAGGGCGATACTGTGTTGTATGGGAAGATCCGGCTGTGCTGCAAAAATACATGAAAATAGGCTAGAGTTAAGGGAACGCATTTACTTGCCTGGCTCGCCGTTCAATGCAGGCATTGAGCGGGTGCTCAATAAATATTCTTGCAGTATGCTCAAGCGGATACGTGAGTTGCTTCATATGCCTATTAACTAGTGAATTGTTCGAGAAGATCACTTATTGCAATTTTAGTGTTTTGTAATCATTGACAATGCTTTGCAAGCCTGTGTACCACGATTTTATGACACGGCATAGTGTTTTTTTAATCATTTGTCAGGCATTATCCGCTCACCTTTTTAGGATATATATGTCTTCACAGCGGAAATATTAGGGTTAAAAAATCCGAGGGGCTGCCATTAACACCATTTAAAAAGAGAAGATATACTTGCGGCGTTCGGATACTTGGGTAGATTTAAACCGATTTTCAATTCCGATACACTTTCAACTGAATCTCTTTTATGATTAGAGGGGTGCACACGCGACTCCATTCGGAGATTAGTAGCCTATGGTTTCACTTAACAAACAATAAAGAGTCATATAAAAGAACACATACGCTATAATAGAAAATATGTGGAAAAAAGATGCAAACAAACTTGTTACACAATGCAATATAATTCATGAAAGAAATGGTGAAATGCTAGAAACATATAGCCCATATACTGTAAGACGAAAACGGATGAACCCCACAGCGCATCTCTCAAACATAACGAGATCTTCCCTGTTTTCAGTGCAATACAGAATCCTTTCTTGTGCTGTGTTTTCGTTTTAACTGTTGCGCGCACTAAAGCCATGTTACAAGGCTTGAGACACATGCAGCCAGTAGTTAAATCATGACAATTCAACGAGCTATTTTCTACATTCCTATAAAGAGAATGATTGAAGAGAAACCACTTGAATTGCGGATCATTTCTACATTCCGAAATCGTGTGTATTCGGAAAGGGCTCATATGCATGAATTTTACTGGGGTGCAATACTAATTCGCATTAGTTAACGATTGAACAAATGTTTTATGAGCGGACGTTCGCATACAGGCTATTTTTTATGTATGCACCTGTACATTTTTACATGAATCTGCACCACATGAATATTCCCGGTTTATGATTATTATACCGGTGCCATTGGACATGTACCGGAAAGGTTAACCATAGGCTATAACATAGGTTACTAATATAAAACTATTATCTGGGTTATATATATTCATTCGTATTATACGTATTCATTACTATCTGACTTGCATTTAAATTAGTATCTAGCAAGTAGGTTACAACTAATGCACACACGCGCACGTCAACGAATATAGCCTATGCATTACGTTCGCTTATATGGATAGTACAATAAAGCAAAGCAGTATTCTCAGCATCCATAGTCCTATTTAGTATTACGCAAGTCTGTTTAAACACACCTTTACGTACCAATGCCAGTGATAAACCCCGGAGAGAGGGAGTGATGCGCCAGCCTGTGACACATAGCCTATATAACAATGCATTTTATTACATACTTTGTAACAATACACGTTTTATTAAATTATCATGGATTGAAAATGCGTTTATTTGTTTGCCAATGACAATAGTACGCCATAGGCAGTCGCCGTTCCTGCCTGCTGATAACCTATCGCGTGGTGGCGGTGTGAATATCTATTCACGGAGGATTAAATACATCTGGTTTATTCCCATATTACAGTTCAACTGGTTGTATATGGCACACAGGCAATTTCATGACAGGCCTACTGCATATATGTATGTTTAGATTCATAATCGTGAATACTCGATAGGCTGATTTGGGTAATTTGTAGACTGTATGCTAGTTTAGCACAATGCAGGTATGTACTGAGGAAGGTTTTCATTGTGAATAAATGAAAGCTTGCTTCATCATTACAAGTATAGGCTACAGTCCCCTGGGATTGTGGCAAAGCCATGGTTTTTTCTTCTTCTTACTGTTATTGTTATTCTTTCTGTCTGTGGCTACTTTGAAACATAAGTAATAAATCATCTTTGTGAAAGTGTGCTGCACTTCCTTGAGAAGCGACCTTCACCAGATTGTAAAGGTACTGTGAGCATTTGACATGATTTGCATAAAAGCATGATAGGCTGGGGCTCCTGTTCTGTAACAGTGTCTTCCTGTCTCATACTACCTGTCAATGACTGACATAGAGTGTACATCTTGATTGTGGGTTTACAAAAAACCGTAAAGAGACAGTTTGATGTATGCCATTATACAGTATTCTTGTATACTCTAAACACACCACTACCTCTGCTGTTTAGTGTAAGCAGAATTGTTTGTCAGAGATGCAAATGGCGTGCATCAATCAACTCCTTGTAAAGCCAGTGATTACACTGTTTTGTATGGTCACCAAACAGCGGACTAAAGAAAGCTCTCTGTAATGTAAATCCAAACCCACATGGCTAGTCACTGAGCCATTTTCTTCATGCTGGTATTTGAAATCGAAGTCATCTTTACCGAGCAGTTTTTTGCTCTGCTCAGTTCTTTCACATGCCAATGGGCACAGAATTGATCAAAAGGGCCACTCCTGGCCTCCCATGCCCTGACCCTTACTGAACCTACCTGAAAGCTGCGTGAGTGGCTATGTCCATGTTGTATCATTTTACGCTCTGTTTACAAAGCATAAATCGGCTAAATATTGCACTTGGGCAGGATGCAGCAAATGACCAGTGTGTTCCAGCCAGGCCATGCTAGGGCTTGTTTTATTTTGCCACTGCCTCTTCTCACATACCATGGAAGATGATAAAAGGTCCAAGACCTCATGTTTTGAAATAATCCATAAAAAATGCACACACTTACTGGAAAGCTAGGTAGTCTAACACAACTCATAGGCATTTTTACAGGCTATAAATGCATGCTCACAAGCATATGCAAATAGATGAATTATGTGGGCACACCAAAAGCTAAATGCAGATATTTACAAATATTTAAATTTGCTATAAAAATTTGGCTATTATGATATCATGAACAAATCAGTGACATTTCTAATGATGCTCTTATATCGTATTGTTATGGGATAAATGTTCAATCTCCAGCTCTACTGAAATCCAAGATACACATTTGGGGAATGATTGTAAATAATGCCTGTAGAATGCATGAGAGACCATTAACCACATCGTAGAGAATACAACACAGGCCTGAAATAAATCAACATGTGTCCTTAACATTAATTTCTTTTTTTTTTCTTTATTCCCAATCACAGTTAAGGTTGAGAGGTCTTTAGTCCTATCAATCATCTTTAGGCCTGTTTGCATGCATTATTTATTAATAAAATAACTTGCATTCCATTATTGATTTGCATGCTTCAATAAATGTGTGAACTATTTTTCCTGCATCACACAAGTTAGCCTCAGTGATGTAAAATGATGGTGAATAATGCTGCTAGGCATTTGTGTGGGTATTGTGTGTGGGGGTACCAACTGCTCTCAACTGAAAAATGACACCTTCTCCAATGATTGGTGTTGTATTGGTACTTGGGTTTGTGTTTTTTCTCAAGGACAATCTTGCAACTCCATTACTAAATTACTACATTGACCTATTTACACTGTACTTATGAGGTTGTTTTATATATATATATATATATATATATACATATATAAATATTATTTTAAACCTTTAGATGTTTGCCAATGCAGATCAAGAAAAAAACATGAAAATTCACCAGGGCTCTAATTCATATGGTTGCACATTTTTAATCTTCAATGAATGGTATATGAAGTGTGTGATGTCCTACGGATTGTAAGCATGCGCTGAACTGGGATTCACTGGGATCTGAAACATAACTTCAAAAGGTTCATGTACCAACAGAATTTGCACAGAGGCATAAACACACTCCGTCTTTCCCCCGTTCTTCTTAATTTATTTAGTTGAGCCAGGATGCCTACTGTTGCTTGTGCATTTTATTTCTAGCCTTAAATAAACTTGTAAGTGCATTCTCCAGGGCAGTATCGTTGGAGAGCCTTCAGTTATGGTCCTGGAGGGACCAATGCCAGCACTGCGTTATTGATCACCATTAACTTATCCATATATAAAGACCTAAGACACTGGATTCTGATTATTTAAGTCTGTTTTATACTTGGCAGTATCGCTACCATTAAATAATGTGTGTCCCTTTCTCAACTGAAGAAAAAAAAAACATCACTTAATTTAACAATTGACTTTTCTTAGAAACAGGCGTAGTGGGAGAGTCGTAAAGCTTCCGGGCCAATGATTTGTGTAGCAGTCCAAGATGGGGGCCTTTGAAGAAGGCTGCTGCCCAGTCGCTTTCGGTGGTATTCAAAGAATCTTGTATCATAGCCCCCATAACAGTCCCGCACCCACTCGCCATCTCAGCAAATGGTAACTTATTTGTCAATGTAACCCCAAGTAGAATTGTTTACAGCCTTGAGATACTGTCTGGATAGAGATGAGCAGTCAACGTACCACCTGCAGCTTGCTAAGGACCTTGCTTCAGGCTTGCCATATCAACCATAATCCATACCAACTGCATAACTATAGTAGCAAAACAGGTCTCCTAGCAGGTTTACATTTGACATTTTATGCATTTAGCAGACACTCTTATCCAGAGCAACTTGCAGAAAGTGCATTTATACATGGTAAGATTAATCATGGTTAGTGCAAGAGATCAGTGTAGTAACACTGCAATAGACATAATTATTGGCAGCTGTACATCGTACCTGTAACACAGGGAAAGACAATTTAGTGGATTTTTTTGTGTTTTTTAAAGGTTTAAACAGCACACGTTGCCATTCATCAATGGCATGGATTTCCCATAATGTTAATGAATTCATTTAATTTGAAATAATTTTCCATAATGTGCATGTCAGGTTTGAAGACTTGTACTGTATTTGTAATGGAGATGTAATGGTAACCTCAATAGTCAGGTTTAATGAAAACCACATACTGCCTCCTGATAGGGTGACAGATGGATATATACAGGTTTCTGATGTTATAGGTATGGATTCAATCGACTTTTGTTCTTTACTTTAACATATAAATAAATATGTTAGTACTACTATAGTACTACTGTTAGTTTTTCTTTCTTTGCAAACAGTTTGGTGAGTTCATCAATCACCAAAATTTAAATAAACTATCACTTGCATTTATAAGTCAGAGTTAAGGTCAGTCATACCATAGAACCATAGAGGTGAGGAGATTTCCTAAATGTAAGTCTTTGCTTCATGAATCTAATCGAAATGCATTTTCTTTACATATAGAAGCCATTTTGTTAAACCCAGAGAAGGGGAACTTCCATCCTCTTTGCAGTGATCCAATATCCATGGTTATAGAAGTGTTGGTCATCGGTTGTATCATCTTGCTTAACAGGACATAGGTGCAGAACAAGTAGATTGCTGTCCTGTCTACTCTGTCTCATTCATCATGCATAATTACCTGCTTAGTTTGAAAAGGGAAATACTTTGTAAACCCCATTACTATTTCAGTTCAAGAACAATACTGAATATGGCTTTAGTTTTCATAGTCTTTTTTGTGACTCTATATAAGACTTAAAGTATATTACAATTCTAGATAAGATGAGGGTGTCTGGGTGGTATGACTTTAATGCAACTTATATTTCATTCCTGTGTACTGGAACTTTTTTTGCAATGTGATTACTGAAATGTCTGTCCCATTTAAATAATTGTGATATGGACATCTTGTCAGTTTTACAAAACATTCTGACCATATTCAAAATAAAAATCCCATTTGGGGCTGGCGGATAGCGTAGCGGTCTAACGCACCCGTATTCGGCTGGTCCTGTACTAGCGTGAACTGCCTATCAGGGATATGGTTCGAAACCCATCTCTGCCAGACCGGTCCTGGTCTTTAGCCCCAATCAGGGGCTGCATTTTTCTGTCCGCTCCTGAGGGAGGGGAGAGGGTGGTCGGCACGATCTCGCTATGGAGCACGTAAGGGTGTCTCCAGACAGGGGGTCGGGGAGTTCCGTCTCGAAGGAGGTGGATTATCACCGGCCTCGAAGAGTAGCTTGTCCCATAGAGATGGATGGGGAGTTTGTGGGGGAGGGTTAATCAAACTAAATAGAGGGTATAATTGGCTTCCAAATTGGGGAGAAAAACTGGTAAAAATCTGAAACAAAAAATTAAAATAAAGATGCCATGAACATGGAGTAATCAATATAAACAAATTAGTTTACTTATACAATAAGCATATTCTGTAAGGACCTCACAATAACCTCCAAGAACACAATGGAGGCCTCTCTCACAGTGCATCCACTGTCTTGTTATTTTCAATTAAACAACCTAATCATTCCAATAACTCATTAAGCATCATCAGAGTTTCATCAGTTTACATCTTTAGTTATTTAAAAAAGAAATTAAAAAATCCCAAGCACATTTCCATAATGGGTTTCTGGGGTATGGCTTTGCAGGCATAGTTGTCAAATTTAAGCAAAACAGCTGTTTCATAATTACACATTGAGAGCTTGCCTAATGTAAAAGGGTCATTTTCCTTTGCTTTTACTTCATACCTGTGTGCTGGGATCTCTGTGTTCCAGTGATTTGTGGCACAGGCATTAAGTGGAGCAAAGCTATGGTCAACATCCACGCAATATGAATGATGGAGGAGTTTCATAATCCCATACCTGCAGCCTGGTTAATTTGTTCAACTTGTCTTATTAACTGCTGCTGTGTGCCTGCATTTCAAAATGAGGAGTGCTGGGGCTTTTCATGGGGGTAGCAATCCTGCAATTATTGCTTGGCTCCATATTTCCCAGTACTCGTGACCGCTCCAGGGGAAAAAAGGGGACACGATAGTCCAACACAAGGGAAAAAAGCCTGCCCTGGTTCGATAGTCATTGGTAAAGGGCAGCACAGGGTCCTTGCTAGAGAATACTGGTTGGCTATAAAAATCACTGTCAATGTTAAAAACAATGACAGTTTAGAGGGTCAGTCACTCGTAGTGCTTCTTACCTCGGATGGCATGGCAGGGGGTTGGTGGTGGTAGGGGCAAACATAGCATGCCTTTTCATCAAGCCTTTGATGATCAGTGCATTTGGTTTTTCTTCTTGCATGAGAGCTGTTATTTAAGAAGATATTTTGGACAGTCCTCTTCCAAAAAAAAAAAAAAGCTAAAAATTGTTGTTTTTACCTGTTGTTTTCTAAACCTGTTTTTTTTTTTCAAGAAAAAAAAGGTGAGCTGGGTGAAATTTAGGTTTAAAAGCCTGTCTGTAAAGCCAGGGCACCACGGTTTGCACAGAGTGATTGTTAAATAGCGTGTACGTTGTAAATCTACGCAGTAAATCTGCGTGCAATTTGAAGTGTATCTGTGAGCTCTGAACACAGCTGGCCAGAAATTCATAAAGGAATGAAACCAGTCTGCGTCACACATATTTTCCAGCCCTGACAGTGGGCACAGCTGCTAGCCTCAGGCTTGTATTGAACACATTTGAAATTGCTACCGTCAGTTAATCAAGTCAGACATTTCAGGGCAGTACTTATAGCACACAAAATTATGTTTCTGTCCATTGGCAGAATGTATATAGTAAGGATGGTGCGTGTGTGCTGCTGCTATATATATATCTTTATATATATATATATATATATATCTTTGAACCTTGCTACTAGCAGGTGGGTCAAACTTGTGATTTCATCTAACTGTCATATAACAACATATAGGTAACTGCCAAAATAAAAGAAACACCACCACGTGTCTCAATAGGGCATTAGGCCTCCACAAACTGCCAGAACAGCTTCAATGTGCCTCGGCATAGATTCATTCTACAAGTGTCTGGGACTCTATTGGAGGGATGCAACACCCTTCTTCCACAAGAAATTCCATCATTTTGTGTTTTGTTGATGGTGGTGGAAAACTGTCTCTGGCGCTGCTCCAGAATCTTCCATAATTGTTCAATTGGGTTGAAATCTGGTGACTGAGATGCCCATTGCATATGGTTTGCATAGTGTTTTTGCTCATCAAATTGTTCAGTGACCACTCGTCCCCTGTGGGGGTTTTTTGATATAAATATATATCATTATACATACTGTGGCAATCTGGCAGGCAGAGCCAGGGGGAATGGTTCAAATGGTGCCATCTGATGACCACACTCCTACCTCACAGGACAAAAATGACTGCCACCTGCCACCTGTGACCAATTAACCAATTATTACCAATCAACAGGGAATAAAAGGGGCCAGGTTTCTCCTCATAAGGGGAGAGTTACAGAGTTACAGAGTTACAGAGTTACAGAGTTACAGAGTTACAGAGTTACAGAGTTAGAGAGAGAGTGAAGAGGAGAAAAGTTTTGAAAGTGTTTTCAATGTGGAAAAGAAGCCTGTGAAGTCTGTTGACCAGCCAGGATTTGGAGAAGCTCAGGGTAAGGGATTAGCTCCCCAGAGCGGAAGAAACCTTTTGTTTAGTTGAAAGAATTGTTGAGTTGTATTTGACTGTTTATTTAAATGTTAAAGCTGTTTGAGTTTGGCTTCACCTTTTTTGTGTTTTGAGTGCATTTTCCCTTTGCCCATTGATCTGTTTCTTGGTTTTCACTACTCCATGTAACACCCACATTCATACCCAGTAGGTCGTTACAATACCTTATGTTGGTTCCCATAGCTCTCTCTTCCTGAAATATGTACAGTATGCTATATGAACTATTCTGGTTTCTTCCATTTTAATTTCAATCAATTAATTTAAACATGCACATTCCTGAAATTCAATCCATTAATTGAAGAATCTCCACAGAACATGAGATTTATTTCCTGAATTGAATGGTTTAAAATGGAATTGACCCCAAATCTGCTGCCTCTTTGACAAGTACATTGCCAACGAGCCTATCAGGAAATACAGACTTTTGTATTTCATTTACCTGAAACTCAGCTGGTGTGAATTGACTACCCTCAAAAGCAGTAGTTTTTAGGTCTTATTTATTTATTTGGCACAATTTTTATATTTTGTGTACGGTCATCTTACCATTTAGCTCTGTGATAAACCTAATTTCTAACCCACCCAAATGGCTGCTTGCTCTTCAAGAAGTGACTCATAACCCAGTAGAAAAGACCACTCGGCTGCTCGCTGCTTCTGTTTCTGTTATTGCTGTCAGTCTCTGTGTAAGCGAATGTGATGGTCTCTTCCTGCAGTGTATGACTACTGCTTTCAATAGAAGCATCGGAAGATGGATCTAAAAGAGGGCACTGGCGGCTTTAATTATGATGAAAACAGCAGGTGTCTTGAAATTGCAAATGAGCGATGTTCCACTCAGAGAGTCCCTTGCGACTAAAACAATGAATTTGATTCCAGAGACTTTGTGTGATGAGGAAGTGTCAATAGACATCAGTTATATATGCAGGGAGTTGGTAGGCAGTGTGAGACTGCTAAGATAATATAATAATCTCAGTAGGAGCGACAAACAAGGACTGTATTCATTCTCAGGTTTCAAGTAAATCCTATAACTTTAACAGAATTGGGGAGGAAATAACTTTCAATTTCCGGAGAATATGGGGTTATATACCCCTCTAATTACCCAGAGATTTTTTCTGCATTGAAGTTGGTTTGTTAGAGCAATTATCATTATCAAAGGGACAGTCGTGATATTGCTTTCTGACAATAGGGACAAATTCATTTTGGCTAAGAACCCTTAAGCTAGATCTCTGTCATTTTATGAGTTGACCTTCAGCAGTATCTGGCATTTCTAATGTAATTCCACCGATGATTAGGAATCAAAACCACAATTATTCCAGTTACTAAACTGTGCTTTGCTTAATCTGCTTTTCATGGCTCATAATTAGGACAGTCCAAGAGCCACGGTCCACACACACTGCAAGAGTACAGCAAATCGGTTCACTTCTTGACCAGCAACAGCCATAAGTGAATTCTGCTTCAGGAAGAAAAAGAAATCACAACAATCCCAGCATAAGAAGGCAAGTGTGGCCAAAGCATTCATAGTTTTAAACTATTTTATCAAAATGTGTCCATTTCACTTCCTACTCAGGTTTGACCCACAAACATAAAAATGCACTGCTTCACTGCTCGTACACAACAATTCTTTGTAATATTTGATAATGTTGTGTACGTAATAAAAATAATAACATCTGCTTACATTTTAGACACAGTTAAGACAAAGCTCAAAGCCTGAACATCAAATAGCCCTGCGCCATTGCACGCATTAGCTGTGCACATCAATAGGGTGTGCCTGCCAGAGCCAATTCCATTTTATCAGGGATCACAAGGTCTCTGATCCTTGGATGGTTGGAATCAGCTGGGTGGCTCAGAGGTGCATGTGACATCACAGCAGTCATAACAAAAGCACCGAAGCTTCCTGAGGACCTGCACCGTGTTTTCTTAGTTATTGGGATAAATAAAATGCCAAAAATATCTGTGCTATAACAGAGAGCAGAATGGCTTTGTGTGGATGCTCAAAGCTATCTGCTCGATGCAGTCCTGACTTTGACCACGTTCATAAAAAAGGGTTGTCAGGAGCAAGTACATGTTTTACATAGATGGAAGTCGGAAAAGGACACACTTAACAGAGTAATGTTTCTATGCATGTAAAAATCATCTTTTCATTTTCTATCAAAACATACCCCTCACATGCAGAAGTCTCCCCTCTAAAGCTGATACAAATGTGTAATTTATGAAAGCAATCATGATCAGTTTGGTGTGGCTTGTGGGAAGAGCCTTTTGGTGTATTGCGTCATTTCAAAGTCTATGAATCTGGGGTTTTGAGGTAATGGGAACATTTTTAGCTGGGATACTTGTAAATCATGAGATCTGCATGAGGAACTGTTGAAAGGGGCCACCAGTAAAGTACTGTGACCATCACTCACCTCTTGTACATCGGCTATTCTGTAAATCGGCCTTTGTCATTATGAGAGGTTGTGCTGTTAATCCCCCCACATGAGCACAATCCAATTTGTGCAGCCAAATCATTATGTTTAAGAATATGCACTATGGTATTGGCCCACTCAGAAGAGTAATTTAACACTGAGGGATTTGAATTTAAATTCCTCATTTGCAGCTCTGTATTGCCTCGTTTATGCAATTGCGTGTTATGCTAGTGGTTATTTTATACTTGTTTATTTTTGCTTGTATCTGCTAATGTTCTCTATATTAATAATGAATAATAATTATTAACAATAATAATAATAATAATGATTGTGGAAAAATGCGAGATGTAGGTTTTTTAACCATGCAATGTACAATACAAAATCTTCATACGTTCTTATCAGTATCTTCTTATCAGTATTCCTCTCATTCTCTCTCATGTTTGAGTCATATTGTATGCACAGTCTAGCCTTGTGCTCATCCTTGTTTTGTGTCTACAGGAAGCTGTCCATGTGCATATGCCAATCCACAGTCAGTGCACGGTAAATATTGACAGAATGTTCTGGTTAAAACAAATGTTGGCTCCCTGTATGCCACACACAGTGGCCAACCATAGTATACCAGGCATCTCCAAATCAATGAGTTGGAGTGATATATTTATCAGTGCCAGGCTAGGAACAAACCATAATTAATTTAGCACTGACTTCACAATATCTAGACTTCTAAGAACAAACACAGCACATCAGGTAATCAGGTCAGGCCTATTCCGAGGAGAATGTTTGAATGTGAAAGGTTCAGCGAATCCTCCCTGCTTTTTAACCATGATTGCAGTGTGTGCAGGTAATTATAATATCTGGGAATGAGTCAGGTACTCAATCACCTCGAGCATTTGTGTTCCCACTTTTATTTCTACCCTGTCAGGTTACCTGTAGTGTGCTTAGGGAGGCCAGTTAGGGAGTCAGAGTTTTTGAATGCGGCTAACGGCGTTCTCAAACTGGAGCATGCTGCGGTTCCTTCAACGGTCAAAACACTTGATGCCGCACCGCTCAAATCTGCACAGCCACTGCACAGCGAAATGGGCCTTCGCTTCCAACTGTTCAAAACGTTTATCAAATGTGGTTTCTCTCGCCACGCCTCGGTTCATCGGCATGCGCTGAAACAATGGCTTTAATGCACGTTAGGTGGCCGTCTTCTTTTTCAGCCACTAAGATTTCCAGAGAGCCCGCGGAATGATAGTAATCTTCACAGTGGCACAAACTTGAATTGTTGTAGGGGCCTCCCGGGTGGTCTAGTGGTTACAATGTTCGATGCTGGCCACTGCAACCAAGGGTTTCGATTCCACTGGCCACGCCAGAGTCAGCTCTGCCCAGGAGTGCCACCAGTGGCAGCAATTGGCTGTCCACCCTAGGGAGGGGGGAGGGAAGCCGACAGAAAGTTTGCTGCATACAGGAGTGGCTCTGGAGTACCGGAGTTATGGTCGACAGCCTGGCGAGTGTCGTCTCGGAGGAGACAATACTTTGCCCTTGTCACTGCCAGTCACAGGGCTACAGCAGCGAACTCACAATATGAGGGGGGGGATTGACATGAAAAATAGAGGGTGTAATTGGCTACAAAATTGGTCTGCATTTCTGGAGAAACAATGTTGTATATTTTCAATGTGTATTCTTATCCTCTGTGTATTTCATCTTTTTGTTCTGTTTCATTGATTGGTCATTAAATAAATCGGCTAATTTACAGCATGTGTCGGCATGAATCCGATCCTTTTATTCATGTAGTCACAGCCCCACTGAATGCAGCTGTAGAAGGAACTCTCTGCTGCTATTTGACATGCCTGGGGAGTTTCAGTCTAGTCTGCTATTGATCCATGTTCCTTGTGTAATGACTGTGTCATGCAGCATTGCTTTCATGTCAGACAACGCGTGCCTTTTGCACTTCATTAACTTTCATTTTGTCTGCTGATTATTTTTTTGTTCTATAGAAATGCATTAATTAATAGGAAACGTCCTAGAAAAAAATGGTAAAAATTAGTCAAGAGTACTGGATGTTGAATATACCTTGAAGTTCATGAAATTGTAAGTAGGTTGTAATTGCCCTTTTATTTGTCTTTTCTTCACGAATGGCCTTTGCTAAAGCAGCAATGCTGGCTACATAATGCGTTCGCTTTGTAGTGGGTGAAGAGCCAAACAATGGCCTCTAAAATTGAAGTAGGCTCTAATGTTTATTTCATGAACCGCAGCGAATTCAAAATGGAGAAACAAGCAGTGGTGTAAAGCAAATGCCATAGCTGAATTCCTAGCGTGTCATCGGATGGGCCTAAAATACTGTTTACAAGAGCTGTTTACAAGTCCTTCTGAAAAGGCACATCTTAACATTCATCTAGTATTCACGTCTTTGTATTTATTCAGTCTGCATTCTCAGCCAAAAAAGTGAATTCTGATCACCAGGGTTCATGGACAGTAGTCCCATGCTTAGATCCAGACCGTTTTCGTTAATATAAATTACTAGCCATGTATCAGGCATGAGAGCACGTCTGGTGAAGGCTGTGCAGTAAGCTGAGATAATGCACCATGGCCGAGCGATCAAAGGCAGCAGGGGGATTTTCGCGCTCAATAAGCGACCAGGAGAGGTTTCAACAATGAGAAAAAAATTTGATTGCAATCCAAGCTCCTCCCTGTGGTCTGGGAATACTGTACTTCGTTCTGGTTCAGGGCATTAATCCTGGACTAAATGCATGCAAGGCCGGGTAGCGATGCTGTAGCCAGTGGTGATGTGTGATGGCAGGCTTGTGATGGTTGAAAACCCTGACAAGTAAGCTAGCTCTTTGTCTAATGTCTAATAGTCATTGCAATAAACTACACTCCAGAAAACCCCAGCAGTCAATGCAAGATATTTAGACTGCATAATAATATTCAAAATGGTAATGCGTAACATAAAACACATAACAGCCCACCATACCATTGTTCCTAACTCCTATAAGGCCATTGAGTGAATGATATATTCAGAGCATATGGTCCAGAAGGGGGCACCAGCCTGCAGTCCCAAAGCTACATGCGGCTCTTCAAGGACCCCATTGCAGTTCCCTTAAGATTTTTGGCCAGCACAAAATCCAGCCGTGTCTGGTGTTGGAGTACGATCCGTCACTACTTTGCCAAACAATGAACATAGCTTGCTGTATAGTTAAATTATGTTTATTTAAATGTTCTTAATAAGTGAAATGCATAATCACATTAGCTAGCAAGCCTAATTTCATTTATACATACCTATATAATAATAATAATAATAATAATACCTTTATTTATAGAGCACCTTTCTAGCTATGAGCACAAGGTGCTTGACAAAAGACAGTAAAATAGCAGAATACAATGGACAATAAAAGCAAGACATAACAATGGACACTAAGTTTACAAATATAAAAAGTAAAACAAGTAAAAATAAACAATCAATAAAATAAAATCATACATTGGGGAAAGCCAATCTGTAAAAAGGGGTTTTAAGATTAGATTTAAAAGCTGAGACTGATTCAGCGGATCTAATATAAGAGGGGAGGCTATTCCAGAGTCTTGGAGCAAATATATATCCTTACACCTCAGGTTCCTTTCATCTCTTTTCCTCTGTATCACAATTGACACAAGTGCATGCTGAACAGAAATGAATGTGAGGTATGGCAAGTGAGACAGGAAAGATCACCCATGATTGCATTCTGTGTTTCCTCTTCAGGTTTTTTGTGGTTGCTTTCAAACAGAATTTATGAAACGTCTTCCTTCTGCCCAGGTTGAAAATTGCAACAAGAAAAAAAGAAATGGTATACACCCTTCACTCCCTGAGGATATTAAGCACCAAATCAGCTACATTTGATTAAAGTCAAAATAAATAAATAAGCGAAAATCTGCTGTTTCATTGCTCGTGTTGCGTTTTAAACTGTCGTCGGAAAAAAAACTGGTAGTGCCACGTTTTATGTTTAGGTTTGTGTGCCTAAATGCCTAAAATTGCAAGTTGAGCTAATAATATAATCTGAGATGATCACACAAATATAGCACGTTTAAGTGCCACTGAGGTCTGTATTAAGTCAACCATCCATCCATCCATCCATTATCTAAGCCGCTTATTCCTGGTCAGGGTGCAAGTGCTGGAATCCCAGTTTTTCGAGAGGTGAAATACACCCTTTGGTGTATTAAGTCAACCTTGACTTACAAATCAATGCAAGTATAACGTTTTTCAGTGTTTTGGTGTTGGCTTAACTCCCCAAACTGAGATTGTAAAGAAAACGATAATGCTAATACAAGTCTAATACTCGCACTTCTTTTGTTGAGTCAAAATTAAACATGAATAATGTTTACCATGAATCATAACCAGTTTGGCTTGCCTTCTATTTGTCTTAATTACCTAAGACCTTAATAATAAGACCTTAATTATTCGTCTTCTTTGGACTTTCCGGATGCCAGTTACCCAGCCAGGAAGGGGACGTCACCTGTCACAGGTTGACATCTCTGGAGATAATGATGGATTCTCAGCAAGACGGAAGATAAGGGAGGGCCAATCGCCGTCTCAAGTGCAGTCATTAGGACGCTTTTACTTAAAACCCCCCTTCCTTGAGGACACATATTTATCTCAAAGTACAGAGAGGTACACTTAAGCCTTTTATCTGCAGCCAATTAGGGGCCAATCGATAAAGTGAATGGTATCTCTTTGTATATGGAGGCCAGGGTTATTTAAATTGAAATCACAGAGAAAGGGATACCTCTTTGTCTACATGTAAAGAAAGAAAAAAAATTATCGTCTTTTTTTATATCAAATATGTTTTTATATCAAATATGCTCTTAAGGTGGTGCACTAAAGCAGTGATTCTGCAGTGACGCATCACATGATCCAGAATTAAATCCATGCCGTGCCCGTGCCGACTGTAGCTGTGGTGATGCAGAGGGAGGAAGGGTTTGATTTTGCATGGTGGAGTATTCCCCTCCTCATCGCTCAGCAGCGACAGGTCAGTTGGGTGCCTGCAGTCAGGAAGAGGAAAAGTCTTCCTGTGCCAGTAGCACAGATTGTGCAATCCTCAGGTGCAAATGACTGTGATGTTCAGCTGGATGATGGAAGAGAGGATGGGAGCAGAGGCCGTCTGCACATGCGGGCACATTTGTTAGTCTGCACCTTCAGAGATGCCTTACAAGTGCTATTGGTCATTGAAAATTGTGGGGAAAATGCAGGCACGCAGTGCTTAGATTATGGTCAGTTGGCGTTTACATTAAAAATACGAAAAGCACCAGTCTCCTTTCTTTTACAGAGCAACCTAATTATTTTCTAGAAATTAATCAACTCTTTAAGTTCCTCTGAAAATAATACATTTGGTTGTTGATTTAATGAGAAAGTTTGATTGAATCCTCAGCATCCACAGTGGTGAGTACATTGTTTCACGTAGACCAACAGTTGCAGAACCGTAGCAGGTATCAAAGCATTGTGTGTTGGAAGTTTATATGATATATATACTATGGTATATGATATATGGTATATGTTGTCAATATATAGGTCAAGTTAGAGGTTGAGGTGGTCGTATGAATTTCTTGGCTTTTGCCATCCCTTATCTGTCACTTAAAAAGTTTTTTGGGTTTAACACTGTATATGTAGCCTATGTACAATTATTATTCTTTCCTCAATTTACAATGCGCAATTGTATTGAGAATGAAAATCAAGACAAATACTGTTTTTTTAAACATTTTATTCAAGACGGTTACATATGAGAAATCAAACAAACTTTGATTGCTAGAAGAAATGACACAGTCCTAGTTTCAGTTAAATTAAGACCTAGAGTTGGTTTGTGTGTGTAAGCGTGCATGCCTGTGCCATGGGAAACAAAGAAAGTAACACAGGCATGAAATACCTCACTCATTTGTATTCACTCCCACTGACTCCATTAACAATCTCAAAATAGTCAGTAGATTATTATGACTGTACAAAAAAAACACTCCAAGTACAAAACTGACAGGGCATCCAATAAAAAAAAGTATGTCTTGTACTATTCCACTTTCTCTTGCCAAATCTGCAGTATGATGAGCTAGCTCTCATTTTTCAGTATTTTTAGGGTATTAAATTGTGCTTTCCCCTTGATAATTACCTCTCCGACAGTCGAGTCTAAATATTGTGTATAGAAATAGCATTAGGTTGCTGGAATAGTTGAGTTGTACTGTTGAGTCAGCAGAGTAATTCCTGGATGGAAAGCAGGGAGGGTGTTAAACGGAAAGAAATAGATGACGCTTCCTGTTCTTTGTAGAAGTATGTAGAGCACTGCACAATGTTTCTCTGTAGCGCAATATCTACAGTTCCTAAAAAAACAGACAAGCCCATCTTATATTTGAGTGAAATCAGATTTTCTGTTACTGTGGACTATTAACCAGTGCTGGCTTTAAAATGCATATGGGCAGCCCTGTTATGTTTTAGTCTCCATATTCCCTCCAAAAATACAATGTAATTATAGGACGTATCATTGCTCTACATTTTACCGAACAATGACTAGAGACAATAGATTGTAACAACAACCCCCTAGAGTTACATTTTTGTTACATTCAGAGAAAGTCATCTGCTAAGAGAGAAACTATGTTTGCAAATCGTTTGACATTTTCTGTCAGCTGTTGCTTGTGATAACTGACGCTAAAAAGTCTGCCGTTCCTTCTTCCCTTGAGCATTCTGCACAATTTATGACAACAATTTGAGGTAATGGATCTTGTGCATCTGAAGACAGCTTGCCCATTTTGAGATGTCTGGCAGACATAAAATTCAATTCTCTTTTTTTTTTAATGGGTATCTTGTTTCGTTTGAAGAAAATAAAAAATAAAATGACCTAAAACATTTCAAATCAGACAGGATTTCTGGAAAAAATAAAAATGCAGTTTTTTTTACCAAGTGAATCGTGAGCTGTTGAATGTGTGGTGTCAAAACAACACTTGAAAATTCTGTGCCTCGTGCATGCTGTATGTCAGGAGATTGCATAAAATGCATTAGGGCTTGGGGCCTTTGCCCTGAATGCAAGTTGACCACTGCAGCCGCAGTTTGAAACCCAGCTGCGCCAGCCCGGCTCTGGCTGAGAGCCCCATCGGGGCCAGCGATTGGCTGACTGCCCCAGTGGGAGGGGGAGGTGAGCTGGCGCAGGCTCACAAGAAGAGTGAAAGGCATCCCCATACGGGAAAACTAGCTTACCTCCGAGGACAAATGGCGGGTATAATTGGCTACCAAAAAGGGAAAAAATCTGAAACAAAATTAAAAAAATAAAAAATAAAAAAATTACATTAGGGCCTGACGTCTTGATACTGCGATGCATTTGATATTCATAAATGCATCCTGTACATTAAGACTATTGTTCAAAATGGACATATCAGATGTATGGCTTTTTTTATTATTATTATTAAAATGTAAGTGAACAGTAGGTTCTGTTCCAGTGAAAGCCTGACATTGTGCTGTGGTATTTTATTGGCTCAGAGCGAAGCCACTGTTTCATGGACTCTACTGCCGGTTATCCTTTGTACTCTAATCTACCTTTGCTAAAGTCACTTTCCTCCGTTCCTGCGATAACTTCCCCACAACCTCTCGTGGAAAGTGCTGCAGTTGTGCGATAAGTGTTATATTTGCAATTTTAACACTTTCTTTTTTTTGCTTGTTCTATGATTCCCTGAATGCCGTGCTCCACGCATGTGTGTGTGTGCGTGTGTGTGTGTGTGTGTGTGTGTGTGTGTGTGTGTGTGTGTGTGTGTGTGTGTGTGTGTGTGTGTGTGTGTGTGTGTGTGTGTGTGTGTGTGTGTCTGTACGTCTCTCTGTGTGGGATTTTAATGTTTCTCTGCATGCTCATAATGACTGACGTTCCTCCAGCCTGCTTCTGTGTAACAAAATCTGTTTGGCCAGAATATATTAACCTGAGCATAATGGAGTAAAAGCCTCAGCCACCTGAGGTGGCTGTATGGCCTGCCCACATTTATTTGCAAAAGGATATGACATTTGTTCAAGGTTTTTTGTATGTAAAATTGCTAATTTTACAAAGATAACGTTTAACCTATCATCGTTTATGCAATTTGATCTTATCAAGACAAAGGTGTGGTAATACAGTTTCAGAGATTTAAAATCCACGTACAAAATATGAAACCGTTCAATATTCAATATTCTCATAAATTACTGTACATTTTATCTTTATTTTAATCTATGACGCACCTGCAAATTCACCTGTATGTTCATGCATAATGCATTGCATATAAAGACTCATAATGAATGATGAAATGCGCAATTAAGAGTTTATTATGTGCTGTAACAAATGCATAATGTATTCAAATGCTTCATGGTGTTTTATGAACAGCAATGCATTGCATTATACTATATACTGGTGTGCCACAGAAAGTGTTACTTTTATTTTAAGCAAACAAAAAAGGGAATATATGTGGCACCTCGTGTTTCACCGTGCTGTGCAGAAGGCTGATAACAGGACATCATTAGCGGTGTTGCGGGAAACCACCATGGATGATACCTGGCCCCACAGGCTCTCTTCCCTCTTGGCCTCGTCTCAAAAAGTAAAGTAGCAAGACGAGGAACCAGCTGGGCAAAGTAGCACTGGCATAAAACATCCATGCAGCTTTATTGCGTGGAACGCTGTGAACAATAATTACTGGAAGCAGCGGCGGTTACTTAAACCAGCATCACATACCTCAGGATACTTTGTTTTTACCCCCGCTAACACTTGTGCCTAACAGATTTTGCACACACCCGCAGCCGCATCCATTAAAATACTTTTCATAATGGCATGTTGGCAGAGCCAGTCTGAAATAGCTGACAGAAGTTCTTTAACTTGTTTAGCAGGGTACAATAATAGCATAATAGCATAATGGGTGGATTCTGACTGGCTTTATATTTGTATATATTTGTATAGAGTATATGGCACAGTGTATCTAAATACGGCAAAGTACTTCATTGCAGTTCTAAATCACAATGTTCTATTTTTCATAAACAACATACTGCTAGCTCAGGACAAGATCTCATCATGTCCTGCGTTATGTTTCCTTTCATTATTCCAAGTTCATGGAAGCATGCCCGGTGAATTGTGGCTGGAAACATTGTTGTAGAACTCATAATGCGTAAAATAATATCAATCTAAAACAGCCTTTTTATAGCCACCCTTGCTTTGCTACCTTACTAGCTAATTAGCAACATTATATGAAAGATTGTGATGCAAATGAGTCAATCAGATGAGGTTAATGCATTCGGGAACTGGCTTCGTGCATTCAGTTCATGCTTCACAGACCAGATGCAACACTCAAGTGGAAGCATCCTGGTAGAGGATATAGGATATAGGATTTGTATTACATATTTTGTGGCCAAAAATTTGGTTCAGTGTTGCATCTGGTCTGTGAAGCATGAACTGAATGCACGAAGCCAGTTCCCGAATGCAATAATATTAATGCACTCTTGCTGCTTTGGATAAAAGCCTCTGCCAAATAACTCAGTTGTAAATTTTATAGGTACCAGAACAGTTGTATGTTCTGTCTGTTGGAACAGGAGGATGACGCTCTGGCTTGTTTGCAGGTCGCTAACCAATGAATATTGCTTTTGCTGTCTAGCAACAAATGGCAAAATAGGACTTGTATAGCTAGCTAACTAATTAGCTGCCTATGTCAATTCACAGTGTCTTCGCTAGTGATCAAAATGCCAAGTTTTATAGTTTGGTAGTACTCAGATGCTAACTATATTTATGTGCTATTATAATTTTAGTTTTGTAGTACAGAATGTTATACACAATGACTGTTGGGTGTTACACTATGCAATCTAGATACAACTTGGTTGCAGGCAAGTTGCATAGTTTAACATCACCGTAAGGATGGTTGCCCAAACTTCATACCACTGGATTAGCACGATTAATGTTATGATATTTCTGCGTCAGTGCTGAAATCCAGTTGGACAATTTGTGATTTCAAACAGAACAACCATGTAAGACTACTGCCTGTGGGGGACATGGTGAAAGTAAATCAAATCCAGTAGATTTAGAAATGGGCAGATGAATGCCAGTAGAATCTGAAGGATGTGAAGGATGTGAAACTGGCAGATTGATGCCAGAAGGATGTGAAACAAGCAGATGGATGCCAGTAAGATGTGAAATGTGCAGATGATTGAAAATAAAAGCGTAACCAGCAGCTCAACACACCTGTAAACCTTACATCCTGTCCCATTGTTCTAGAAGTCTCTCATACATTTTCCCTAAGGTGAGAAATTTACACTTTGAATGCCCACTATAGCCAAAATAACATTACTGTATTAAATAATCATAATCTGCTTCATTGACTAGCCAGCTGCATAAATGTATGCTATTAAACAAAGCATTTCAGCTATATCCAGCTGAGCCGTGCTGATAAGACCGTCTGCAAATAGTAATGCAAATTGGGAAGGCAACACCATTAGCAGCTACGGAAGTGAATTTTCAGCATCTAGCAATAGACATGTGACAATTTGTTTAGCATTACAATCTAAATGCAGAAGTCAGGAACTTACTAAAGCCGGTGGAAAATCTTACCCTGTTCCCTGTTTACCAGGTTTAATTTGTACTTCAAAATTCCAGTCCTCTCATTTGGTTTCTTGGTGATGATATGTGCCTCACTCTTTTGCACCCTTCTCACTGAAAATCGATGTTATGTGCAGCTATTTGAATAAGTCTTTCCCCTTGTATCCCCTAGCTGAAATGCTTTTTTTACCTTTGCAAAATTCAGAGCTTGTAATTATTGAGTACCATCTGCAGGTAGTATAGATTGAGATATCAAACTTTAGAAATGTCAGCTTTATTTTGTATCAAGAATTGTAAACAGCAGGGGTTTATTTTGTCATACTTAATTGATAAATTAAAAGAATAAAAGTGTTTAAACTGTTTAAAGTATTGAATACTAAAAGAGCTTGACAAAGACCATTCTTATGTTAATAATGTTTTACAAAGATAGATAGAACTACAAAAAACTGTCTGTGTATATTTTCTGAACTACCAACATTTTGAAAAAATCTATTTAATTGAATTAATCAATTAATTAATGAAGTTAAGGACAAATGCTGATTGAATCCAGTCTTTTATCTATAATCTCATAAATATAGGCCTATATATATAACATATATAGTTAAAATATATTATTTTTCTTACATTAACTGTGAAAATGTAACTACAGTGGTCCAGTGTGTCATGTCTTCTAATAGTCTCCCACGTTGCGTGCTCAAATTTGTTTTTCAAACTATTCATAGAATGCCAATATTTTCAGATGCAGGACAACCAAAAGCCTCAGCAAAATGATGTGACCTAGAGAGACGGCCAAGGTTGACATTTGGCTATAATCAGTTTTATGTCTGGCCTTAAAAAATTGTTTGTTCCTTTGTTTCCGGTTGAGAAGGACTGCTTGTTTTGCCAAAGATGAGTTCTGATACAAAGGCAGATATCTCAGAGAAGGCGGAGAGATGAGGATCATGGCAGGACAGGGTGATTCATTGATATATGCAGGCTGAAGGTTAATTTATCTATGGCTGGCTTTCAAAAGTAATGAGTTGGTGGGCACAGCCGCAGACCATGGAAGCAATTATCAGGTTTATTGGATGTACAGTGTGTGCATATGTGTCAATGTCTGTAAATCCCATTTGAAACAGTTTGAACCGAGTGAGGGCTGCCCTGCAAATAATTATGTATTGGAATTATTGACTGTCGGGGCTCATAAATATTGGGAAAGTATTATTGTAAATAATTTTCTGTGAAGGTATTCTCTGTGCTGATGCTGAGATCAGAGTATTGCGTTAGGTTGTTTTTCATCATGTAAAAGTCGCTGGTGTTTGCCATTTTGGGTTCTAGTGCACCTTTAACATGGGTATATTAAGATTCTGTCATTCAGTTCGGTACTGCAGTAACACATTATTTAAATTTGTATTGTGAGGGTGGGTGTTCTCCCTTAGTCTCTAAGGTGGAAACAGAAGATTTTGTATTTATCATGGAGTTAGATTGAAAGCGTGTTTGGTGACAAATTAAAGTTCAATTTTTCATTGATTTTCCACCAATCTTTCAAGGTCATTGAAAGAACTGTGTTATTGAAGCACTTGTGTATCTTGATGGATCCACTGACATGTGGTCAGTCAATAATGGAGATTTATTTGCCGTCAGTTTGTTCAATATTTACCCTTGAGTGGTGTCGTGGATTCTGAGGGAGCCATTTTTCAATGTATTCAGGATGGGCTGCAAGAAAGTTATGGAGGAAATTGAATTCATTTAATCAAATTAATTAACCAAGCAGTGACATCATTTGGCTATGGATTAGTGACAGACTCTTAAGACTCTTAACCAAATATATTGTGATTAACTGGAAGCACCTTTTTGTGCAGGCAACTTTCCTCTCCCAGTTCCACATAAGCACAATTGCCTTACCTTGTTAGCTGCAGGATACAGCTCAAATCAGATTGGGATGGCAGGTGTACCATCTGCCAAGTAACGTGTCCCATACCTATACAACACTGAGAGACTGGTAGTTTTCAGGATCTCCCACAGAAATAACTACAATGGCCACAGACTCTCAGTCCTTACAGCCAGTAACCTCTGTACCCTCTGATCTCATGTAAGCACACACAATTCAGATACAAACTTCACATGACCACACAATAAAGTCCCAAACTTGGGTTATTTGTGTTTCTTCCTTATCTTCTCCTGCTTCCCTTTCTTAATTTCCCTGTCAATTACATCATAAAAAATGATTAATTCTCCCCATTGGTCAATATCTACTTCCAATAACATCATCTGTTCAGATCTACTTCTACAAATAACTGTTCATAGTTGCTTTAATGCTGTTCAAAACTTTTATACTATGCACTTTTTATACAAGAAAAAGTATACTGTGTTAGTATTGTATGTAATGTTTTTGGACTAATGTAGTAATGTGAAGTATCAATAGACATCATAGGACGGATTTACATTGCTTTATGGAGTATGCTATTTTCAAATACAAAATATGAACCACATACAAGTTATATCATATACATTTGACATTGTGGAATGTGACATAACATTTGAAGAAACCTAATGAGAGATGAGACCATACTATGACTGTTGTTTTGTGTTTGTGTTTGTGTTTTGTATTTTGTTGATCTGTTGTATTTTTTCTTGTTTTAGTTACCAACTTGTTTATGAAGAAACACAGCCAAGTTACTTGAACGAATGCAGGAAATGTTTATTTTGTATGACATATATTGGTGAAAGGTTAGTTGTACCTTGGCATCATTTCAATATCAGTAATTTGGTATGCAGACCAATTTTAAGAATTATGTTTTACAGATGTACAGAGAGTATATGCTTTCTATATGTGAGTAACTTGGCTTTTTTATGTTAAATGTTTTTTTGAGATTAATTTTACTTTAACAAGACACAATACATAGTTTAGCATGATTAATACATTTGAGAAACAACTGATAATTGAATATTCCTCATAAGTACTTCTATATCAGTCTGTGTGGATAGTTCTGTTTATAATGTATAGGATGTTCAGAGTATGGCAGACTGTGGCAGCTACAAAAACTGTCTCTCAAAGTGTTTTTGGAGCTCCCATTTGACCTTTGGAATTCTTCCAGTAATATCAGCGATGATGGAATCTAGGGTATGAAAAAAATTGACAATGCTGGTTCAAAAGTCATTGGCTGGAGATTCAATCAAAAAACACACTCACTCCTAGATTCATTCAAATGCACTTAGCCACTTTAAGGGTAAATGCAATTCACCCAAGCAAGACTTTTTTTCAGATTCAATAAAGCCAAACTTGAGCTCACAAGAGTCAGCCTTATGTTCACAAGTACTGTAAAATCCAAGAAAACAGGAGAAGGTATAGGCTGAAAATTGTGATGCCTGAGCTTGAGGCCTGGAGATTTTTTAAAGGGCAGGTGAGCTTCTGTCCACAATTCTGTTTGTCTGTCTCCAGCTTTAAAATCACCACTGCTTTAGGGGGCCTCTGATAGCGTAGCGGTCTAACGCACTCGTATTGGCTTGTCCTTTATGAGTGTGAGTTGCCTATCACGGTCGCGGTGCGAAACCTGACTACCAGACCGGCCCTGGTGGGGAGCCCCAATCGGGGGCAGCCTTTGGCTGTCCGCTGCAGAGGGGGGGGGAGGGTGAGCCGGCATGAGTTCACTGAGAAGCGCGTAAGGGTGTCTCCAGAACGTGGGTCGGCGAATTCTGTCTCGAAGGAAGCAGAGTTTGCTGTCCTCTGAGAATTAGCTTGCCTCATAGAGACGAGTGGCAAATTCATGTGGGGAGGGCAAATTGAAATAAATAGAGGGTATAATTGGCCACTAAAGAAAAACAGGAAAAAATCAGAAACAAAAAATAAATAAAAATCATCACTGCTTTTTATAAAATGTATAAAACATCATGGGGCCTAACAGGCCAAATGTCATCATAGGGCCTCCCATGTGGTCTAGAGGTTTCAACGTCCAACGCTGGACACGGCGACCGGGGTTTGATTCCCCGGCCGCGCCAGAGTCGGCTCTGGCCGGTAGTGCCACCAGGGACGGCAATTGGCTGTCCGCCCCAGGGAGGGGGGAGGGAAGCCAACAAGACTTTTGCTGCGCACAGGAGTGGCTCTGGGGTGCTGGAGTTACGGTCGTCGGCCTGGCTACGGCAGTGAATTATGAGAGAGGGATTGACCTGAAAATAGCCGGTGTAATTGGAAAAACGGGAGAAAATCTGAAACAAAAATTTAAAAAAAGACATATCAACATATTTTATTTATGCAATATTTTAGTAATATATGAACTAATATAGTTTCTTCACACTTTTGCCTCTATTTTTTGGGCCATATGATATACAAGATGATTAATTTAATGCAATAATGAATAGGATAACAAAAAACATGAATTTGGTAAATAAATTGAGTTTTTCTGAATAAAAGCTATGTCAACTGCTATGTCAGAATTTGCCATTAAAAATGTTACGGTAGAGTATTCTACACAATTAATTGTATGAATGTTTGTGGTATTTGCTGGCAATCTGTAGTCTGATGTGTTTAATGATGATAAAGGGGTTCATTGTAGCAGATGCCATGTACATGTACTGTAGCTTGCACCTGGTTAGATGGTTAGCACTACAGCAAGGTTGCTGCCTTAAGAAACCGGATTGGTGGAAGCAAGTCGCTGCATACTATACCATGCTGAGCGCAAGTATCTACAGCCATTGATTGTTTGTCATGACTGCCACATCATCGTAAGCATGTTAGTGTCACGTAACACATGTTGCTTGCCTAATTTTTGTATAAAATTAAAACAAATCAGGCCATACACGTTAATAACTTTGGATTGTCAATGCTGATACACAATTTAACGATAGTTTCCTAATAATACAACAACGTTAGGACACCATCAAAGGCAACTGTCTTTGTTGACGGATTAACTTGAACTTGATCCTGTAACAGAACTGAAGATTAATCTACATCAGGGTTGTCAAACAAGTCCTAGAGGGCCACAGTGTCTGCAGGATTTTGGGGTTTCCTTTCAATCACCAGCCAATTAGAGACATGTACATGAGGTGTGCAGACTCTTTAGCTAATCAATGACTTAAGTAAAGTACACTACTGAAACACAGCAAGAACCACTAGATACCATGGCCCTCCAGGACTGGAGTCACCCTGATCTATGTAAACATTTAGTTAAAAATAGTTAAAAGGACAGTAGAAAAACAAATGCATGTAAACATTCCCTACCTGTTCATAGATATCCTACATCTCCAAATCAGGTTCACTCATGGGTCTGTCATTAACAAAATATCTTGCAGGCAGGTGCAAAAGCAATATGTTAAATAAATTGCATCATAGCAATGAAATACAAAATGCATTAACCAATGGAAACATTCCTGTCTTTAAGTCATGGTAGATTTAAACATAAGGCATTTGTAACAAACATTAACAGGGGTTGACCTTGTTCTAGTGATCTGAAATGATTCCATTGACATGAAATGACAGTTTTTTTAAATCACATGCCAAGTAATAATGGTGCAAGCAACACTACATGAAGAACAGATTTATGAAGATTTATTTATCTTGTAACGAATAATCAATTCACAATTTGTTATTGTTTTTTTAAATGATTTTCAGAATGTATTTTAATTAATTATTTGCATGTGTACATTGTGTTTAAATGCATGTATTTATTAATGCATTCATTCATTCCTTAATTAATTTTGAGTACATTGCCAGTACATTTGAAAGATGTTTTGAAGTAGCAACAGTTTTTCTCTTTACTGTCTTAAGGAGATGTAAACATCAAGCTGGTCTTAGCATGCTATACTTTGTGACCCAAAAGAAAATAATGTTCATGCAGTATGTTTACTGCCTGACCAATCAGATGCAACGTATGGTGTAAGTCACTTCCTGAAAACTAATTTTCATTGGGTAGAACGTCCGATTTCCTCTGCTAACTAAACCAAGGGACTAAAACAACTTTATTGACATATGGTACCTGATTAATTCTGGAAGGTCTGTTTTGGTATGTTAGAATAACATATGCCCTCAAAGTTACTAAGGCCGGTAGCTTTCAATTGAATGAATTTAGACTTAATAAGCACAAATACAATTAAATCAAATTAAACTAAACCTTCTCAGATTAATCCGGTGCTGTACCTTAATAATGCCGCCAAAGTGACCGATTGTAGCCTATGAAAATATGCACTCAACGAGTGATTGGTACCATGCATTTCCTCTGATTAGTCTGTTTGGGTCACATATTTTTGGGGTTGTATTCCTGGCCAGCGATTTACATTTGGACAAAGGCACTATACGTATACGTTACTGACACCAGCACAGATTCGGCAGATGTGAGACAAGCACTAGAGCAGCAAATCACTGTCAAGGAAACAGTTTTCACAGTTTTGTGGCCACACAAAATGACAAAATGACAAAATGACCCTTTCCAAAACATCAAAGAGAGTAGTACGACTCATTTTTTTGAGAATCTTCATTATGTTTCCTTTTCTGCTGCACATCTTCGTACATTTATGTGTACAAAGAATGATCACGGAAGCTGTCATTTATCAATACCTTTAGCAAATTGAATGCTGCTCATGAGAGTTATATTAGTTTTATGTGCTCATGGCCTCGTATTTTTGAAATACTTTGCCTAGCAGATGCCCTTTCACTGTTTTGAGTTGGGATTTTTTTTTGCTTCCTGGAACATAAAAATACAATCTGTTACGAGAGGATGCGGCGTGCCTGTGAGAGAGCCCTGGGCTGAAAATGTGGCGCAGAGCAAACATGCTTAACAACTTGAGAAGCAGCTGGGTCCCGTCGCTGCCATGCTACGTGTTTGACTGAGATTTATGAGCAGCGATGCTGCTTCATATTACTGACCTGAATTCCCAACACTGTAGACCAACTGCGCTTTCAATGCGCAGTTCCTCTATCTTTATTTATGGCAAATACGGCCTGCTCTCCCCCTGCAGGTGCCACACCGTGTGTTCAAGGTGATGCGATGGTGGAATGAGCAACCTAGAGGTATCGGAAAAGCACACATGAAAATATGAAATTCAAGCAAGGCTATAATTTTCTGAAGGGATTAATCTGTGTGTGTGTGTGTGTGTGTGTGTGTGTGCATACAATGTGTTTTGTGTGCAGGTGTGTGTTTTGTGTGTGTGTGTGTTTACATTGTGTTTTGTGTGCAGGTATATGCATGTGTGTTGTGTATGCATGCTTTGTCTGCAGGTCTGCATGCACGTGCATACGTACATATGTCTGCGTGTATGCGTGTTTGTATGCAATTTTTGTCTGCGTGTGAGTGCATGTATGCGTTTGTGTGGATGTTTAAATGCGTGTTTCATCTGCTTGTGTGTATGCACACATGCGTGTCTGTGTATGTGTGTCTGTGCATGTCTGTTTGTTTTCACATTCTGTATTACATACATGGAAATGTAATGCAGCTGAACCCTGATCCATGATGATTTTACATCTTCAGCACACATTGTTCTAGACAAATGGAGAGGGTGAAACGATCTGTGCTCTATTTCTGTATGACGGACAAACAAAATGGGCTAGATTTAATCAAACGAACTGAGTCTGAATAAAGGTGAATGCTATTCAAACAGACAAGATTTAGTTTAATCTGGATTCAATCAAACCAACCTTTTGGTCATAAAGATCTGCCAGAAAACAGGAAAAGGTTTGGCCTAAAATCTGTGGTGGCTGGGCAAGAGGCAGGAGTTTTTTGAGCTTTTGTCCAAATAATGTTCACCTGTCAACATCTTTACAATCCCCACTCTTTTAATTCAATGTATGCAGTAAGAAATTAATTGAATATATAAAAGGATATATATATATATACAGTACCAGTCAAAGGTTTGAGTACACCTGCTGGAAACTAGGTTTATCTCATAATTGACAATGTTTTACACCATATAAGTTTCTTTAAATACTTGAAAATTACAAAAAACACATGTAACAATAAATAAAAGGAACATCAAAGCAATGTTTAATAAAATGTAATTGAGAATTGAATCTTGGATTCCTCAAAATAGCCACTCTTTGCTGTGATAACAGCCTCACAAACACGGGCCATTCGGTTAATACGTTTCAGCAGGAAATCACCCGATATGTCTTCCCAGCTCTCCTGCAGCAATTCCCAGAGGCACTTGGGTTGCTTTGCTTTGACTGTTCTGTCCAGTTCATCCCATACAAGTTCTATGGGATTGAGGTCTGGACACTGGGCAGACCAGGCCCTTAGTTTGAGTTGTCCTTCACGTTCCCCCTTCACCAGATAGTTCTTGCACAACTTCAAGGTGTGTTTTGGGTCGTTATCTTGCTCAAGAATGAAGGAGTGCCCGCTTAGCCGTAGTCCAGATGGAAGGTGTACTCAAACTTATGACACTGTGTGTGTGTATATATATATATATATATACACACACATACAATATACGTATATACTGTAAATTGATTTCAAAGGAATATCTTTATAATTGATATGTTTAACATGTTATGGATGAAGCAATTAACTAATGTCATTGTTTCCCACTTTTGTCTCTAAATGTGGCATATGATATGTAGACAATTATTATTATGTTCAAATGAAAAGGATAGAAACAATCACCGGTAATTGAAAATAGGATTTTCAGAGTAAAAGATAAACATGTCATGTGTAAGAGTATTCCACACATGAATTGTATTAATATGGTTCTTATTGGGTGGAAATGTATATTCTAATATAAGATTAGAATGGATAAAATGGTTAACATTCACTGGAACTCCTGCCTATTGCCATATAATAATAAGCTGATGCCATCTTTGTTTCACCTAATATTGGTTTCTTACCTCGTTTGTGTATAACATCAAAGCAAAGGCATACATACAAGCATACAACGTAATGACCTTGGACCAACAAGTTTCATAATAATATTGCAATGATAGTACAGCCACAGTTTTTGCTGGCATTGAAACTTTAGCTACTGCATGGGGAAAAAACTGTATGAAACAGTCTACACTGTGTTTTGGCATCCCATACCTGGTCATTCTTAATTTTTTAAAAATTAAAGTAGCAGGATGGTTGAAAATAATTTTGAGTGGCAACAATCTAATTTCCTACGGCGTAATACGTATCTTCCTAATGCTGTGCGAAAGCGATGTGAACATCAAGGTGGATTTAGCACGCTGGAAAAGTACGACCCAACCCAAGCTGAAAGAGATACATAGCATGAAAAGGAAGTCATTTGTACCACTGCCTGACCAATCAGACGCAAGCCATGATCACAATCACTTGGCTAGTATACATTTTCATTTGCTACAATGAAAATTACACTCTGGACCGAAGAGAGACACGGCGTCGGATTAATCGGGGGAATGTTTACCTGGTTAGTTTGGGTTCGTTTGATTGAATTCCGGCCAACGCCTGTCTCACAGCTACAGAGGAAGGATGCCATACAATTAGAGAAATGCTAATGTTTATTTACGCTGGTGCCTTGTGGATCTTGTTGGATTTTGTGACAAAAAAACGAAGCAGCTGTCGATAAGTGTGAAACCGGATTGCGTATCTCGCGTATCTCATATCCAGGAAATAACTCAGCAGCTGTTGGTAGCAGGTTATATTGGTAGCAAGCAGTTCATAGTGTTTTACTACCTGTGCCGCAAGCACACTATGATACTACAGGTGTTACTACAGTTGTTGTTTATCACAGTATGCAATTAGGGATACCCCTACCAATACAAAAACAATTGTACAATATTACACTGTCATCTATGCTGCTTGAGAATAATGAATGCAGAGAGCAAGGCCTGTCATTTCTGACAGCATTGTCTCCTCTTTTTTTGGGATGAATTAGTCCATCATCTCCCATCTCCCTTTAGGGGATTCTGGCACACTGGGTCTCAGTGCAAACTCATAATTTAAACTATTTGAATTCTGCTGAGGCATTCTCCTCCATGAGCAGCCCCTTCACAGTCACCAGTCCGCTTTCTGTAATTAACTCCCCACTGTAATTTAGAAACTTTTCAATTCCCTTCTCATTCACGAGAAAGAACTCGAGGCCTTTTCGATGCGTCTTGTTTATTTTTTCAACTCATATAGGACAGTATATTATTGCTTGCTGGTGCTGCTGTAAAGGTAATATTTCCCCCCCTTGCGTCATGCATGCTTCTCACAGACATCAATGGTCCTCCAAGGGACAGTATGTCTGGCCTTTTTATGGGTAAACATGTGCCAGCAACCACTTGTGGGTTCATTAGAAGTCAAACAAAATTTTGCTGCCATTAATTTCTGGCAGTTAATTACGTGAAGCACTGTATCAAATAGAGGAGGGTGTGTTCAGAACATTGCTGGAAATAATTTTCTGTTTTTCCATTTGAGTATGACTAATATATTTTCATGCAATTCAAAGTGATGCTGGACATAAAGGATGCATAGGTGTTAGTTGATATGAAATTACAATTTCAAGACATTAAGCGGATCGATGAACACTAGCCTATTATGAGCAGTGTTTTGTGTAATGATAATTCACTAAAGCTGTGGTTCATAATTAGTCAGGGATAGCTTGTATGCCTGCTGATTTTCACATGTATATTTATCTCTTTGTTCACCCTTTAGAGGACACATATTGTCCTAAATCCTTTAATTCATTTAAATTCAATTCAAGTTTTATTTGTCATATGTATCGGTACAAGTACACAGTACAATGAAATTCTTACTTACTGTGCTCCAGCTCAATGTCAATAAAAAGAAAAGAGAAAGCACAATCATAAATTATCTAAGAATGTACAAACAAAGAGTGCTTTTAAAGTGCAAAAGTGACATTGTGCAATGAAGCTTCAAGTGTAGGCACATGCCTCTAATCCGTGCAATCTGCATGACTATGGGGGGTGGAATCAGGATGAGGACAGTTTAGGAGCCTAATGGCTATGGGGTAGAAAGTGTCTCTGAATCTGGTGGTCCGGGTCTTTACACTTCTGTATCATTTCCCTGATGGCAGGAGCATGAAAAATCCTTGGTTAGGGTGGGTGGGGTCATTGATAATGTTGTTGGCCCTCCTGATGACACGTGTGGTGTAGATGTACCCCATAGATGGGAGTAGCAGTCTGATGATACGCTGAACCGCCTCACCATGCACTGGAGGGACTTCAGGGCAGTGCAGTTGCCATACCAGACCGTGTGACAGTACGTTAGGATGCTCTCCAATGTGCACCTGCAAAAGTTTGTTAAAATCCTGGGTGGCCAAATTTCCTGAGTCTCCTGAGGAAATACAGTCACTGTTGGGCTTTGCTGACCAGGGTGGCGGTGTTGTGTGATTATGACAAGTCCTCGGTGAGGTGGAATTTGAAGCTCTTCACCTGTTCTACTTATTGAAGCATATGTTCATTAATGCGTCATGGCATCTATAAATCAGAAAGAGGTGATGGGAGTGGAGCCTTTCATTTTTTTATTTTGCACTAATTGAGCAAAAGCTGAAGTCCTGCTGAAAATGTGTTAGTATATCCACTGATGGTGCCAAATCAAGTCAGTCACAGGTAGGCTACAATGGGTGAACAAGAGAAGCTTCACTTCTAAAATATGCCAGCCAGACGATACTATGATAACTGACTGCACCATAAACAAACTCATGAGAATTGATTGATCAATTGATTGGGGCCGTGAAAGCAGCTGGCTTGAGATGATATCACATTCTAGCCTTTTTGATCATAAACAAATTAATACATCTCTAGATTAATATAAAAAACACTGTGTAGGACATATCATGCCCATCCTGGAGCAAAGAATCTGATATGTTGAAATGAGTGGGTGGATATTTTTAAACCACACAAACTTATAGAAACAATTGAAAGCAAAATTAAAATGTTTTTTGACAACCTAAAGGCAAAAACAAATATATAAATACTTATTGATCGGATGCCTTGGCTTTTAAAATTCAGTGAAGAGCACAATATTTCATATTTTGGTGTTGAATTTAATCATTGTCAGATCATTTGTTGTTTCCTCTTTCATGACTTGCCGTACAGGTGTAAAAACTTGTCCATTAGAGGAAACTCCCCTCTCTGAAACACCGTCAATTTGTAGACTTGCACCCTTGCACCAATACTCAGATTGGCAAGATAAATAGAATTAGTCGACTGTTTAATCAACTAATGCAAAGAAATTAATCAACTAATTTTTTTGATCCAGTGACATCCCTTGTTAAAGGTGCCACATAATTAGAATAGATCTTTGGAATACTTAATGAACCTGATGTACACAATCTCTGTTTCTGCATGGACATCCCCTCCCCAGAGGCACATACAAAATAAAAAATGCAATAGACATCAACTGCCCTGGTGCAATGTGTCACTATCAGAGCTCATTGTTAAACTCTTAATTGCAACTTTGACAAATTGTTGGTGCTTTGTGAATCCCACATTAGGTTTAGAACTGCAATACTTTCATGAATCTGCTCCTCAGCTTGTCTGTACCTGGTGGCATGCAGATTGTCCCTTTTTCTCTTCCCATGAGGATTTAAGATGACAGCTAACAGTAACATATTTTCAGCTTAAAATAAGCAATAAAAGGTAAAATATTCCTTTAGGGCAGTTCACTTCATTCTGCATTTTTCACATTCACATTTTATTTTCTTACTTCATGGAATCAAAATGGAATCAGCTGGGATTACTTGCCACTGATCAACACAAACTACTATATATTTATCTGAACTTTTTTGCAGTCTATTTGAGCAATTTTCACCCAATTTTCTTTACATAATTTTTCAAGCTCCATCAGGTGGGATGGGGACTGTTGGTGAAGAGCCATTTCAAATCTTTTCACAGATTCTCAAGGTCTGGGTTTTGACTGGGACACTCCAGGACATTGTTTTGAGTGTCCAGGTATGCAAAGCTGGAGAGATTTAAACAAATAGTTAGTTATATCTATTGATATCTTTAATGTCTCATTTATTGGATCTCATGTAACAAGGAATCTTGCCTTAATGGTTTAGAAAAGACTGTAGTCAATTCAGCTTGAAAATTAAGCTTGAAAAATAAATAAGTGAATGCAAATATGCATACTTTAATGGAAACCTGTACCTTTCTTTGTTAAATTATGCACTTGGATTTTAGATTTTGAGTATGAAGAAGCTAGCATTACATTGAGAGCCACCGAGAATGGAATGCCTGAATAAAGATTCATTGTGTTGGCTTACACATTCAGAAGCGGACACACATATGTGACTGACAAAAATTGTACTCCTTCTATGTATAACAATTACCTACATATCTGAATGGAGAATATTAAAATACATCTGAGGATAAGACCAGTCTATTCGGGTGAGCTGTCTGATAGGTCTGTCATTCCGGTTCCAGCACATCCCTGTAATAATAAATCCAGGCATATCTACAGATGACATGTTTAAAGGGCAGAATTGCTGTTCATTGTGTTTCACAGGCTCATGTTGCATATTACTTTGGGGAGCTGCACGTTTTCATCCATCTGATAGCATGTCCCGGCGTGAATCAATTTATCTCGAAAGAGTCCAGCTTGCCCTTTCAAAGCTTATCTGGATATCTGCTGTTTTTTGTGGCCCGTTTTTTTTTGACTTGTTAAGCCTGTTAAGCCCCGTTAAGGCAGGGCGACAGAACATAATTATTCATGAGAAAAGTGTGAAAGGATCAGTTCCTTCATAAGGAACAACTCATTTCGTTCCAGATGATTTGTCTGTACATTTCTACAGATCTTCCAGAGAGAATGGCAGCATTTTCTGTGGAGATATCCAGAGAAGAAGAGAGATACTTCCTGCAAATAAGATGTCTATGTAACCCTCAAATGACAGCATATACTTTTATCTTAAAGGTAATTTCTTCCTTCCTTCCAAATTTCCAAACATGTCCCCAATGAATGCATATAATTGTTACTGGTTTTTGCATCAATGTGGACGTTAGATGATGAAATATCCTTTGGGGTCATAAATGACCCCAGTCAAAAACACTCAAGTCCGCCTATGCAAAGTCTTACACTGTAGACTTTGATTGCTTTGAGATATGATAAACATGTTGGAGAACACCTGTATCTGAACAGTTGTCATTCTGTATCATCTCAACTGTATCTCATTCAGAGATTATGAAATTATTGTGGTTATTTATGGTTATGATTATGAATGATTATGATTATGACTATTTCCCATTATTTCCACATTATTTGTGTTATCAACAATATATACATACATATTAGCATTTTATTCATGATGGTACAGTGGTACATATCTTCAAATGAATTCCTCAACCATATGTGTCTGTACACTTTTGAATTTATGTTTGAGTTTCAGAAGACATGAAAAAGGTGGTAATGGCCTTTTGGTATAAAGTGTTTTAACAGTTTAATTAGAATCCAGATTTGTATAAAGACAGAATATCAAATGATACATATCATCTGAGGTGATAATGGGACCTGTCACAGTGATTATTAAGAATACAGAGATCTTCTGTAAGCATAGAGCTAACAGAACTCTCATAGATCTTTATGCCACAGTCCAGTGGTGGTCCTGGCTCACTTGGTGCCCTAGGCGAGATCAGTCATACCCCCCCCAAGCCCCAGGGAGGTCACGCAAAATAAGTACCTATGTTATAACAAGGCGCAACAGGCACCCCTTTTATTTGAAGAAAATATACTGATAGACAAATGTGGTGAGCCAATAGAATTAGTTTGGTTAGTTACGTCACTCAGATAGTTAGCTAGTGAAACGGGAACTAGCGGTATGATACTTACCCAGACAACGTGTACATGTGTGCCGCTACTCGTGAGTTAATAAAGTATATAAAATGCTACTTCATTGTATCAGTTCCATGATGATCCAGCTCATGTAAACAGCTATGACAGAGTGCCTAGGCGCAATGTTATTCATGAAAGGGCACGTTTCCATCAGTGAGTGCAGAAAGCAGGAGAGAGTGTGGAAGCATTTGTCCGTAGCCCGTACGAGCTAGCAGATCACTGTGAATTTGGCGCCTCAAATGAGGAGCAGATCAGAGACAGAGTTGTCATTGGGATCGCTGATAAAGATGTTTCACAGAAACTGCAAATGGAGGCCAAGGCCAGAGAAAGCAGGGTAGCAAACCGAAATACACTGAAAATAAACAAAAATCTGTAATCGCATGCACAATTATGGGGAGTGCCCCGCACACAACAAAAAGTGCAGGAAATGTGACAGAATTAGACATTTTGCCATAGCATGCAAAACTAAAAATGTTAAATAATTAGTGGCACGTGATGAAACTGAAAATGATGAATCTTTCCTGGATGCAGTTATGAATGAAACCGATTCAAAGGAAGAGTGGCACATTGATTTACCGGTGCAAGGCAAAACCATAAGGTTTAAAATCGATACAGGGGCTAATATTACCATTATGTCCCAACGCACATATGAGAGCCTACTGCAGCGCCCCCAGTTGGTCAAATCCGGTATTGACGTGAAAAGTCCGGGAGGGAAAGTGAACTGTAAGGGAAAACTCATTGTGAGCACTGAGTGGAAAAGGCTAAAATACTCATTTTGGACTTTTGTTGTCAATGGCTCGTATGCAAACAATTTACTCAGCCATAGCACTGCCTGCAAAATGGGCCTTGTCCTGAAAATGGATGAAATTAGCTCAGATGTGTTTGGCAATATTGGTCGGCTGAATTGCGAGCCAGTTAAAATTGAGTTGAAGCCAGACGCTCAACCTTACAGCTTGACGGCACCACGGAGGGTTCCCTTCCCACTCCTTCCTAAGGTGGAGGAAGAGCTTAAAAGAATGCAGTCACTTGGCATCATCACAGAAGTCACTGAACCTACTCCATGGTGCACAGCAATGGTTCCTGTAAATAAAAAGAATGGTAAAGTCAGGATCTGTGTAGATTTAAAGCGATTAAATCAAGCTGTGAGGTGTGAGAGGTTCATGCTGCCGACGCTGGAAGACATTGCGCCAAAGCTGTCCGGAGTCAGCGTTTTCTCCACTCTGGATGCCTCCTCCAGGTTCTGGCAGATCCCGTTGGATCCAAGCTGCACGAAACTGATGACGTTCATAACACCAATGGGCCGTTTGGAATTTTCCAACAGGAAATGAGCAAGCTCCTGAGGGACCACAAAGGGACAGTAGTGGTCATGGATGACATATTAGTCTTTGGGAGAGACTAAGAGGAGCATGACCACCACCTTCAAATGGTGCTGCAGACAATTCAGGAGTCTGGACTGAAGTTAAATAGGGAGAAGTGTTACTTCAGCAAGCCCGAGGTCCAGTACTTCGGCCACATAATTGGGAAGGATGGAGCCCGATAAAAGCAAAGTGGATGCAATCTCGGAGATGACTAGCCCAACAAATGTGATGGAGCTGCGGCAGATTCTAGGCATGGTTAATTACTTAGGGAAATTCCTGCCAGGTCTTTCATCAGAACTCCATCCTGTGACAGATCTGTTGAAGAAAGACACAGCATGGGTATGGGCAGAACCCCAGCAGCGAGCCTTCAACAAAGTCAAGGCTATGCTATCCATGGCTCCTGCCCTGGCATACTATGACATCACAAAGGTGACAGTAGTCAGTGCCAACGCCAGTAGCTTTGGTCTGGGCGCAGCACTACTGCAGGTCCACGATGGCAAACTCAAGCCCGTGGCCTTTGGTTCCAGGACGCTGACCGATGCCGAGCGAAGGTATTCTCAAATCGATAAGGAGTTTTTAGCTGCAGTGTGGGCGTGCGAGCAATTTGCCCTTTACTTACAAGGTATGGATGATGTCTGCCTTCAGACAGATCACAAGCCGCTTGTCCTGCTAATTAACTCCATTGACCTTGACAGAGCGCCTCTGAGATGCCAACGGCTGCTTATGCATCTCATGTGTTTATAGTCCGAGCAGTGCACATGCCTGGTAAACAATTGGTGCTGGCGGACACCTTATCCAGAAACCCACTCCAGAACAGTGGCAGTTCAGAGACGGAGGCAGAGGTCCAGGCATATGTTGAAGCCGTGATGACAAGCAGACCGTTGTCCAAAACTAAACTTGACACCATCAGAGAGGCCACGCGTGCTGACACGGACATGCAGATGGTAATCTGCTACAACCACGAGGGATGGCCCAAACATGTGCCTTATCAGCTGAAGGGCTACAGCGCCGCGAGAGCTGCTCTGTCAGCCGAAGATGGCTTGCTCCTGTACGGAGACAGGATTGCAATTCCCGCCTCACTGCGGGAAGAGGTTCTAGAACAGATCCACAGAGGGCATCAAGGGTTGACAAAGACATTGGAGCAGACATAAACAGGAGGGTCACTACCTGTACCTTTTGTAGTATCCATAAAGCAACACAACGAAAGGAGCCCCTTATAACAACGCCTCTGCCACTGGGTCCATGGCAGAAGTTAGCAGCAGACCTCTGCGAGCTAAATGGAAAGTCCTACCTCATCGTGGTGGACTACTACTCTAGGGACATTGAAATAGCCCACCTGCCAACCATGACAAGTCAACAGGTCATAGCTAGGATGAAAAGCATGTTGCTGGGGTATTCTGAGGAACAATGGAACACAATTTGTGTGCAGAATTCAAACAGTTTGGTATTCCAAATGAACTTTTATATCTTACAGACAATGGAACATAGTTACAATTTGTGTCCGATAGACATCATTGCAGGCATTACCAAACAGTAATTTTTTAATTTTTTTATTAAATTGCAGGGGTATATAGTGTTGGACAAATAGGCAGTGGTGGTGACAACTCATTGACTTCAGGTATGGAGTCTGAAAAACCTCCAGCCCCCACTACCCGCAGGCATTAATGGAGCTGCAGCTGCAGAGGCGGTTCAGACAGCGAAAAGGATTCTGAGGCAGCCAGACCCTCACATGGCACTGATGTGCTACAGGACTACACCAGTGGCTACCACTGGAGTCAGCCCAGCCGAGCTCATGACAGGACGGCTCATTAGGACCACTCAGCAGTCAGCACATTGATCACAAGGCAGTGGAGGTCGAAGACAAACAAGCAAAGAAGACTTACAAATACTTTTACGACAGGCAACATGGAGTTTGAGACCTGCCTGAGCTCCATCCAGAACAAAGTGTGAGGATCAAACTGGATGATCAAAAGAGTTGGAAACCACCCACAGTCGTGGTCAGCAAGTCCCCTGCACCACGATCTTACACAGTCCAGACAGAAGACAGCACAGTTTTTAGTCACAACCACAGACACTTGCAACTGCTCCCAGAGAGTCATGATAAAGATGATGGGGATAATGCCCAACGTGACAACAATGAGACAACTACACCTACGGGCCAGGAACAGCAGGCTCCCACACTTTGCCACTCACCAGAACCACTTCCAGGGGAAGAGTGGTGAAACCTCCCATCCGCTACAGAGACACCTGAAACTCACTCCATCTTGTAGCATAGACACAGCAACTGGAAGAGGGGCACAATAATCCCCATGTTGCTGTGGGACTGGTGACAGTCCTAGCATAGTGTTGAAAAAATATATATAAGGACACTACACGATTGTTCCTTAGTTTTGTTTTAGAAAGAATGTTTGGGAACCTTTATCGTTCTGGGGGAGGAAGAGAAGAAAAAAATGTTCAAAAAATGTCATTGTTATGGAATTGCTATAACTATTTTGAGTTTACAAATTTGGTTGTTATCTACTGTAAAAGGGATGTGGTTCACATTAGTAAAGGAATGTAATTATAACAATTTTTCTTTAAAAGGGGGAGATGTGGTGAGCCAATAGAATTAGTTCTGTTAGTTACGTCACTCAGATAGTTAGGTAGTGAAACGGGAACTAGCAGTATGATACTTACCCAGACAACATGTACATGTGTGCCACTACTCGTGAGTTAATAAAGTATATAAAATGCTACTTCATTGTATCATTTCCATGACAGATAAATAAAAAATAGCATGCTCCTTTTAAAAGGAACAAAAATAAGGAGGTGCTGTCCAAGACAATAAATAAGAGCACTGAAACATGTTGCACACTAATGTAAAAATTGAAGGTGCACACAAATAAATCTAAATTGAACACAGCAGATTTGCACCTTTGGAATACTGGCTGAGTCTGGGTCAATGTGGCTGAAAGTTAATTGTGCACGAACCAGACTTAAGATAGCTTCTGCTGTTTTGCTGCTAGTTTTGCTGCTAGTTTAGCTGGACAATATGCATGTCAACTAGCTAGTAGTAAGCTCATAGTGATGCAGAGTGATAGTGACGCTGTTATTACCCCAAAAGATTCACAGAAAATGTCCCTGATGATAGTCAAGAAAGGCGTTTTTTAGAGAAAGTTCAGCGTCATTATAGCCAGTGTAATGTTAGCTAAATGCTTGAGCTACTAGCATTAACTTTAGTATAGCAATTGATGCAATACCTAGCTAGCACGATTACTTCAAAACGTAACACAATGTTCATGATGAGATGACATAACACATACCATTATCTTTCGCCCGTTTCTCCTCTTCTTATTTTCTCTTTTTTATAAACTGAAATCCCGAAGGCTTTGATCTTTTCATTTTGGCAACGTGCCTCAATGTGTGTATGACACGATTGTTTGTGTGACTAACGATTGCCCATAAATGCAGGGTCAAGAGACTAAACCATTTCACCTTGGTGGTGTGCAGACTCGTTTTCATTTATCATTATATTTTAAACCAGGCAAAATTGCAGCTGTATATCAGTAGCTATTGAGATATTATTTCCATCTGCTTGTGTCTTTTATGAGAGCAGGGGCGCATTTGGTTGCAATGTTATTTTGTGATTTAATTGATAGTGGGAGACGCTATTGACCTTCACCCCTCCCCCACTTCGGGCTTCTAGCAGGTGAGGACTAAGAGACTTCATAGGCTGACAGACAGCAGAAGCAGTAGGATGAAAAAGTCACACCATGCCTGCCCAATGCTAGCATAGCGCTGTAGCGCAGCGCAGCGCTGAGCGCAGATGGGCGAGATAGAAGTGAGCGCACATCTGTGTCTGTATATGGAGAGCTTTGTGCGTGCACCCCTTGCCGGCGTGCCACCCTAGGCGACTGCCTATGACGCCATTGCCAGGATCCGCCACTGCTACAGTCATAAGCATGTCTTAATGCCAGGCAGAACATGTTATGACAGTTTATAACAACTTCTACATACATTATTTTAGTTTTGACAATAAATACTCAGATTAAGGCAAGTCAGATGAAATAATGTTGCTGATTATATGAACAAATAGTAATTGTTTTTTGTAATGTACATAAATTACAGTGTCATTTTGAGGGTGAAAAGTAAGGTTGGGATGGATGCCACCCTAGAATTGGAATTTGAAGGTCATATTACAGGGGTCAGTACATATTGTACTTACAACCAACTTTAGAACACTCACAAAAGTATTCTGAATAAGTAACACCTCATGAGAATGACTTTCTGGGCACTTTTAGTGTTCATAACATGGAAATTAGCATTTTTAATTAAGCATAAATTGATTAAGAAAAAAAAAGAAAAAAACATTTTTTTTCTTGGGATCAGAAATGACCCCAGTTGGTCATTAGCATATGCAAAATATGTTGGTGGCTTGGGGGTTAAGGCTGTCAGGAAGGGTTAAAGCTGTGTCCAGCTAAAGCACCCATTTTCAATGCGATGATGTTTCCCATTGTAGTGGAAATCTCCCAGGAGTCCAAACGAAAGGAAGGATGCAACACTCTAGGCCAGCACAGGTTCAGAAGTCTGCCTGGTGGTCTGTGGGTCCCCTTTTTATAGTGCGTGAAGGTGTGTGTAGAATTGAATCACTGGTTAGGACAGAGTTTGAGTGAGAATGTATTGATCATCAATCATGTGTTTGGACTCTGATCTTCCTTGTTGTTTTTTTCTCCTTTGGTTAATCTTGATTGATTATTGAGTTTTCTTGATGAGTGCTCTTCTTCTGACTCTGTTTCTTTCTCTTTTTTTGCTCTGTCATGCCATAGCACCATGGTCTGGAAATAGGTCTGACCATGACACTGCTAACTGTGGCTGGAAAAGTCACAGGCTGACACTTAATTATCAATGGACATATAATTAAGAAAAAAACAGGGGGATAAAAATATGGTAAAAAAAATATTTCTGACAGAAGCTTGATGGTTTGAAAACTGCTGACAATGTTGAGCTCCAAGATGTTGAACTGCAGGCTACAAAAACAGCCCAAAATACAGGGTGCCAGTGATAGAATCCATAATATTTTTAGTAGGGACACTTGTGAAAAGACAAGGAGTTTTGTGGAAAATATACTCCTTCCACAGCATGCTTGCACGCTGTCACTCTCTCCTTTCTCCCTCTCCCTCCCCCTGCCTAAGACCTTCTATCAACCCCAACTCCCTCTCCATTTCTCTCCCTACCCCTTATTGCACTCTCTTTCTCTCTGTTACAGTAACATTTCACGTGATTTCCTCTTGGGAATTCTCATTGGAGCCCTCATCAGAAAGACATTTCTTTTCAAACTTCCTCATGAGAATTTTTTGCATGACATCCCTGCCTTCCTCACTCTGAGCATCGTCAAACCTCCGATTGATCCTTCAAACACTCATGCCATGTCTTTCTTTATGGTTATATTTACATTGGGTGAACATGCTTGGTTATGTGGCAGTGAGCAGGAGAATCTGAGGGTGTAGGCTTATCCCTAAGAACAGATTGCATAACAGACATGTTCCCATGTTCCCAGGACTCATTTAGTATGTTAAATCAACCCAATTGTTTTATTTTATCATTTGAAATCAAACATTTTCCACATGATTCTATCTTCAATAGCTATTCTTAAATGCTGAATATCACTAAAGCCACTCCTATGTGCTTGCATGTGTGTGTGTGTGTGTGTGTGTGTGTGTGTCTGTATGTGTAAACACCTATAAATGTATCTGGCCTATACACCTGGATTCACTGAAGCAACAGCTGTTTTCTTCTTGAGCTGTGCACCTGTCACATCTACCTGTCACAAGTAAGGGAAACTAAGAGCTGGATACATTCATCTTACTGAAGATGACCTGCCACTGTCTTCAGTTCATCTAGAGCAGACAAAAAATGAGCAGCAATTGTAAAAAAGAAAAAAAAGTGCATAGTTCAAATGCTCCCCAGAGAAAATGTTTCATGCCTCAGATTACAGTGAGGGAATTGGAGTAAATAGGGGATACTGGCTGGATCCCTGCAGTACCACTGTTTTGGACATTTTGTTCCTCTAGCAACTGGAGACCCCCTTCCAGTGAGGCACATGCATTGAACACAGGAATTGTGAATAAATTAATGACTAAATACAACTATTCTTGTAGCCCCTATCTCACCAAAAAAAAGCTTTTCATTGCACTTGTTTCCAAGATTTTTATGTGAAGTTTGATGACAGATTTCATGTCAATAAACCACTCATATCCTAATCATAACTGCACAGACCATTCATTCTCAGTGATTAATCTCAATTTTTGGACAATACAAATGTATGCACACTTGTTTACTGAAAAAATACTTTGGAATCATTTTGAAATTATTCAAATATTAATGATTTGTTTATTATTATTATTATTCAAATGCAAAAGTTATTTAAAGTTGTGATGATGCATAATATCCACACCACTATAATACATGCTTATTTACATTCCAAGTATCCAACAGACATCTGCTGAAATAATCATTACTTTTGATCTTTTCAATTTGGAACATGAGTGGCTCAAGCATATCCTGTAAAAGAATACTGCTGCCCAGGGGCTGTGGGGCCACACAGACTAATCTTAACTTTAAAACATTAAACACCTTTGTGTTAACCTTTTATATATGTATATATCTATTGATCATATACAAGTCTATATATTATGGTAGATGACAGTTCACATGTTTTACAGGGCTTTTCCATCATTTTTTTTTTTTTTTTGTCAAAACACCATTTCTTAGTATTAAACAGCTCTCCTGAGATATTCTTTGTGCAACATCCACCCCGTTCTATGGAATCATGTCACATTTGTGTTGTCAACCCACCGAGCTTGAACTGGGAATTCACTGCCTGTATGAGAGCTGGAGGCTCAACACTTAATGCTGGTTTATGTTCACTGATATTAAGCATAGCTTTGTGCTTATTTTAGGGACATGGAGGCCATATGTCTATACAGGAACAGGTTTCTGCTGCAGTGGATTCATGAAATAACATAAGGCCTTTTGAAATTCATGAGGGAGATGTGATTTTAATATTAATGATCCAGTTCTTTTTTTGGTTATTAAGTCACTCGCTGGTGGCAAAGGACAGCATCATATTTCCATTTTAGGATGGTTTCTTACGCAAGCTCATTTAGGTGACACATTTTGGCCTAGTAGTCACTGGCTCACATATTAATGTTATTGCTTTCCCATATGCTAGTACTCTTTTTTTTATAGGAATATACTTTATTGCCATGTTGCACAAGGTAATTGTAATTAGTATTTTCGCACGTCTCTCCTAGGTACACACACACATAGACCACTATACGTAAGTATTCCATCAGAGTGGTCCGAGCACAGGGTCAGCCATAGCACGGCGCCCCTGGAGCAGTTTAGGGATTCAGTACCTTGTTCAAGGGCACCTCGGCAGTGCCAGAGGAAGCAAACTAGCATCCCTCTGTTTTCCAGTTCATTGTTTTTTTTGTTGACCTTCCTGGGATTCAAACCAGCAACCCTCCGCTTGCCAGTCCGTGTCGTTAACCACTGATGCCCCTTGCATGATTAATAAAGAATGTATGTATATGTATATGACTGTATATGACTCCCAAAGGACTGGTGAAGGTTTTGTAGACCTGGTCATCACAATTGTGTTTGTGATCACTAAGATTGAGAATCATATCTTCAAAACAAAATATGTCAGAATAAATAAACAAAATGTCAGAATAGAGAAGAAAAAAAATTGGAACAAATTTAACTCATTTTTCCCCAAAATATATTTGTCACAATTATACACAATTTATTCCATTTATTTTAAATAAAATACAACTGTATTAACATGTATTATTATATATGTGTCAACATTTCAAGATCCTTTGGTCTGCACTTGTGGACTGCCCTCATCAATTAAAATTACTCATTATGATCGGGATCAAGTCTGGAGACTGAGATGGCCATTGCAAAACAGTAATTTTTGGTCAATTAACCATTTTTTGGTTGATTTTGAGGTATGCATGGCCGTAAATGGATCTTTCAGTAAATTGATCCCAACTGCATCTTTGTGGCAGAGGGAACCAGGTTTTTGGGCAAAATATCCTTGTAATTACTGGAGTTCATTATTTCATTTACTTTAACAAGAGTCCCAGGACCAGTAGATGCCAAAAAAAAAGAAAGATCCACCATGATATTTGGCCACCTTGAATAGGTTTTGGGACACTTGGAGACCACCAGTGCCCTTGAGCCCTTGGGTCTAGAAGTCTTTTTTTGCACAGACTTATTTGGTATATTGTACAAGGCATGCACAGAAATCCATAGGTCTATCATGAAATGTGACTCCTTTATTACTTTTCAAACATAAGTTTCTACACAAAAAAACTGTACAATGCCTATTTTGTTGTATCTTTGATCTTCGGTCCTTTGGGATGTTTTGTATCCACATGCGGTTGACACCCCTATGAACCACAATGTGTTTCCTTTCAAATGATACCAAATGTAAGCATGTGGCCATCACAGTTCTTGAGCTATGAACTGTTATATTTGGGAATGTTGGAAATAGGGGGTAACAGTTAAGGGGTTAAAAGAAAAAGGGAATATTTGTACAGTTTTGTATTCACACGCCCTGATTTAACTGACCTATTTCTTCATCACTGACATTGCACACACAGCATGGCTCTCGAAATCAGCTGTAAATTAAGGATGTGTATGTTTGAAACATGTTCACAAATAAATATACAAATAAAAATACATATTAAAAAGTATTTTCTTACATTGAGACATGTTATTACATAGCTTTGATTTGTATGGTATTTTTTGACAAACACATGAAGAAAGTAATATTATTACCAAAATTATTATATGAAGGCCAATTAATCCACAGAAGGTTTGACTGCAACAACAAAAACTGTTGTCAGTTTTTAAAATATATGTAAATATATTTAAATTTTGACTGAAGTTTGGATTCGTTTGTATCTAGTATGACAAATTCCATGTATTTTCCTATAAAGTTTTATTTCACTTAATAAAAAAAAACCTTAACCCCAATCCTAACCCATAAAATTTGAATATAACATCCACTGTATTGTTAAGTTTAAAAAAGCCTCACCTGACAGTATTTCTACCAGAGAGTGAACACAGCATTTCTCTATGATCTGATGCACCTTAAGCACTGTTCTCAATCCAATCAAACCCTGGCCTAACTAATAACCATCCAGTTTGACCTTCCTCAGGAAGTTTTTTTTTTTTTAACAAATGGTCAATATTCATAAGCTCACTGAAATTAGTTTCCTATCACTTGAGTGCTGAAGGACCAGTGCTTTGGTTATATTTATTTTATTTTATTTAGTTTATTTTGGCTCCTTCTTAAGGAGCTTTGTTTTCCATCACTGAAACAAACATGGAGTGCTATCAATGTCTCTGTAACACACTAACGAGGTGTCTAGTCACAGCGATTTCTCCAGCTTCAAGCTGTCATTTCACCATGCCTAGTGGGGGGTGATTTGAAGTGCAGCACCATCTCGAACCATGACTGCAGCATAGCAAATTAATTGTGCATGTTCGTCTTGCTTAGCAGCACAACCATTCACATTGCATCATGCTCCGTGACATAACCAGTTCACTCGGTTGCTGCTGGAGCTCTCTCGTGTCCTCTGTTCAGCCAGAACAAACTCTGTTTACGTGTTCAGTGTGGTGTGATTTTCTACAACAAAAGACACGTATTCATGTTCACATGAAGACCAATGTCGCCAACTCTTAGGAGCAAAACGCCTGCAGATATCTTCTCCAAAAGCGTTGTTTTTTTGTATCAAGGCATAATGCTGGAGTGTTTTTCAGATTAAATGTGTCTGCAGGTCTGCAACATTTTTTGGATTACTTTGTAGTGGGAAACACAAACATAACATAAGAGCTATTGACTTAGGTACAAGTACATAAATGTCACATGGTCACACTAAATGTCCCCACAGTGTTTCCCTATTTTTGTGCCACCTTAACAACAGAGCTGTTAGTAAAAAGACTAAATATAGATACAAAATAAAACTTTAAGGAGAGGCAAGTGGCTCATGCTTGTTTTAATAGTGTGCCAGTCCTGCTGGCTTGGAATTGTAACACTGCATGAAAAGAAGGGTTTCTGGATAAAATATTTTATCGGTTTTGCTAAGAATTCTGTTACATGTCAACCACACTCTGCCCTAAAACACATTGATGGAAACATACCTTATAACACTGTGCGGACGTGTCAAAGGCAGGAAATTATCTACACACATTCCCATGGGGAACGATGTGATTTGCCTGTGCACTCAAGCCTGAATTTTTATGGAAATGTGCCTGATGGTAATCATCCACTGCCAACACTAACTACTGATTGGTGTTTTGTGTTTCGTTGGTCGTGAGGGTTTGACGTACAAGCGAATTTGTTAATATGTTAATATGGAGAAAGTAGTCCGCCAGTTAGTTCCCATTGGCTGTGACCCATGTCTATTAACACGAAAATGAGTCCCTATTGGCTGCCTATTGGTACATTTACATTTTACATTTTAAGCATTTAGCAGTTGCTCTTATCCAGAGCAAGACTTACAAAATGTGCATTAATACATAGTATGATCTATTATTGTTTGCGCAACAGATTAGTGCAGTAATGCAGTGATAGACATCGTTGTTGGCAGCTGCATACCATACCTGTCACACCGGGAAGGAAAAGGTTAGTAAGGTTAGCAGTTTTAAACAAGTATACATATACTTGGTGATAACACTTCCCCCATCTCTATTATTCATCACAGACTGGTGGTTTTGATTTCTTTCTCTTTAAATCCCACCCAATTTTTAATGTATATTTATCATATATAAATATGCTTCATATTGAAATCCCTTGATTTCTCTTGAATAGATTTTGATTCTGTTCATAAATTACCTTATGATGTTACGTAGCTTTAAATAGCATATTTACTGAGGATATGCTTACTTTTATATAATGTTTATGTAAACTCCAAAAAAACCTACAATAAAAACAAACGGGTAACACATTAACACATTAAAAGGCAGTTAATCCTTATGGTCCGGGTTCATCTTCTGTTGGAAAGCTTGCGGGAACTCTCCAGGACTCTTGACCTGGAGGTACAAGGTGAAGGAACTCACAAATGACAGAATATTTCACAAAAAAGTATCATGACGTTCATATAGTTATGAATGTATGTTACCCTTTCAGAAGGCTACAGAACAAGAATAGTTTAGAAATAGACCAAGGCCAGGGCCTCGGATAGCGTAGCGGTCTAACGCACTTGCATTGACTCGTGCTTTGCCAGTGTGGGCTGCCTATTGTGGTCATGGTTCGAAACCCGACTGGGCCAGACCAGCCCTGGCTGGGAGCTCCAATTGGGGACGGCATTTGGCTGTCTGCCCCAGGGGGATGGGGGAGGGTGAGCCAGCACGAACTTGCCCAGAGGCGCGAAGGGTGTCTCCAGAAGTAGGTGGGCGAGTTCCATCTCGGAGGAGGCGGATCATCGCTGGTCTCGGGGAATTGGCTTTACCCGGGGGACAGGCAGTGAGTTCATGGGGGAGTGCGAATCTAAATAAATAGTGGGTATAATTGGCTACTAGATTGGGAGAAAAATTTGAAAAAATCTTAAACAAATTGATTTTTTTTTCAAAAGTACACTGGCGATATCATCGGGCCTATGTAGACTAGCCACAATTAATGCTGACCACAAACTGCTAGTTCAAAAACATCTATCTTGGCATAGGCTGTTTTTAACAAACATTTACAAAAAAGTGATCAATGTCAATACCAAATATAGGCTACTGCGTTGCGCTTGTATCCCACTGCATATTTAAACGCCATCCTTTTAACTGAACTGCTAACATTGCGATTGGGCTGTGGACAATAAAACTGAATAGGCCTAAGTTTCACCTCAAATTACATTTTATTTAATCAACAATTCAAGAGGAAATAACTCTGTCAGTTCTACATTAGGCTGTGCTCCTCTGATTATTCTGCTCTCTAGATATACTAACATGTGCCATCATTTTCTGGCAACAGATACATGCTGTAAAATGAATTGTAAATTTTTTCATTGGTTAAATAAATATCCATCATAAAATAAAAAATTATATCATTAAATAAATACAAATTAAATACATCATAATTTTTGATAACTGACTAATAATCCAGAGGCAATCCAACCAACCATACCCTCATAATGATCTTGTCATTACAAACAGTCTTTATGAAATGTGTGTACGTAACTATAATACACATTCATCAAGTTTGTTTTATGAAATTTCTTCATTGAACACGAAAACAAAATGGAATGTGTAGGATTTTCGGATTGCGAACATTCTTCTCGTAGATCACTTGAATGCAAGCGTATTTACAATCAGTAAAATTATGTTATGATGGGCATCATTGCAGGTTTTACAAGTCACTTCCACAGAACAACTTTATTTAAAAGGTTCCCGTTGTAAAAAGATGAAATATCTATGTTTAAAAAAACTAAAACGTTTTTTTTGGTTTATTTTCTTTTGCCACAAATGCTTATTATTATTATTATTATTTTTAACCCTTTCACCCAATTTATATACATGAAACCACATAGCTACGCTCTCATTAATTCCTGTGGGTTCGAAGCCATCTCCCAGTTAAGTTTGCTTTGTGACATTCAGTTGTGTAGGAACAGCTCCTCTCATTCTCATTATTATATTTTCAGGAAAGTTCCATTACTGCTTTCCACTGTTTTTTCATGGCTGCCTGCTTCAACTCACGTATAAAGCATATGTATAAAGTAGGCATTTGAGAGTTCTTGTGAAGAAGGTTAAAACTGATTTTCCAATGTGGGCAAACTGCCAGTCTAATTCATTGACTATGCAGTGGGCACTCTGCCCAGAGTGCAAAGTACAAACCACAGTCTTTGTACATGCATACTAAATGCCATCACAACAACTGGTATTTAAGAAAAAAAAAACATTATTTATGCACAGCTTTGTATTTCCATAATAAAAAATACCATCCAGAAGAAAAACTGAGCTGAGTAGAGGAACGTATCTGTCCTTTGAAGAATCTGACCTTAATGTAAGGGCTCTGGCTTACTGTAATGTATGCAAGGAATTAGCTAGCGAGGACCTAACTGGTTTACAGTGGCACCCACATCCATGGGTTTGCTTTATAAGCATAAACATCTGCAGGTCTGAAATGGCCAGTGTTGTTTCAGTGTTAACTTCCGAGCCTTGGTATTATCTTCGACGCAGACCAGAGTTTTGAGCAGCATACTAAAAGATTTGTCCAATCCTATGAGAAATATCAGCAAGGTTCGACCTTTCCTCTCCATGGATGATACAGAAAAGGTCATACATGCTTTTATTTCTTCTCGTGTTGGATTACTGCACCTCGCTGTATGCATGCCTGAGCTACAGTGCTTTGTTCCATCTCCAGCCAGTTCAAAATTCAGCAGCCAGGCTTCCCGTCAAAATCAGGAAGAGATCTCACATAATACCATCTTCGCCACACCACACTGGCTTGCAGTGTCTTTTAGAACTGATTTTAAGATTTTGTTCATCGCTTTTAGGGCAAAGCATGGTTTAGCCCAAGTATACATAACCTTATACAAGCACATCCCAATATGCCCTCTCAGATCCTCAACTAAATAGCTCCTCATTGTCCCTGCCACATTGCCCCTGCCACAGAGCTAAAAACCAGAGGAGACAAGGCACATGTGGCTCAGGCTCCCAATCTTATGAGTTTTTATTTGGATCTTTGACTCACTGTCATCTTTACCATCTGTTGTTTTTAGTGTCTGTTGACTCATTGACTCAGTTTTAATTTCTATGATTTTTTATGAAGTTTAGAATGTATCTGTGAAGCGCTTTGTGCACCCTGTAGGAAAACTCTATAGAAATAAAATAATAATAATAATAATAATAATCTACTACTTCTCCTGGTTTAATGCTACAGAAACAATTTCAACACCTTAAATGTGCATATGTACAGTATGTGTGTGCATGTGTGTGTTTGTGTGCATGTGCATACATGCATATGTGTGTATCTTTTATAGAAGCCAGCTGTCTCACTGCAGGTAAATGTCATAATATTATATATGATCCACAATTGCGTTGGTGACGGTGAAATTGAACAGACTTCACTTCGTTGCCCAAACCTCTCAGAATTGGTTTGGAGTTAAGAATTAGAGTTATTGCAGTTTTTAATCTTAAAGACTGAGAGATAAGAGAGGTTCATCTCAGGCAGCAGGAAAGAGGCGGGTGAGTGCCTTCTCTGGCATAAGGCCTTGAGAGAGAGGAGAGAGTGAGAGGGCAAGAGAGAGAGAGAGAGAGAGAGAGCGAGAGAGAGGGAAATGTGAGATACGGGAGAGAGTGAATTGTGCAACTGTGTGTTACATAAACTGTGGGAATGGCGTTGTTGTCTCACACTTTCCCTGCAAATAGATGGTAATTGGGGGTTTATTTTCACAACACAAGACGCATTTGAGCACGGTCTCTCCGTGGTACGTCTGGAGCATGGTGCAGGGGTAGACCGCACTCATTTTATTCTGCCACCATTCCCTGCAGCTCCCTCAGAATGGGGCTGACAGGCACATCCAAAACCCAGCCTTCAACTTGTTACCTTGGTTACGAGGAAAGTCTGTCTCCGTTTCTCACCACAAGGGCCTCTCTGTGCTACCGCTATGAGACTGATCCGATAGCAGGGGATAAAAAAAACAAAAAAACAGTGTGACTTCATCCAATAACGTTGTCGCTTATTAATCAGGGTTTAGATCCAGCAGGTTTGATATTAATTCACAGTTCTGTTCTCCAGATGCAATAAACGTTGCTGTCTTCAGCAGTACAGAGGACTGTTTTGGATGTGAAGTTTTTCACAGCTCTTGGGTAGCTTATAATTAATAAGAGGCAACTCAGTAATTTCTTTGAGATGTATATATTGCTAATGAATGTCACATTAAAGGACTACATGTTAGTGGTAATCCCACACTTAGTTCTTGATTCAGCCCTACGATGCCTGTAGATAGAAATTTAAAACCCCAAGCCCCCAAGCCATCTACATCACATAGCACGTTCCCCTTTAAATATCATGGTTAAATGTAATGAAAATATGGACATGTGTTATAAGCACATATTTGGTGCAATCTCATCTTCCAATTCAAATCAACTGTGATGTCGCAAAAAAATCCTGTCCTGGTTGAAGGCAGTGTCCTGTAGGAGAATAGCTGCACCTTACCTTTAGTAAAGTCTAGAAGTCCCAAAATATGACGGATCAAACAAATTGAGAGAGTTCCAATGTTTTCTATGTGCTTCATATCGCCAACAACAGCAAAGATGTCATTCTCCTGGGCCTACGAAATATGTGAGTATGTTTCACATGGAATGTTTTCTATCCTCACATTGGTAAATCTTTGCTACAAAATAAGTCCACGCCCTTCATTCTCCGAAAAGTATTAGCCAAACAGCCCCCACCTAAATGGCAACCAATAATATGATCATGTGGCATGATCCATGTTTAAGTTTGTCCTATAGTTCTAGCCAACGGGATATCCTTTACAATGATATAAGGTCATGAATGTGCTATGCACACATCCTGATGCTAATGAAAACGCACATGACTGAAGAGAGCACACAGACTTCAGACTTTTAGAAAACTCTTAATAGTTTTCTCTTCTTTTCTCGTCTTTTTGGGATTCATTATTTGGTTTTACAATACTAAAAGCCCCAAAGAAGACCCATTTTGATGGCCAGGGGTTAAGCGAGAATGCATGAATAGAATAGAATACAGAATATTATTTTATTGCCATGTTGCACAAGTTACACACAAGGTCAGTGGAATTTGTCTTTTCGCATACCTTTCCTAAAAGAGATCCGAGTCCGAGTCAGCCATAGTACGCCACCCCTGGAGCAGTTAGGGGTTCAGTGCCTTGCTCAATGGCACTTTGGCAGTGCCCTAGAAAGTTAGTCAAAGTTGAACACAAACCCTATGCATAGAACTGTAAAAGAGTGCCAATGCAAACCAAATGTCTTGTTCCTTGTTGGTCATCTGTTCCTCAGCTCCACCAGTGCCGAACGGTGGAAACATGGCAGAAAAGTCGGACAGAATTTGGCATGGCTCTACCAGCATTCATATTTATATTTTTTTTTTTTTCAGAAATTATATATTTGTACATTTGTGCATCAAGCAAACTTTCAAGAAAATATGTTTTAATGAAAAGTCCAGATGTGGTTGCAGTGTTCTAAAACTGGCGAGGCAGTGCTTTAGCACAGATGGAGAAAGGCCTCTACAGTCAAGTATTGCTTTGCACAAAACAAACGGCCAATCTGCTCAGAGGCTGTTTTGGCAAAGGCAGAGGTGCATCTTTTACCAGTTGAAGTTAAAAGTGATAGCCAGCTCAAGCGGCACTGAGGCCTCTGTTCAGTCTTGCAACATCCCATTTTGTCTTTAATATGAACTAAGGAAAGGTTTTTTATTTCATTGTAATTTCACAACAGTGGAATAAGCAGTAGGCACTCATGGAGGGGAGTGGAGGGCTCACCACAATCACCAGCAGGATGAGACAGCGAGGGATATGGGTATCCCGTGGACCACGTGCAGTCCCTCTGGGCTGTTAGGGTGTCTGCCACCCAGCAAAGGGGAAATAGGAGAGTTATGTGGGTTTTGGGTTCAGTGGAAACTACAGGCCTGAGATTAGACTGTCCGTATTAGACTGTGTTCTTATCTCAGCTAATGTGTGTTTGTGGAGAGTAGTGGGGAAATGTCTTGATAAGAGGCTTCTGCTTCCATACGCATGTCATAAAATGATGATAGATTAGTGTCCCGACAGTGTGGATTAGTGGTGAGAAGGTTACAGGTTCAAATCCCAGGTGGGACAGGTGGTTAGTAGCCATCAACAATGTCCCCATTTGGTAAAATTATTTCAGAATTTTGAGCTGTATACATTTACAGCATGTAAATCTGTAGAGCCATACAGTATAGAGCCATGTGTATATTTATATCTATAAAAGATTGTACTCTGTTTAAAATGTGGAAATAATCTGAAACAATGTTTATTGAAGAATCAGTATGTGGGACAGCTGGGCACCTTAGTTAGTTTATTTTAGTATTGTATGCCATCCAATTATGTGCTCAATTGTATTGTAGTGAAAGCAAGTCTCATAGCTTGATCTTCGCAAGCCTTTGTGCTTGCTCATCAGACATGATGCAATTGCCAGTTTGAATGGCAAAAGTATTAAAGGGAAAAAAGCTGATGATCTGATTGGCCATACTGGACCAAATCCACACCACACCCCATAATTTAGTCTTCTTAAACCAACCTCTTTTACAACTGTGCTGACGATCCGCTACTGTCTCTTGCCACCAAATTACTGGAATGGAAAAGGACAAGCCTTAAAGCACCTCCCTTCTCCACCTCCAAGATTATCCTTAGTGCCTTTTTCCCACATTATCTTGTAGGACAGTTTTTATTTTGGATGCTGCCTAACGTCATGTCATATTTACTTTACATCATTGGTTGTTTATTTTCTTTACATCATCTATTGTTCGTTTTGTTATGCCTAATGCCATATATTATATTAATGAATTGATTTTCGTGATGTCACTCCAATACATTTTCTTCTCCGTTGGTGTTGTTTTCCTATGCTATAATATGGCATTGTGATGTTGTACCCCGTTGACCAGTACCTCTATTTCCTGATCTTTTTCTTTTTCTTGTTGTTCCCTCGCTACTTGTGCCTCATTGCTGCATATCCATTTCTTGGTATGATCTGGACGTGTGAGCATACTATGTTGTTTCGGACCCTTTTTATGGGTGTACCCTACCGCAAATTGCAAATTATGGTTTTTAATGTCTTTGATTGTGTAATTAGAACCGGTCTTAGTAAATTGGTCGTTAATGTGTCGCTCTTTTTGACTGGAAAATAGCCACAACAAAATAGCAACCATCTTTGTGCTGCGCCTATCTTAGTAAAACTGACCCTTAGTGCTTGTTTGTAAGGCAGCTTGTGAGGGCCATTGCAAGGAAATGTTTCAGGGCTTAACTGAAATATTATTTAAAAAATGATACTGAAAACAATAAATGGTATTTTAATGAAATAAAACTGTTGCTTTACCATTAGAACTGAGGATTGTACACTTTGTGTAAGTCCAAAGCTTAGAACCATAGATTCTGACAAGCAGAGATACGGATGCATTTTCTCAATTAAGATAATGGTGCCCTGCTATCGAACAGAGAGTAAACCAAGCAAAACCTATTCCTCATGGGTAATAGATTCTCTCTATATTCGGGTTTAGATGCATTGTCCTGAAGTTTAATAAATGGCTCCTATACGTTTTTATATAAAATGGAAACTTTTCCTTAATGCAAATTAACTTTTCATTTCCTTGTATGGATTGAAGGATTTTTTAAAAGAGTAAGCACTACCACTGCCATTGCAACTGCTACTTGTGCCACTGGCATTTTAGTTTTTAATCAGGACAAGGATTATGGGGAACTGTGACAAGAATCATGAAAAATGAGTAAGGGCAGGGGGCCTGGCATGGAACGGGGGGCCCAGGGGGGTTTGGGGAGAAGTGATCTCAAATCTTGGGGCCTGAATATCCACATTAATCCAGATTACACATAATGCAGTCAGCAAACAAGGGCTGGAAACAGTCAATGATTTTATGGATACATGGTCTTCACAAAATCAGGCCCTCCACCGCCCACTCAAAGAACAAAACCACTCAGTCTTTTCCCTGAATTAACCACACTCAAGGTGATTCTGAATCTCTCCGGAGTGCCAGCGTGTCTGGAGAACCTGAGAGCCGAACACAAACACGGGGATTGGAGGCGCATGGAGGGCTTGCATAATCAACAGCAACAGCTGTCGAAGTCGCCTTTTTCCCCCTCCTTCTTCCCCTCGCTCTTAACGAACCGTTCTGAAGTCTGAAGGGTGAGGGTGGAGGAAATTTGTTCCTGAGCGGAAGTCTGTGAGGGAGCAACATGTGTGCCCATTAGAGACGGCCTGATGTGCACAGTCACTGCCCCTGTCAGCTTTCAACATGGGGGCAGTTACCTCTTAATTCTGGGTACCACTTTATTTTGATCAAAATAAGTGGGTAATAACATGACATAAACAAGGTAACAATTGGTCATTAGCAGTAACATGAAATAATTTCCTTGTTATTACTAAATTAGGTGAATTGTAGTTGCTGGGTTATTACTGAAAATAACCGTTTGATTAGCAGGTTTTTATCATGGAATGCGTACTATCCACCCGCAAGGTAATATTGATGTTATTACCATGTATGATGCACTGTTGTTGTTACCCATATACGGCATACAAGTAAGAATGTGGAGTTTGTAGTTACACTGAAATTAAGTGGTATTTTTCTCCTAAAAATTTTTAAAATTTCATATGACCTGTTTGTATCCCATCTACATCATACCACTATGACTGGGGTTTGTTACATTCAATGTTCTTACATTAAAAAAGGGCACTATAGTAACAATATAACCTTACAAAGCCAAACATAACTTTGTTATGTTTGAAACTTTTTTCCTTTACATTTTAAGAAACATTAACAGGCCAAACATTTACAGTTAAGGCAACCTGGTCCTATGGCTGGTCATAAAAAATTAACGGAAAGCCGTTTCGTGTCCCCTGAAGTGTGAAAGGTTTATGTTTGAACCCCTTTTGCATCTCAACTCCATCTGGCAGCTGGGGTACTTGATCAGATTTACTCTGGCATGGCAGAAAAACAAGACTTTTCAAAAAACATGGTTATAAAATGCAATAATGGCTTACACTCTCAGAAGAAAAGGTACCATATGTTGTACTTTTTAAAGTACAAAGGTTTGTCACTTTAGCAGTAGCCCTGTAGGGTGCTGAATTGTAACTTTAGTAAGAAGAACATAATTGTACCCTTGTGAGGAAAAATAATGTGCTTGCAGTACAAACCTCATTTTCAGTCCAATATGGCTGCCAGTATGAATAAGGATGCATTACCTTACCATGGTACATATCTGTACCTTTCCTCAATTTGTACCTTTTTCACTGGGAAAAGGTACAAAACCATATCATGAAGGGTGTAAATATATACATTATATATATGTTACCAGGGGTGTTTATTACATTTTATGCCCTGTTCAGGTCCAGGTTGGACAACAAAAAAACTGTCACCTCTAATTTGTAGTACACCACAAGGCAGCCATCTTGTGCCAGAATGTTCACCACACATCTGCATAATGTCTGTTCATTGTCTTGCCCACAGCATGTGTACAGTGCTCTAAAGTGAAAACCAACTGTGCTCTCTACTCATTTTATGTTTTTGACACCTGCCCTATGCAGTGTGATATTTGGCAGGGTTTGTGGCCTTGGTTCACCCATAGGAAGGATGGTGGTGCATTAAACAGCTCAGGTGTGTGCCATCAGGAAGGAACTGATATGCATGATATAGAACCATACACATTGAAGACATGAACGCATAATTTCCATTACTGCATTCAGTATGCTTATGGTACTAGCAACACATACTAGTTATTAGTCTGTTTTCATTATTTAGTATTGCTTAGAGGGGTTGATAATCTTAGTTGGTTGTACAAATATAGCAATAAGTTAATGTATTGTGAAGGTGTCATATAAGGTAAATCTTCATGGTACCCAACACTTCTGCATTACATTTTTTTAGAATACAAAATTAAAAGTGGATGAAAAAAAATTCAAAAAGTCCAGCATGGAGTACTTTGGTATGTATTCCAGCCCTGAGGTTAAGTTTTGTGATTTGGAAAGCCTAATTCCCCCCTGGAAAAAAGAAATGCTCATCTTTTTCTGAAAGGCTGGTAATTGTACCGGATCAAAAGAGCCAATCCTGCATCCGACAGTGTCACAGCATGTAGAAGCAGCATAAATACTCCCCTGTGCTGTGTTTGGAGAAAAAACATGAGCTGTTAGCCATTTGGAAGTCAAGGAGTCAAAGATGGATAATCATTTATTTAATGCTTCAGAAAAGTTTTTTCACTGCCTGCCTAGTACTGAACTGATATGTGTCAGAGGAGGTGGAGAGAGGTGCTAAAATCAGCAGGTGAGTGTCAGACATTGTTTTGTAAAAAGTGAAAACCGCAGCGGGCGATAATGACATGCGCGCCAAGAAGTGAACGGAGCAAACATCAATGAAGCATTCGCTCATAATGGAAAAAAGGTATCCATTATTTTCTCCATCTTTATGGGCCTATCAGACAAAAGGCGCCAACCCACCAGCACAAGGCCTTTCCACGTGGGTATTGCGCTGTTGGAAAAACCAACAGCCTGCAACCGCGATAAGTGATCACCTGGGTGTGGAGATACTGGTAGTTATAGTTCTTCTTCACGGCTGTATATTACCAGCTAGTAGCATTCAGGTTTTGCTCAAAGGTGAGTTTGCTGACTGCGCTGCATTGGTCCGACAGTAGTGCTGAGCCACCTGGGTCCGGGCGCCGCTCCATGACTCCTGATGGGGCCTCTCTGGAGGATGTCTGTAACCCCACGCTGCAAGAAGGAAGGTCTTGCACAGTGACATGTCGCATGTCCCGAGGCGAGGCCAAGAACTGTGATTTCTGAGGACGCCGGAGGTGTAAATCAGGAGCGCGACATGCCGATTGATGCGCTCCGCCGTGCGTTTGTTCGCTGGTTTTTTTATTTAGCGGCAGGCGCTGCACATATTTGAAAATAGGCAAAAGCTTGAGCAAAGCGTTGATCCAGTTTAGAATTGCTTTTTGATTTTTAGCCATTTCATTGATATTTTATTATACTGATGGTCCGTTTAAAAAAAACTAAACAGTGCACTCTATATTTTTTAAATCTATTGATAGTAATGGGGATGGATCAAGTCAGAAAATGTTTTTTATTGGCAAAGGGTTTCCTCGTCATCCCAGAGACAGTACAGCGGCGGATTAAAGTGAGTGGCACCCAATGGCGCTCCAGAAGGATTATTAGCAAGCTGAGAAGGACTGAGTATTGATCATGATGGTGAAGAGGTGTGTTTAATTAATCCCCACTGCCACAGCCATGGGAAAGATCCTCCACCCTCCGTGAGCTCACTGCTGAGATTTTGTTTTCAATTTCTGACTGTTTCTGCCATCTCTATCACTATTTTGTTTTGCTACACATTTATTATGGTGATTTCTTAAACCCTATCTGTGTAGTAAAAATGGATACTGGTCTATTTAGTTGCTTTGCACAGTTTTTTTTTGTGGCTTCATTTTTAAATGTATATCCATTCTACATAAATAAGTTTTCTCCTGGCAGCTTGAAAGTTATCACTGTAAAATCACATTTGCCATGTTAGGTAGGCCTAGTGCAATTTTACAGTCATTAATTCTAACTGACTGTGCAATTTTGTATGTTTCAATTTGTGTATCACATTGAAACTTTTCTTATAAAGCAACTACTAATTTAGAAAATATTCTTATAAAGTGATATTTGCTTGTCAGAAGTGCTTTTAGAATTTCCAGACCCAAACATTCTACAGTAGGGGTGGGCAACTCCAGTCCTAGAGGGTAGGCAGCTTTTTGTTGCTACCAATGAATCTGGCTGAATTACAAAATTAGCTGTTCAAGCCAACACTGGTTCAGACGTTGAGTTGAAATGTTGTTTCACATAGGGCTGTAACAAAAGTCCTCATCTGTCAATCATGAGCTTATCAAGGAATTTAGCTAAAATGACAGATTGTGTAAGTGGCAAGAGGACTAAATGAAATAGGAGCCCCAAATAACAAGTTGGTTATTGTCCACACCGGATAACAAATGTGATTCCAAAGCCAGAGATTTATAAATAAATCAAATAGCAGCGGTAAATAAATTGTGCAGTCTGTGCTTCCACATATTGATGTACATATTTTTCATAGATTTAAAATTGCGCAAGTATTGTGGCACTGAAGAGGAGTGAAATGGGTGATCCCTGAGAAATGTCCAGAGCAGGGCTGTTCACTCCATTGAGTATCGTGCTTGGTTTGCACTTGCAATCACACAAATGATATTAGCCATTCAAGCCTCTGTGCACAGCTTCTTCCACTGAAAGGCTGCGTTCTGATCCTGGGATCTCTCTGTAGGGAGGCTCTTTCTGACAGCTCTTTGCATCTCCGGTGATGCAGGCCCCCTTGTGTGCTCTGAGCCCAGGGGCGCCAATTCACTGGACAGGGAACCACGCATGACCATGTTCCCAGCGCTCTGCTACTCCCCCGACATCCAACAGAAGTACCTCGAGAAAGAATTGATCTGAATACATTTGGAGTGAGGTTTTTTTTTTTAAAGCCCTTGGCTCAATATAATGGATAAAATGTCCTGGTTTGGGGTAGAGGAAAATGTGGAATTAGACACAACATGACATTTGCTTCAAAGGCATCCTCTTCCAGAGAACCTTGCATGACTCCGTTTTTTTTAACTTTCCTATGAATTCACACAGCTATATGTTTACTACAGCTATCTGAGTACTTGGTCCAAGGCTACAGCCGCTGCGCCCCACCCCAGGTTAAAACCTGCAAACTTTTGGTTGCACAAGTCCAGTTCCTTCATATGGGGAAGTAAATCATGCATTTCAAACCAAGGGTTATAAATCATTTTAACCAATCGTCACCATATATCTTGATCTGTTCAGTTGCGTTGCGGGTAATTCAGTCGCATTTTGTCAGGCAAATCTTCATTAGCAAGTATCTAAGTGCTATACTCTATACATTGTAATAGGAATAGGATGTTTTTTATTGTACGTGATATTATTGATTGTATGTGACTGTTGACAGCATAATCGATAAAGTTATCATTTTTGCTATTTTCATCTCCAAATATACATTTTGCAGAAAGAGCACAGATTGCACACTGTAGGTGTGTCATATATATCTTTCAATTTGTAATATATGAGAGTATGACGTAGGGAACATTTGAGCTTTCATTTCATTGCTCTTCAAATCATGAAAGTTTTTTAACCCCATCTTGTTTTTTTGTTGAGGAACCTGTCATGAAACATATGTATTATAAAACAAAATTAAGTTACTTGCAAAAAGATGATCAACTTCATACTGATAGGCATACCTTATAATTGCAATACGGAAAGAAATCAAGAAAAACATCATCTGTTTCCTGTTCTTATTGATATAAAGCAATGCAGTTTTGAGTAAGTACTTATTTAAATAATCTGAGACTAGACTCACTTGATGATATAATATGATAAAGTGAAATTATTTTGCCCCTTAGTGAAATATGACTTGACTGCACATAAACATTTGCTTGATCTGTAAAATAGTTTGTTTAGCCTGCGTGGCTGACTGATGTTACATTATTTATATCTCATAATAATGTTGAAATCTTTCATTTTGTGGTTTTCAGTGAAAGAAAGCAAAATACATTTGCTTAGCAGGACCTGGCCATCGGTGATGAGGTCTGGGGGGGTCACATGCTCTCATTACTCAAAATGGCAGCCTGTTTCTGTCAGTTTAAGAGTTAGCGTTGCCTATTAGCATTGCTTATTGTGAATAGGCAGACAATCTGTACTTGTAAAGCCACATATCGGGGTTTATGAAGTACAAGTACTATTTATTCCTTTTTTGCATAAAAAAATGTCCACGCTATGTGTTCCTGAATTCAGACTAAATTAAGGGCGCTTATTTTTTTAATAATTTGAATTATGTAAATATGAGGAAACATAATATTTCTATGTGCACATCTTTTCTGAGCAATTGTATTTATGTATGCTTATTAGTATTACTGACCTTTTTTTTTACCAGTGTTATTGAGCGAGTTATTATAGAAGTAAACGTTCCACTGGCTTGAAAAGGTAAGCACACTCAGTATGCCATTTCTACTTGAGGCAATTTGGGTGCAGTATGTGCTTAGAATATCTGAGCAAAATATTATTATATTATGGGAACCATTTGACTTGGTGATAATTATTTTGATTAGGAGATGATTATGATAATAATCATCCCCTCTTCAAATTATTATTATAATGATAATTATGATGACTTCAAATCAATCAGTATGAACTGACATGCATTTGAAAATTGCCCTGCTTGATTTCAATGACCACATGGTCGACAAATCATGGTCCTGCAGGTCTTGTCCCATTTGAGTCCTTTGTCATCAGCTCATTCTGATCATTACACAAGCTACTCCCTGCCTGTTCTCTGAATGTTCATGGAATTTCTACTGTAGTCGATCAGGACTAGCAATGGAGACCATTTTATTGCATTTATATTCTACTATTTCCAAAACTGTCGTCATTCTTGGAGGTCTGTGCCTGGTCAGGAGATAGCCATGCCATTCGCTCTGTGTTTGGCATGACACCGGGATTTAAAACTCTGTTCTATCTACATATTCCCAAAAACTGCCTCTTTCAGCCTCCCACGTCTGTTTGGGCTACACTGTGTGTGTTATGCCTTCTGGCTGTGCCAGAAGCGTTTAAACCAACGTACCCGTGGTGCAAACCCACTTGTTTTACAGCAGGGACTGCTGAGGTTGCGAACATTTGTTTTTGTGTGTGAACTTTTTTAATTATATATTCCACATTTTGCACAGCAGATGAAAATAATTTTACTGGCAAAAAAAAGGAAAAAATGTGAGCTTGTGAACATATAAGCCACATTGTTTAAAGCAGTATTGTTGGCTTCTACTACTGCAGGTCTTTGACACTTGTCCTGGAGTTGGTCTGGAATAATGATCTGGAATAATGATCAGCCAGTCAGCACCACTCTCTTTTTATATTTTTACAAAACACTTAAATATGATGCACTGGAGTGAAGTGGGTCAAGCCTCAGGCTCAACCTCCAACACATTGAAGGTTGCTCATTAACCTTGGTTCATTTACCTTAAATTACATTTAGCTGAAGGAAGGCATATTCATGGCTTTGTTGCTTATATTTGGATTCCTGCTTAATTGTGACCTTAAGCCACTCTGTTAGAAGATAGGAGAGTCGTGCACAAGTCCAATACTCTGCTCATTGAAGTTCAGAGGGAAGGATACCCATTTTCTGCTCTTCAATTTATTTGAAGCTATTAAACAGCTCGGCCAATTTGCATTTTCATGGTAATTGCAGTCGATCCACGTACTAACAGCAAGGGCTATATTAAATCTGAGCGGATTTAATTGCTTCGGAGTAATCAAAAGTCTGTTCCCCATGTCTGTAATGGGTTATCTATCTATTGCATATCATCTCGCTTTTGCATTTGTCTGGGATTGAAAGAAAAGAAAAAGCCTATTCAGAACTTGCCTTTAAAATATAACTTTTTCATACGCAAATGGCAGCCTTCAGGAGATGACTTAATTCAACATTTCATTAAAGGTAAAACCCTTTGGCTTTTAGAAATGTGTATCTTTAGTGTCTCTTTAACCCTATTATTTAAGAAAAGATTTTGACAGCTTGTGAATAGGCAGAAAATCTGTAGTTGTAAAGCCACTTATTGTGGTTTATGAAGTACAAGAAGCATATGTTAATCAATTTATTTTTTCCATTTAAAAAATTGCCACGTTATGTGTTCATGAATTCAGACTGAATTAAGGGTGCTTATTTGAAATATATTTTGAATGATGTAAACATGTGGAAACAATATTTCTATGTGCACAAGTTTTCTTAGCATTGTATTTATTTAACCTATAATACGAGATATAAATCTTATACTTTGCAGTGCAGTGCACATTGTAGCCTGGACCACTGTGGTGTCATGAATTCAAACTGTATACAAATTATGCATTTCTATAGGCTCTATGAAACAAATAAAATGCCTTCAATAGGATGCCATAACATCCTTTAAAATCATTCATAAAGCATTGAAGCTTCATGAAGGATTATGTAACAATACTATTCGCCTCGTTTGGGATATTCCCTTTTCTACACACAGTGTGCGGGTTCCACCTTCATTCATTTACAAATACTATTAAAACAGCTACTCTCAAGTGTGACATAACATGACACAACAACACAAATGCTTATGACTGATTTATAAAGGCATTACATATGCTTTGTGAAGGCTTTATTGATATATACTTAATGTAAAGTGTGGTCTGACTAGAAATTAATAAAATAAATACTAAACACACATAGGTTGTGTTCTCCCCCATTTTTTTAAGCTACACCGATGAAGCAATGGCTTTCTAAAAAAGGATGTTTCGAGCGTAGATATGGCTCTTGGCAAAAAGCTTTCTGCTTGCGTTCAAGATAGGTCTAAAATGTGGCAAATAGTTCTGAAAAGGTGGCCTGGGAAGGGATTTTTCCAAAGCCAATGAAACCGTGGCAAGCACATTCAGTCACATCAGTCAACACTAAGAAAGATACATTCTTAAAATGTTGACCCTAGGTGTCTAGCAAGCCTTTGTTGTAAATAACGGGTGGCAGACAGCCTTGCTGTAGGAGAACAGAGAGTGAATCAGAGGGAGGGTGGCCGTGTGCCAGGGAGAAAATGAGAGCTACATCCCTGCCAATGGAAACGGGAAGAATGTCACTCTGTGCTTTTGTGTAGTGTCATGTATTTCTGCTGAGCAGCAACATCAACAGTGTGGGAGTGTGTGTTGTGTTGAACATTGTTTCCCCTCAAAGAGAATAACATGTATATATATATGTATACTACACATGAACACATATTTTATATATATACAGTATACATTTATACCACGGCTTGGATGAATACTCGATTCTGTCTGCCTGACAGCTGTGCGTATATATCATGTACGCACATGATAGTCCAGACCATCGATCAGAAAGCCTGTGTAGGAGTTTTCTAGGATCAAAACATTTCAATAATTTAGCAGAATTGTTTTCTAACTTACCCAGAAATATATCTTGCTAGTTAACCAGTCAACTTCTATAACTTATGCATTTTTCAGCAAAATTACACTGACTCCCACACCAACTCAGGTTGTGTGATATTTCTAACTTGAAACCATAAAACAATTTAACCTTTAGCAAACCTCTTTAGCTAACTAGCTAGCTATACAGATGTTTTGTATACTACTAACCAGACATGTTAGCAAGGTATATAATTCGTAGCAAGTGCTACAAACATTTGCTAGCTAGCCAGCTAGCACTACTTGTTCAGCTACAGTTCAACAAGACCCACCAACTTGGATAGCTAGCTGATGTTATGTATTGTTAGGTAACTTGACTTATCTAGCTAAGTTAGCAGACTACAATAACATAACCGATATGATATTGTTAGCACTGTTAACTTGCCTTATCTTTTTCATCTTCCCCTTCATGGCTACTGCTAATTTTGACTCAAGTTAACATGCTTTTTGCTCTAATTCTGTCTGTGTTATGATAGCAAGGATATCACTGGAATAAATGTCTGTTTCCAACACAGTTAGCCTAATATATAAATGTATTGTATTTGCTGACTGATCTTTTTAGCCTATTGCTGCCATCTACTGCGCAAATAGTGAATGATTCATGTCTTCCTGAATCTGGGCAAATCATGAACTATATTTCTTGGGAGATTTACTTACCGATAATGGTTTGAATTTTTAATACTTTTGCATTTTAATATTTTCCGTTACCATGGTATGAGCAGAATAAACCACTCCAAGCCATGTATTCTCGGGATATGCACATGCAATAGCATTTAATCAAACATCTTCAGTCATCTGGCCCAGTGAGGAGAATGCGTTTCGGACTCCGGATGGTCCAAGGGGCATTTATCTACACTGCTTTGGAACATCTGTCTCAGCCAATTACCGAAGAGGAAGGAGGGAGAGTGAGCTGCTAATGATCTTTGCATGTGTGTGCAGTAATTAAAAAAGCACGGTCAGTCACTTTGGGTGTTTGCGCCATAAACGATTGGGTTTAGAGTAGCCTTGTTTTGAATGACAGTGACAAAAGAAGAGCAATGGAGGGGCAGCCTTTTCAGCACGACGTGAGGGAAATCTGCATTATCACCCAGCTCAGCTGTAAGCTGCTTTTGGCATGCACTGGCGTTACGCATTTAAGCATAGAAATTTGAACCTTGTTTTATTTTTTTTTTTTTCTCTAGAATAGTGTACTCAAAAGGGACATTGTCCTTAATCTGGAAACCAGATGCGTTTGACACAATAACATGATTCCCTGGACAAGATAATATTGTCATGCGCAAAGATGAAATTTGAAAACCAGGTTACAAGATAATGCTGTATGATTCCCCCGATAGTGCCCAATCCTCCCCCACAGGAGTCAGAATCACAGAAGGAAGTATTAGCCCACAGTGTGCTATGCTGCAAGATTATAATAAGCATGGTGATCTTAAACAGTCACAATAGAAATATGGAAATATAGGTGGCCGCAGCAGTGCATGTATATGTAGTTCCGGCTGTTTCTGTTTCTGTAATCCCAGTGTTTTACCCATCATTCCAGAGGGTGGAGACACCATGCTGGGTGTCTCCGAATCCTTACTTTGGGGAATGATAACTTTGTGCTGAGGAGATTAAAGTCAATGCAAGGCTCCTGGAGTGGGATACGCTCCAGGCTTTAGGGGGGCTCTGTAAATGGGCTAGGGGGTTGTGGGAGGGGACAGACAGCTGTGGTGACAAGCAGATGTGAGCACCGGAGCCACATAAATTCACCGTGACTAAGTCTAAGTATCATCAGCTTTACTCATTTGAAGAATTAATGAGACAAGTGTTGACAAATGGCAAAAAACGGAGTGTTTGCTCCTTGTATAAAGACTAGGTAAAAATCTGTATCTACCACCTGTTCATGGGGATAGCTTTATTTTGTGGATCGAAATGGTATGGGTAGAAAACCGGTGTGCCCTGATTACCCTTGCCATATTCTTCCCTCGGGGGTGTGGAATCTTGATCATTGGGGGGCCACAACCCAGCAGGTTTCCCAGCACTATTTTAAAAAGTCTCAGTACTGGGAAGACCGGTGTGGATTCTTGTCAATTAACCAATCGGAGGCACATACATTCAACCAATGTTTTTACAAGGACATTTTCAGTTGACGCCAATAACATTGACATGACAGGAATTGCAATTCAAACTGTAACAATGCATTGTTAAATTTTTTGTGGAAAGGTTTAAGTTCATTGAAGAATTTGATTCAGACATTACCTTACCAAAAACTATTTTAGTCAAGAAATATACCTTTCACATCCCTATAGTTTCCCCAGTTATTTGGTAAACCATGTCCCAACCAGATATACAGTGCTTTAAGAAAGCTGGATGAGCACAAGCTACATGCATTACTGTTTACTTTGGAGGGAAAGAACACATACCACTTATATAATGTTCTCTTCATATATGTATACCCTCATCTCTTTTGAGATGTGATTAGGTATGCCCTTCTGTTGTTAATCGCTTAGATACTAGCCCTCAATCAGATTCCTGTTAACATTGGAGAATCACGGAAGCAGTTTGATCTCCATAGTATGAAGGTGTGCAGTTTGAACTGACCTCCATAGTATGAAGGTGTAATACATACTGTATATGCACGATTCCCAAGTCGGGGAAAATGCCAAATGCTGCCCCCTGAACAGCCAGGGCCAATCTGGCACAGACAGGTTTCAAACTGCATCTGTTATAGGCAGCTCACTGGACCAGCCAAAATATGGGTGCGATAGACCACCATACTATCCGCCAGCCCTCTGATTACCAAGTTTAATTGGAAGGTAATATAAGCAAGATTGTGAAAAGAGACTCAGGAGGAGGTGGGTGGATTGAGTTACTTGTTTAAGATCATATAAAACCATATGTCAAGCAGTCCCTCACACAAAATAAATAAATACATAGTTACTTAATGGGTATTCATGATTCATATACTAGTTGGCTCTCTCCTCATTAAGCTCACTTAGGCATTTTAGTTTCTCAAAATGTATTGTGCTACTCCTTTCCCCCTCTAGTCAATTACTCCTTTAGGGAAGTGTGAGGATAAATAGGACATCTTAATGAAGTTGATTTTTCATTACCACTGTGTGTTTTTATTTGAAAGTGCTCTGAACGGAATAGACTATCTCGTTATGATTAAGGTTGACAAAAAAAATCTAAATCCACTTAGATGTAAACAATGTATTATGATTAGTATTAAATATTTACAAATGCCTTCATCCGGGCCAGCTCCAACATAAACTGTCTTGAGTGTTGGCAGGGGTAGAGAAAGCTGCTGCCCAGAGGCAGCTTCTGTACACAATAGCAGGTCAGGGTTAATTCCCTTTCTCAATTTTATTTATCCTTTACTTAACCAGGGTAGTCACATTGAGATTGGCATCTCTTTTTCAATTGAGCCCTGGAATGTCAGCTTGAAAAGTACAGAAATAAGCCATCCACACATTCCTGGCCACACTCGCAGTGTTAGTTTGTCTATGGCGCCATGTCATGTGGTCAGTCAATGTCATGGTTGCTTTCTCAGGCCGGTCCTCTCACCGTGACACCGTTCCTTCGCCTGGTCCTGCAGACATGCTGACACTAAACTGGTCAGCGAGTGAAAAAGGGTACTGCTGGAGGCCGGAAAGTTTTTTGGGTGGCATCCGGAAATTGTCCTGGCCTCACGGATTCCCAGAATGTCCAGAGCAAATTATCTTCAGCAGTAGCTGCTGAATGTTGGCCTCCGTGCATTCCTTACCTGCCATGTTTTTAATGGCCCCATTCGCCACCCTAATGAGAGTTTGTACTGTGTGACAGTCTCCCCAGCTGATCGGCATCCAGCCTTGAAGAAGCGTGCCCAGCGGAGCTCGTGTGTGCTGAGAGTGTACATCGCACCCAGAACAACCCTGCGCACGTACAGACACACATAATCTACCGCATTGGAAATAATGGGAGCGATATGTCTCAGGGATTATGCCATGGTCCTCCGGGGCTGGTGCTGAACGAGCTCAGAATGAGAATGTGAAGAATGGGGGAAATTGAATGGCACGACTAACCATTTCACTCGCACGTGAAAGAGCTTTTAACGTTGTTAATTGCACTCGGTCATCACAGGAGCACGGGGCATACCACTGCTTTTTTACAAGGAGCCTCAAGATGACTGATTTCTAAATATGAACACTTGAGGGTGCTACTTACAAGAATGACAGGAAGCAGAATGAACCGTATCCTAATAATCCAATTAATTCTTTGTCATTTCCAAAAGCAGCTGCTTTGGGGAACCCCTTCAGTGACAGATTTATTTAATACAAAATAATTCTGCATGAATTACATGCATTCCAGTAGCATCATAGCAAAAGTGAATTACGTTACATGATATTTCACATTTAAAAGGATAGTCCAGAAAGGACGATTGTATGCTAGTTTTGGTTGTATGCTAGTCAGATGCAGAAGAAAATGTGACAGAAAATTCTACTGTCTGCACTCTAAACCAACATTTCTGTACAACAACCATGTATGCAATGGCATTTAAGAGCAACAAATCCTCATAAAGGTGAACCAAAACATCAAGGAAAATGATTGCATGTGCAAATTGGCTTCATGGTTCCAGATAAGCAACATCGCTAATATTTTGCCTTGTCCAATTCCTAGATGGTATCTCGTTCAGTTGCTAAGCTCTATACTTTACCACTGTTTTTCCCACAGTGAAATAACTGGTAACACTTTCTGTGAGGCCAACATATATAATGCTTTATATTTGCATTATGGTGCCTATTATGCACTATAATATTGCTAATAAGCAATAATAAGCAGTCATAACAACTCATAAGTCATTTTAACAGCCTTATAACACAATATAATGTATCATAGTAACAATTTATAAGACCAAAGGGTATAATGTATTATAGCCATGCTTAGTTGTAAATAGTATGTTATAGGTGATATAATGCATGATAACATAACATAAAACATACTTTCCGACAGGACATATTTAATTATAATGCTTTAATAAGCACTTAAAATTGTAGTTGTTTGCTTAACACTAGGATTGGAGGGTTTCTAGGCCTACAAGAAGATGCCAACCAGCACATTTCAGGCATAGGCATTTGCAAGTGGTAATAATTCCAAACAAAACATACTCCGCGCTCATTCTCAGCATATACACGTATGAATGTAATGCAAGAATAAGTGTAAAGCAATTTAAAAAATAAGTCATATAAGCCAATGTAAGCATCAATATAAAATAGTCCAAGAGTCATTTGTTGATACACATTGGTTGTGCCCACGGCTATATGCGCCTTTGCAAATCCGATTATTTCTTCATTTAGAAATCGCTTCTCTCTTCTGTTCTCTACTTTCAGTCAGCACAAACTTAAGTGTTAGTTTTATTCACATTGATAATTGCTAATTACGCAGCCACATTGCATTGTCTTCTCCCCTCACCCGTTAGTCTAATGGTTCCGTGACTCATAACACAATAAGTGGGACACATGAGTTTCAATAGGCCATTATTGTATGTTTGCTTTTGGCACCAACGCCCAAAAGACATCATGGCTATTAGAGTACTATTGAATTACAACAGTAGTTCATTTTGTTATATCTACGTACATTCAAACAACGCAAGTTGAAAAACATATTTAGGAAAAGTTAGGGAATGGGGGAGACATGACTTTCCCGACGGCAAAGGAAGCTGATTATAAAACATCACAATTATTATTTGTAGGCTTTAAGTAAAGTGAGAACATTTTGACCACAGACACAAACACATAACACATAAAATACATACAAAATAAATTTTAAAAAAACTTAAAAAGAGGGTAACATATATTATTACATAAAAGCCATCTTAAACAATAGTGTTTTCTGCTGAGATAATTAGTAATGGATGAAGCTTCTCTTATTTGTTTTTGTGGTAAACTATTCCATGATTTTTGGGGCGTACACAGAAAAAGTCACTTCACCACTTTGTACATAATTGGCTGAAAATGAATGAAAAGATTAATGTATTCAGGTGCTGGTTGATTAAGAGCTTTAAACACAAGTAAAACAACTTTAAAACCAATTCTAAAACTAACTAGTAACCAATGCATTGACTTTAATACTGGGGAAATATGTGCTGTCCTTTTGGTACGTGTAAGAATTATCACAGCTGTGTTCTGAAGAAGTTTCAGCCATTCTATTGTTTTCTTTCTAAGACCGGCCAGTGATAAAAGCATTGATTTGTTTCCGTAAGTGACACTGAGATGTACAATTGTGTGTTGTCTGCATAACAAAAATGCATTAAATTTAATGAATGCCATGACCACTAATTAGTCTACCAAGAGGGAGCACATACAAAGAAAAGATAAGTGGACCAAGGATGGATCTTTGTGGACTCCACAACTAATGTCAACCTTCTTGAATCTCCAAAGACAAAATAACATTTGCTTCCTGTTAGATTAGATGAAAGCCATTCTGGAACTGTTAGAATAACCCAGTTTCCAGATGTTGTAACAAAGATGTATGATCAGCAGTGTCAAATGCAGCGCAAAGATCTATTAAGACAAGGACAGATACATTCTGAGCATCAGCACAAAGTCAAAGTTAATTTACCGCCTTAACAATAGCAGTAGCCTTTGTGCTGTGGTTTGTTCGAAAACATGATTGAAAATTCTCAAGAATCTTCAGATTTTACTTTTGCCAAGTTACTACCATTTAGTCGACTGATCTTGCTCATGATCTCTGTGATATTGCTCAGAAACGGGGAGGTTAGAAACGGGTCTAAAATCACTCAACAAAGATAGGTCTAGGTTGTGCTTTTAAAAAAGAGGTTTCACAACAGCAGACTTAAGAACAGTGGGAAATGTGCCCTTACCATAGTTAAAATGGTGTCTAACAAGCAATTAAAAACTTATTTGAATATTTTTTGTAGGAATAGAGTCAAGTGAACAGCTTAAGTATTTCAATTTGGACATCATTTCACAAAATCTCTGTGTCTGTGTTGACTGATGTAAAACACTTCATGACGACATCGCAAGATGGACCTAGTGCATCTAAGAATGACATTGTTCTTTATAGTGTTATTTTATAGGCTCTGCTTTGCGACTTTAGCTGACTTATTTGGAGAAAACATCTCTGCTTTTCACAGGAGCTAGACTATCAGGGGTTGATCTAAGGGTATTGTTGAACAAGTCAACTGTGTCACCACAGAATAAATATTCAACTTGTATGGGAGCTTAAAGACCGTCTCTTGACAGTGCATACTGTAGTACTCTTTTGCACAGACAAAGAAGACTCAAAGGATATACAGGAGTGGTCTGGCACAGGAAACTCTCAAATGGAGGAGACAACAATGCTAAGACCTCTGTAAATAACTAAAAAGGCCATGAAATATAGTGTCATATATACTACAGTTTAACTAAGCTAGCTACAGGTAACTGCCAAAATAAAGGAAACACTTGAGTAAATAAAGGGTTCTGGCGGCTCTGTTATGGTGTGAGATTGCATTTTCCCGGCATGGATTAGGTCCACTTAGAGAGAAAGAGTTCCAGACACATGTAGAATCTATGCCAAGGCACATTGAAGCTGTTCTGGTGGCTTGTGGTGGCCCAATGCCCTACTAAGACACTTTTTTTTTGTGTTTCTGTTAATTCGGTAGTTACTTCTATCTAGCTAGAAAGCAATGTTAAGGAATGTCTTTAGCTACCGAGCTAGCTAACGTTAGCCAGCATTGATATTACCCTGTGACTAGCTAGCTGTTAGCTAACAGTTAGCTGTAGCAGGTACAGATGAATCCAAAATCTAATATTATCTCATATTAAAACACAATTATAAAATGCAAAACTGTAAACATTTAATAAACTGCAGTTTTACCAAGAAAGCTAGTTAGACAGATAGAAAGCAAAGTTTAGGAACATCTTTAGCCAGCAAGCTGGCTAACCAGCATCAACAATATACCCTACCTAGCTAGCTATGGCCTCCTGCTAGCTCCCCAGCTAAATGTGTTTAAGTTGCAGTTTATAAACTTTGCTTGCTTGTTGGCTAGTTTGCTTAGTCAAATTTCAGTTTATATGACAGTTTTGCTTTTTGTAATCAGGTTTTTTGTTTCTTTCAGGGGATAACATGATATAATGGATTAATCTGTTAGCTAACAGTTTTGCATTTTGTAAATGCGTTTTCAATCTTTTGAGGGGATATGAAATTGTGGATTAATCTGTAAATGATCATAACTTTGGAAGTGATGTGAAATACACAAGTTTTATGAATTTGAATCCCTTATTGATTGGAATTGTATACTTACATTACAATAGCCTTATTTTTAATAGCTACTCTCTTGTGTAGCTATAACCGATTTAAATAAATAACCGACAATCAAATCAGCATTAGAACATTAATTGATTTATTCTACGGTGGCTTTCAAAACCATGCGTCTCATCTTCAGTGACTTGCTATCTCTTGCACTCTCTTGATTTTGTTCTCCCCTTCTTTATATCAAATTATATTCATATTTTAATTTTTATGGTATTTTAAGTTGATTTTTTTATCAATGGAAAGTGTGACTTCGTTTAATACTCACATTTTTGCATCAGTGATAGTTAGGAGCTGGATAAGGCATAATTGAATATGCTGCTCTTTGTATCTATATCTCAGGTTTGTATCTATAACATATGCCATTTAGCAGACATTGTTATCCAAAGCGACTTATAGTAGTGAATGCATACATTTTTCAGTATATGTGGTCCCAATGGGAATCAAACCCACAACCTAAGCATTGTCAATGCCATGCTCTACCTACTGTTGAATAACCTGAAACGGTACAAAGATAAGCTGTAAACTGCCAGAGGTTAAAAAAAAAAGTTTAGGGTACCAAAAACTGAAAAATAATGTACATTTCAGAGTTGTAAAAAAAGGCCCCTTTCAGGGAACAAGTAATGGGTTAACGTGGGTTAACAGTCACTCTGTGCAAGTTGCCGACTCTGGATCCAGAAAAAGAGCCCCAGACCATCACCCTTCCTCCTCCATGTTTGACAGTTGGTGTCACGCAATGAGGAACCATCCTTTCGCCTACTCGACGGCCTACAAAAACCTTTCAAAATATTCAATATTTTGATTCATCAGTCCATAAGACTTCTTCCAGTCTTCAGTAGTCCACTGGCGGTGCTTCATGGCCAAGGCAAGCCTCTTTTTCTTATTTTGCCATCATAGCAATGGCTTTCTTACTGCCACTCAACCTGTCAAACCTGCAGCTCGAAGTCTTCTCTTCACAGTTGAAACTCATACTTCCTTACTTCGACCTGTGCTTGAAGCTGTTGTCCTGTGAGCCGCCTATCACGCAAGCTGTTGACTCTCACAAACCTGTCTTCTGATTTTGTTGTGGCTTTGGGTCTGCCAGAGTTTCCTCCAGTTTCCAAGTGCCTTTTGATGGTGTAGGAATCTACTCACTGCCAAAGAATTGACATTATTTTTCTGTTTTTTGGTAACCTAAACTTTTTTTTTTTTTACCTCTGGCAGTTTACCACTTACATTTGTACCATTCCAGGTTATTCACTGGACTTGAACTGCTTAAATTTCAGTAAAAACTGGAAAATGGGGGTGTTCTAAAACTTTTGACCAGTAGTGTATGTAGACACATACACATACATGCACACTTCTGAGATGTTGTTTTGTTTTATGCTGTGCTAACAACTCCTGATTAGGCACCCCTCTGCCCCCTAATCCTAAAGGATACAAATATGTCTATATAATCGATACATACTGTACATGTCTCTGCATGTCTCTTACAAGCCCTTTGTCTTCTCTCTCTTTCAGGTTTCATATATACATGTGGCGGGACGTTAAAAGGGAGGAACGGTACCATAGAAAGCCCTGGTTTTCCATACGGATATCCAAATGGTGCAAACTGTACCTGGGTCATCGTAGCAGAGGAGAGGAACAGAATTCAGATAGTCTTTCAGTCTTTCGCTATAGAGGAGGAATACGACTTTTTATCGTTGTACGACGGACACCCTCACCCAGCGAACTTCAGGACAAGGTGAGCGCCCACCCCACAGTGTGATTTATTCACACACACACACACACACACACACACACGCGAGCGCACGCACATGCTTCCAAGAAGCGCTGTGTTGCAGATGAAGGCATGCGGTAGATCATTAGCTTATGGGTCTGGACGGGAAAGGAAAAAAAGGAATCAAAACGGGAGACGAGGAAATAAGCAACTTTAAAGGCTTACACTCTACGTGTGTTTTGACAGAAAAGGCAACACTGATAGCCTAATTATACTTAGCATCTAAATTGGAGCCCTGCTTCTGAGAGAAATTCCTTCTCATTACTGCATGCATCTCACTGGAACAGATCGAAGCCATTCCACTGTAATATATGGCGTAAGTGAAAACAAGATTGCATATATCCGTAGCAGTTGTGCTCATATTAAACAGCCACTGTGAGGAATCTTATCAAGTAATTGAGAACAAAAATGTGCCTTTTTCTTCCTCGCTAGAGGAAATCATAATTGCACAGCATTATGTTAATGTGCCTTGAGCTCAAAGCACAGATATCTTTCCATTTAAATTCTTTGTTTCAGAAGGTTGCCTGCAGATGTCTTGAGTCTTAAATACATGAGCTATGTGATTTGGTTGAGGTTGGGGTGGCGGGGATTGGCGGGGAGATATGTGAGATGTTTGGGTTAATTTCCTGGTCTGTTTATCTGGACTTAAATCCAGTTATACACCAGCCTCTGCAGCAAAGGTGTCACTCCTGCTAGAACACCACCAATCTGTACCACATCAGATTAAAGCAGAGGAAGTGTGTGAGGGCAAAGGAGGGTGGCAGTGTAGTGTAATGGTTAGGGAACTGGGCTTGCAACTCAGAGGTTTTAGGTTAAATTCCCAGGTGGGATACTGCCGTCGTACCCTTGAGCAAGGTGCTTAACCTGAATGAGATAAAATAGATTTCAGTAAAAAATATCCAGCTGTATAAATGGATTGTATGTAAAAACATTGAAACTGTGTAAGTCACTCTGGATACAAGAGTCTGCTAAATGCCTTAAATGTAAAATGTGAAATGTAAAGGAGAGGTGGAGGCTGCCAAAGTACCTGAATAATTCTAGATGTTAACAACACACAGGTAACTGCCCAAATAAAGGAAACACTTGAGTAACTAAAGGTTTTTACCAAGGGCAAGATGAACACCATACAATAAATACAAAGCCAATAAATACAAAGACATTCTGGGTGATCATCTTCATATGGTGAAACATTGCTGTCCTAATGGGAGTGGTCTCTTCCAGAAGGGCAATGCCCCTATCCACAGGGCACTGAATGGTTTGATGAACATGAAAACGATAGAAACCAAATGCCATGGCCGTCTCAGTTACTAGATCTCAATAATTATGGAAGATTCTGGAGCGGTGGCTGAGACTGCGTTTTCCACCACCATCAATAAAACACCAAATTGTAGAATTTGAAAAATTTGAAGAATGAAAAATTGTGTTTTTAATTAACCTTTATTTATTTTGCTTATTCAAAATTCATTGAATTAAGCATCGTGCCCTCTCCCGCAATTAGCAAAGCCACCCCCCCACCCCCCACCCCGCATAGCACAGGTTCCTTAAGGTTGTCTTTAGCCTTTAACTCGAGACAGGGCTGGGACAGCTTTAGAGGAGAGCAAGGCAGAGCGGTTCAGGCTCAACTCTCGGCATTTGATTGATACCCCGTGACCTGGTTTTACATAAATTGAGATTATTTATGTGGTCGAGGCTGAACATTGTAATGAATGTTGTATAATAAATCACCTCATATGCAAAGTGCTCTCGGCAGCTGGATCAGCTAGTCGCCCCCCCCCCATCAACACACTCAGCACCCTCTCCTGTTACCTTGGGAATTTTTTTTTACTTGGAGCGATCCTCAAATATCTGAACGTATTGGTAATTACTTTGAAATATTTACAGATCAATCTAAATCCGCTGCAGATGTGATGAAATATTAAACGATGCATCCAAATTAATCCGAGATGCGTCTAAATAATAATTTGGCTGGCTGCGACGTCGGAGGTTTCACTCCGCATCGACTTCTTAAAGGCACAAGATTACAGGAGACAACTGCAAGGATCACTTCCTCTCGTCGATCCACAAACTTGAAAGCATACAGTGCAATTTGGGCAGTAAATGTTTGCGGTTACTGGGAATAAGAGAACAACACCTTGACTTCTACATGTAACACGCCTATTTAGTGCCATATTAGTGCCATATTAGTGCCACTATTAGCAATTTGCTTGATGCCAATGGAGAAAATGGTTACACAGCCCATAAGGCCATAGAAGAGTTCAGGATTTGTCCATTAAGTAGCAACAGGTATGTGTTGTTATTTCATTTACATGAATGTGTGCAGTAACTACACATTTAATGGAAAAGGGAGTAACCACATATTAAATATTGGGGGAAAATTAACCTAAGATTCATGGGTGTAGAAAAAGTTGAATGCCGTAGGTGAGGGGGTAATGGTTACCAGTTCCTTCTCCAACATGAAGCCTTCTGGATATACAATACAGTAGCACCTTCTGGCCTCAATGAGGAGCTGGACCTAAAACCATTCCTCCTCAATTCAAGATTTTTTTTCACATGTACTTACATGATTTTCGGACCTTTTCTTTATATTTTTATTGTGTACAAGCTCAGAGACGTGGTGCCATTTATTGTTTAACATTTCTTCTTTTTTCTTGTTGCACTATGCATATATTGATTGATTGATTGGTTGATGGGATGTCTTCCTAATTACAGATGCCTGTGGTCTGTTGTAAAAGAATAAGAGATGTTGAAAAAAGATGCCGAAACATTGGGTGCTATCAGCTATTAACCTGCGGAAATACATTGATTGTATACGCATTTAAATCTGTGTGTGGTCCACCTCTATTCTGCATGTGATGTTTAGCATTAAAACTGGAGATGATGACTCGTCATGGCTTATGATGAAAATGTGCTATTCAGCATGCCAGTCTTGTGCCAGTCTGTTTATGTGCGGCTCTTTGGATGTGATATTGATGCAGATGGGAAAGAAAATGCGTTCATCTTCATTCTGTCTTTTCAAGCTCTTTCGCCTGCCGATCAGATCCGCAGGAGCTTGCATCTGGGAAATACCGGTGGCATGTTTTGATATGCATGATTCTGGCTGTAAAAGTCTTGTACAGGTAACTGCCAAAATAAAAAAGAATAAACACCTAAATAAAAAAAATTAATAGGCCATTGGGCCACAATGAGCTGCCAAACCAGCTCCAATGTGCCTTGGCATAGATTCTACAAGTGTCTGGAACTCTATTGGAGGGATGCAACATCATTCTTCTTTGAAATTTGGTGTTTTGTTGATGGTGGTGGACAATTCTGTCTCAGGCTCCAGAATCTCCCATATGTGTTAAATTGGGTTGAGATCTGATGACTGAGATGGCCATTGCATATGGCTTACATTGTTTTCATGCTCATAAAACCATTCAGTGACCACTCGTGCCCCGTGGATAGGGGCATTGTCATCCTGGAAGAGACCAGGATCCCTGTTTACTGTAATCAAACAGAAATGTCACAGTTCTGTCCCCCCTTTAATCTCCTTAATTTGGTCGCACACCTGCAAACAGTGCTTTAACAGGGCATAAAGGAGGGGGCTTTACAAATCACATTAGAAAGTGAAAATCAGACGTGTGGTGTGCAGTGCTCGGCAAAGAAGAAATCACTGCAGCCTCTTTTGGTGACATCTAGTGGCTGATGTATGTAGTGCTCTGCAGTCAAAAGATTTAGCGTGCCCGGATTTGGGAACTACTGTATATTTCACGCATTTGTGTCTTCCGAGGGCTACCTTGGGAAAATGTACCACAGAACTCTTGCACATCCAGCATTTTCCTCTATTTCTGAATGATCCAGTTCTATTTTGTTCTATTTTTTAATTGTTCAGTGACTGTTCACTACCAATTTAAAGATCCGTTTCTCAGTTAGGGCTGCAAGGCACCATTGACTACAGTGGCCATCATTAATAATGAATAACAATTATTAATGTTATCATTAACAATGAGAAAATCCATAAAATAACATTTCTCCATTGTTACAGTATTGATTAACATTTCTTGCCTTCCGGGTTGTTCCAATTTTATATGCACTTGATAACTAGTTTTTGCCTCTTTGGGCACTTGGATTGTATTTAACAGAAAGGGGGCACAAATCTAGACACCCAGGAGGAAGAACTGAGGAATTTGGGGTAATTTGCTTACCACATTAGCATACACTTTGAATGTAGGATACCATATATATATATATATATATATATATACACACATACAGGGGGTACGCAAATTAAACACCAAATTAAAAAGGGCTCATATATTGAAGTAACTAAATCACAATTAAAATGGAATCTACATATAGATTCATATTAATGTCAATACTAATTACAAATATGTTTCTGTTATGAAATATGAAATAGTTATTATGTGAGTTTCCAAAGCAACATGAGAGGTCTAACAGATTTTGATAAGAGGTCAAATAGTTGGTGCCAGAATCGCAGGTGCATCAGTCACAGAAATGTCAGAACTGTTTAATGTGTCAAGGGGAACAGTGTCAAAAATCATGACGGCCAAACAAAGAAAGATTGCATCAGGGAAGAGGAGCAGTGGTCACAAATCACAGCTTACTGACAGGGATAGATGGACACTTAACAGGATAGTCTCTAAAAAACACTAAACAATAGCCACAAAGATGACCACAGAATTGAATCTAGACCCAGTTTCAACAAAGCTGATACAGTAATTATGATAGGGCATAATTTGGAAACTGATTGCAACCGAGGCCAATGCACAACAATGCATAACCTGGTGTAATGAGCACAAAAATTTGACTTCTGAGCAGTGGAAGAAAGTAATATGGTTTGATGAGTGATCTTTTGCTCCTTTTCCTACATCTGGATGGATTTATTTTTGTAGAAAGCCAAAGGAAACCTTCGACCCACAACAACTGTTAAACATTGTTTCCTCAAGATTTTCCAATGTTCCAAGACGAAAATTGCCCCATACACACTGCTAAATTGATTCAATAGTGCTTTCATGAACACCAAGATAAAGTCAAACACCTTCCATGGTCTCTGAAACCAAAAATGCCCCCATACACCATACACACTGCTAAATTGATTCAAGTGTGCTTTTATGAACACCAAGATATGAAGTCAAACACCTTCCATGGCCTCCCCAATCACCAGATCTATACATTATCAAACCTTAATGTATATATAATTCATGTATGTATATATATATATGTATATATATATATATATATATATATACAGTGCCCCTTTAAAGTGTACACCACATCTCACACATTTCACCTTTTGTTGCCTTACAGCCTGAAATTAAATCATATTAAATCAGACTTTTGTCACCTTTGTGTACACATTTTACCCTACAACTTTCAAGTGGAAAAAAAATCCTCAAAATTTCTGAACATTAATTAAAACAAAAACAAAAAAACATAACTTGGATTGATAAGTCTACACCCCACTTATCATACCAATTGTAAACTAGCTCAGAGGTTACCAATCACCTTGCAGATCACACACCAAGCTAATTGGCCTCCACCTGTGTTCAATTGTAGTCATTCTGATTACTTCAGAATAAAATCAGCTGTTCTTAGAGAATGCCACTGCTGGGTAGTGCATTTCAGAGTAAAGAATCCACCATGAACAACAAGGAGCTTTCAAAAAACTCTGGGATAAAGTTATGGAAAGACACATGGGACCAGGACCACAACATCAGGGCCTTGCCTAGATCAGGCCATCCGTCCAAGCTGGATGACCGAGCAAGAAGGAGACTGATCAGAGAGGCCACAAAGAGGCCAATGGCAACTACAAAGGAGCTACAGGACTTTATGGCAAATAATAGTCAATGTGTGCATGTGTCAACAATACAGAAAGCTCTCCACAATTCTGGTCTGTATGGTATGGTGGCAAGAAGGAAGCCAGCACTCAAAAAAGTCCACATTCAGTCCTGTTTGAAAAAAACACTGAAGATTGAAACACTGAAAAACACTGAACACTGAAGATTCTGAAGCCATGTGGCTTAAAGTGTTGTCGTCCGATAAAACCAAGATATCATTTTTTGGCCTAAATGTGGAAATCCAATACAGCACATCACCCAAAGAACACCATCTCTACTGTAAAGCATGGTGGTGGCAGCTTTCTGTTATGGGGGAGTTTCTCGTCAGCAGGGACTGGGACACTTGTCAGGATAGAAGGGAATGTGGATGGAGCAAAATAGCGAAACATTCTTGAGGAAAACATTACATTTTTACATTTTAGGCATTTAGCAGATGCTCTTATCCAGAGCGATTTACACAGTTTACATTTCTTTACATACAATCTATTTATAGAAGAAAAAAAAACTTTTTCAAGAACAGATTGCTAACCCGCCACATAGACCTGACTGTCCAGAGGAATTTAAAAGAAAAAGACCATACGTCACGCAGTGTAATCTGGGGGTATGGTACGTCTCTTCGACAGATCAGCGGCTTAAAACAAGTACTTCATCTTGAGTGGCTCAGTTGGTAAAGGCACCCTTCACATCTTGCAGTTTTGCAACTGCACAACGGCTTTTATTTTTATTTAATTTCTCCTTTATTTAACCAGGTGAGTCCCATTGAGATGTCTATCTCTTTTACAAGGGAGCCCTGGCCAAGAGAACAGCAAGCAACACATGTTACAACATAAAATACAATACAAAAATCACAATACAGCAAGTTACACATTTAACCAGGTGTATGCCTTTTAGGTGTCTATCTCTCTTACAAGGGAGCGCTGGCCAAAAAGAGCAACATGCAGATCATGTTGCCACATAAAAATACAATACAAAAACCACAACACAGCAAGTTAGACATTACACATTCTCAAGTAAAACAGATGCAAACCTCTATGCCCTGCAGAATACTTTAGCTTTAGCTAACTGTGAGCAGGGGTCTGTACAATTAGGATACAATGTGCTCAGTCCTAGAAGAGTAGGGTGGGTTTAAGCCATCCTTTCCCCCTAGCTACTCACAGGCACCCGGCACGCTACCACTTAGTTGTCAGTGAAATATACACCTCTCTCAGTGCTGGCTCTCCCATGGTATGTTATGTGCATGATAGGGTGAAATAGTAATTTGTCCCCATAGACCCTTTGTTTCTAAATGCAAGGAATGGAAGACAGCATATGAAAGTTTATACAGAACAAGTACACCGCTGAGAGAATGGAAAGGGTGAGGTCACTTATTGTAATCATATTATGATGCCCAATTTTTTTTTTAAGAATGCATTTATATGGTAATTACTCTCTGGTTGGCATGGGAGATAGGAAATGGCACTTAACCACAGTGCTAATCAGATCTCCCTGCTTCCCCATCACTTTAGATGTCAGAATAAACACAATTGTGGTTGTGCATAATGAAATAATAGCCTCATTTACCTCCTCTACACCTATTTTTGGAATTGTTATGTGGTTTTATTTTATAAGCTAATGACTAAATTATCCTTTGGAGCAGATTAAAGTCATGCCTTGATGAATCTAATTTAAGTCAACCACAAAGGTGCCTGTTGGGAGGACCCGTTAAAAAGGCCTTGCATAAATTCTAGCAATTCTTTTTTTTCTGAAATTTGTTGCCGATTTATTCCCGTTTTTCTCCCAATTTAGTAGCAAATTATATCCTCTATTTCTTTCGATTCACCCTCCCCACGAACTCGCCACCCATCACTATGGGACAAGTTAATTCCCTAAGGTCGGCGATGATCCACCTCCTCCGAGACAGAACTCGCCCACCTACTTTCTAGAGACACCCTTCGCGCTTCTCGGGGAGCTCGTGCCGGCTCACCCTCCACCCTCCCCCTGGGACATACAGCCAATCGCTCTCGGTCAGGGCCGATCTGGCGCAGTCAGGTTTCAATTCTAGCAATTCTGATATGTTTCAATTCAATGGGAATGGATGGTAGGATTGGACGTGGTATGGCATAGTTCCACACAATCACTAAAGACCTTCAGGTCACTTATCCTAGCTCGCGGCTGGCAGGTACATTGTGCGCCAGCCTGTCCAAGGCCTCAAAAGAGTTAGCAAGGAGTTTTCATTCTGTGGTGCATCTCATCTCTTTAAATGCCAGAGAACAAATTCTGTTATTTTGGCACTTAAAATAAAGGAAACAAATAGCAGGACAAAATTCTGAACAAATTCCAAAGATGATTGGGGGGCTTTTTTTTTTATTTTTAACTTTGTTTCAGATTTTGTCCTGTTATTTAGTGACCAACTATACCCTCTACTTATTTCGATTTCCCTCCCCACATGAGTTCGCAGCTCATCTCTACAACTCCGCTTCCTTCGAGACGGAATTCGCCCACCCATGTTCTGGAGACACCCTTACGTGCTTCACAGCAAACTCGAGCTGGCTCACCCTCCCTCTCCCCCTGAGGCGGACAGCCAAATGCCGCCCTCAATTGGGGCTAACAGCCAGGGCCAGTCTGGCAGAGACGGGTTTTGTCCCTGATAGGCAGCTCACACTCGGACTAGCCAAGATATGGGTGTGTTAGACCGCTACGCTATCTGCCACCAGAAATGAAAGCTCCTGCTTGTGTTATTTTTTTCTACCAGCGAAGACCCTACTTCGGACTGCAGCCTTACAACAGAACAATGACCACATCCAACCACAGGAGATGTCCACTTGAAGCTGCTTTTTCCCCCAAATGTTTTTAAAGATGCATCTTTGTTTGTGCCGCAGGGTAGGTTTGTGTTCGCTCGAGTGTTTAACAGCAACAGGATGTATATCAGCAAGCAGAGCAGCACCTGCGGGCTCGCGCCAAGAAAGTGGCTGTAAATCAAAACAGAGTGCTTCGACTTTGAGTTAAAGTTCAGCCTTTTGAAATAATTTGTGTGCAGAAGGAAAGGATCAGGACAAAGTGCCGCAGACAAATTCTATTTGTTTTTCTGTGCCGATGCCTTAAAAAAGAGAACTGTGTTTTTTTGGTGTGGGGAATCTGTACAAAGTAGTCCAAATCTGTCTGCAGTATTCATGTTGGTATGGGTCTTGGTAGCAGTAGCACACTTTCATCGATGCCTTGTTTCCTTTAGGGTGGCTTGTCCACTTTCCTGCATCCACACCATTATTGCTTGAAATAGGTGATGCTGTGCTCAGGCTGATGAACATGTGTCTCGGTAGATGATCAGTGCTGAGGTGGATAAACCTGTGCTCAGAGTGATTAATCAGCACCCAGACTTATGAAGCTGTGCTCACCTGGATAAATCTTTGCTCAGGTAGATAAACCTTTGCTCAGGTAGATTAAGCTTTGCTCAGGTACATAAACCTGTGCTCAGATAAAGCTTTCCTCAGGTAGATAAACCTGTGCTCAGATAAAGCTTTGCTCAGGTGGATAAACCTTTGCTCAGGCAGATCTGTTCTCAGGTAGATGAAGCTGTACTCATCTACGCAGGTGTAGATGAAGGATACAGTTGTTCTCAGGTGGGCACAGCTATGTTCAGATAAATGAAGTGAGGCTATCTAATGAAGTGAGGCTGGTGGCTATCTGATTGGGACACATCACATAAACAGTACAAGTCATAGCACAGTAGCAGGAAATTAACCTAATGGAAGCCAAAAAAAAGAAGTGTTTATCAGCAGTTACAAGTTTGTAACCCCCTTAATGCAAAAACAAATGTGTTCCCATGCACAGAGAGCTTCAGAGGGGAACGGCAGGTGTGATGAGTGTGTGTGATGAGTGTGTGTGTGTGTGTGTGTGTGTGTGTGTGTTAGGGGGTAATTAATGAAAACTGTCAGTACCTCTGATTGTATATGCCTGAACAGGTATTTTGCTCCACAGGATGTTTCAGATATATCTAATCATGCCTAGATGAAAAGTACAATTGACCTTTTTTTACCCCCTTGTTTGAATATTCTCTAATAGCCATAAAATCACCATGGACATCCTTTGATGTTAGAAGTGCAGACAGCATGTGCAGTGAAAGCGGGCACATAATTGTGCCTGTGTTTAACCCTAAGGTAAAAACAGTTTGATCTCCTCATAATGTCCTCAGACAGAGGGCATCAAACACAGGGTCAAATACATGGGTGACACACTGTTATGTGTGCAAGCTCGGGTCAGTGCTGTATTTAGTTTGATCTGATCGCCATTCATTTTAGCCCTTTCCCTTTCTGTCACTTTCCACAACATTTCAGCTTTTCCTGCTGTTGTGTGCTATATTGAGTTTCAGGTGTTTTTTCTTTCAAAAGGGTGATCAGCTGCAACTCAAGCATGGCACGCTTAACTGCTTAACCACAGTGTGAACTACAACTCATCCAGAGTGCTTAAGAAAAGTTTTAAGCACGCCCCAATAGACACAAACACACACACAAATATGCACATATTCGTACTCTCACACACATACGAATGAATTAACATGAATTTATATAGCACTTTTTTTCCAAGGAACATACACACATACACACACACACACACACACACATACACACAAATAGGCACATATATTAGTACTCACACACACAAATATGCACATATATTAGTACTCACACACACACACACACACACACACATACACACAAACAGGCACATATATTAGTACTCACACACACACACAAATATGCACATATATTAGTTCTCACACACACACACACAAATATGCACATATATTAGTATTCACACTCACAAACACTGAAAAAGGAACCCCTCATGTCATAAATCCTATCACCTCTTTGGAAATGTAGGTGTTGTATATGACTAATAGCTTACAGCAGCAACACCCTCTCAGGTTACAGACCAGCTAAAGCATTATCACATTTTGATAATATATAAATCCGATGCGTAAACTGAGGCAGAAGAGCGTTGTGGCGTAAGGCGTCGGCCTGGCGGTGGTGCCGCAGCATGAGAGGGAGTGTTCCTCCGCTCCGGTGTAATTCCATTGGATAAGCCTGCGGCGTGGCCCATAATCCCCTCAGGGTGTCATTAGGACATGTTGAGCTGGCTGGAGATCGCCCGCAATGACTTACGGCCGCTCTTTCCTGGGAGTGACCGATAACACCTGCGCAGCTGGTTCAACCTCGCTTCCCCTGATCCCCGGAGAGGTCCGGGGATGGTGAGCACGCTGCCTGGGTCTTAAGGCCCACGGGGGACCAGTGGCCAGCGAAGGGGGGTGGGGGTGGGGAGCTGCGTGATCAGCTCTATGATGGACAGGGAACACGTGTGGGCCTCTCGGATGCCCCGCGTTTCACAGTCGACGGCACGGCCCCCCTTTATTTATTCATACCAAGGAGGCCCTTCCATCTCCCCCACCCACTCCTTTAAAGAGCATTGATTCCACAGCTTGGAACTGTTCCCGCCTCGTTCCAAATTTTTTTGCATGGCTTTTATTTATTTTTTCCCCTTCCTCCTCATATTCACGGAATATCTTTGTTTAGCTTCTACATGCGCCGGTCATGAATAAAATATGCGCCTGTAATGTATCTAGAGCCGTGTGCGGGGAATAGCTGCTCACAAAGCTGCCCAGCTTTACACACCTAGTTTTTTTTTTTTTTTTTTTTTTTTTTACAGAGCAACACAATTTAGTGTATAGAACTGTATCCTCCAAACGCGTCGCAGTGACTGAATGAAAGAGGAAACGCATCAATAAATACAGAATAGGTGCAGAAACAAAGAGCTGGCTAGAAAGCCTGTCTTTGCTCCGGCTTTTTTGATTACATTTCATCGCTATTCCCTTGAAAATCGCCTCGTTGTAAAACTCTATGGATAAGTGGGCTGCGGCAACGCGGTCTCTCCCTGTTGTCTGCCTGGCTGTTTGACGGTGGTTTGGGGGGCAGTGAAGACGTGTGGCAACGATAAATATGCATTGCATGGGAATTTATTCCTTTGATACCTTGGGGAAATGCTTGCATGCATTTTTAATGCGTCCACTTGTCATGTGTCCGACTGGGGCGCGCGTCAGACCGTCCGCAAACCGCAGGGTTTCAAAGGGCTATAGTCTCTTTCCCAGGGAAAAGCTTAGGAAAGAATTCAGAATGGCGGAAGGCGAGAGACATTTCAGTGATAATATTCACATCCAGTTAAACAGTTCGGAGCCCATCTTCGATAAAGCAGTGTGTATTTTAACGTGCAATGGCTACAAAGACGTACTGCGATACAGTCTAGGGCACAACGTGCCCTTCTTTTAATCACTGCCTTTGCTCTAAGTCAGGGGTGTCACACTCATTCCATTGAGGGCCGAGTGTGTGCAGGTTTCTGTTGTAACCAATGCATTACACCAGGTGATTTCAATTAGGTTCCCTCCTTAGTTGAAGAAGTGAGCTAATTAGTGAAATCACCTGGTGTAGTGCATTGGTTGCAACAAAAACCTGCATACACTCGGCCCTCGATGGAATGAGTTTGACACCTGTGCTCTAAGTGTTCTGTCCGAGGAGAAGCATGGATTTGATCCTGCTGCACTACATTTCCCACAGTGCACTGCTGATGTTGTTTCCCATTTCACGCCCTTTGCTCGTTAGCCCGAGGCCTTTGTTGGAGGGCCACCTCTGCACTCTGGCACTGAATCGCTCGCTGATTGATATCTCCACTACAGTAAAGTTCAATATGAAGCCCTTGTTGTTCTGTCTCCCACACTTGGTTTGACCCTTTTATTAAGCTTGGGAGACTAGCTGTCTGTGTGGTGGTTAGTGAACTGAGCTAGGCTTGTAATCAGAAAGCTATAGTTTAGAATTCTAACTGAGGTACTCCTGTTGCAACCTGGAACAAGGTTCTTAACTTGAATTATCTCAAAACACATGTAGTTGTGTGAATAAAGAGTATGTGACCATGTAAGTGTAGCGGTGGAGCTCCGATACATGCATTAACATGTGAGCATCCGCTACAGAATGCGACATCAATAAGAGTATGAATAGTTCCCTTGGCTGGGGACTCGGGTCTTTAGCTTGGCGAGCTAATCGTATCTCTTGTTGTGTTGGGATCCTTGGTTTGAAACTTAGCGGCAGACCAACTCTGTTACATAAGAAATGATGAATACACAAAAAAATGACAATGCAAGATACAACACTGCGATACAAATGGAATTGTGTATGATAAGAACAGGGTATGTTATAGTATAGTAAGTTGCAGATGGTTTCTATGTTAAAGCCAGTATTGAGGGGTATGATTTTCTAGTGGTTCGTGGGTCACATGGGCAGAAACATATGTGTCATAGAGAATTATTTTTCCTCAAGTTTAATTCAAATCTGTTGGCTAGTTTTTACATTATAACTTGACATAAATAATACACTTTAGAGATTCATCTAGTACCCTGTCACATGCCACGTGACAATCCCTGGACTGGAGCAGAGCAGCTGATGGTAATAACTGGCAGAGGAGTGAGGTTTTGCTGGTCTACAGACCGGATCTAAAAATAATTCTGTCTCTCCCCCCAGACACGGGAGAGACAGTGGGAGAGCAGGTTAAAATAAAACAAACACAAACACAAAGTCTTCACCCTACTTGTCGCGAAGCTTTCGGGCAAAAACAATTAACTAAAATAAGAAACTAAAATAATCAAGACTTAATGAACCGTTAAGGGGGGAATCCCCTTTCGGGGAACACACAACAAACAGTCACTCCACACACATCAGAAGACACTGCGCCTCCTCAGACCGGAGCTCCCCTAGAACCTCCCCAGGCACACAAATATCCAGTGACTTTTCAAGTGCTTCCCAAACCCATGCATACAGAGACACATACAGAGAGTTATCTTTTACCCCAAACACAGAGACCCTTGCCACTCCTCACAGGGAGAGTTCTCTGGCAACCAGCCCCGAGACACTCTCCACTCTTTCAGTGGGAGTTCTCGGGCCGTTGTCCAGAAACACTCTCCACTGCCCGAGTGCGAGTTCTCCAATCACACCGAGGGCGAGAGGCGGACCCTCTTTCAGGGTTCCCTCTTGCTCTTTCACGACTATACCGAGGGAGAGAGATGGACCCTCTTTCAGGGCACCCTCTCTCCCCCTTTCCCACACACACAGGAAGCACTCTACTCAGTCACTTTTGACAAACGCACACAGAACTCAACATAAACTCCACACAGACTCCACCTCCCAGAAGCTTGGATTACAGACACGCACCACCATGCCTGACAGAGTCACATCAAACATCAAACACTCCACAATAATACACGCGCATGCACTCAAACGAATGACCAGACAAAGACTAACTATCAATATACACACATCAAGACAAAGACAAAACTAACATTCTTGATTCACACACATCAATGACAAGACAAACTGATTCCCAACTTGCCCCACCTGCTCTTAAATAGGCTTACTTTCTGCCTGGCTCAGGTGGGACTCGTGAGGCAATCACCCGTCTATCATTCACTCACCCAATCACAACCACTCAACACCAAACAATTCACATTCTCACACATAAACCAAATCAGTCAATTGAGAGTGCCAAACCTGCCCCAGGAAAGTCTCCCTGCTCCAAAGGCCTCCACAACATGTAAAAACAAAGGCAAACATGCCACTCCCATGTTGCCGAGACCGACACCCTCCACATACCCATACATGCTCAGAAAACATATACTGTGTAGGCTATCATAGCTACTCTCATGATTCCCTGTAAACTGTTCACTTTCTAAGATTACTAATTTTGTTGCTTATGCAAATAGTTTTATTTTTTTACAAAAAATTGTATCAAGTTTCCTTAGTTACCTCTCATGGTCACTTAAAGCATTTTTATATAATCATATCATATGTATATGGTAGATCACATGTTTTATACTGATTATAATGTGTTCTACTTTCATCTGACTTATGGGAATACTGCATATAGTTTTTATCCATATATTATTTAAATTCCTTTTGTATGGGGAATCTAAATCTGTCAAAATGTATTCTACATTTGTTAATTAATTGGCTGTTGAAACTTTGCTCAGGTGCGCGTCATTATACTCCAGGGAAAGACCACTGCGAATCTGGAAACGATGGCATACAGCGATATTCACAAACTGGCCCGGGGTCTTCCAGAAACATCACTGAACAACCAGTAATACCTGTTACGCCATTAAAACTGAGCCTTAATGAACACACCCACCTGACATAACATTCAAGGGCATCTAATAATGAGAGAATTAATTTTGGTCGCGCCGAGGGGAGAAATGACAAGAACAACAACAACACGACGGCGCAACATTTTGTTTTACACCCCTTCGAGTGTTCCTCAATGAAGCAGATTATTATCACCCCGCTGTGCCCTCAGCGCAGAGCTAATGGCACTCAAGTGGTCCCAAGCAGCGGCCGTCTTCCATTCCGTATTCCAACAGAAAGCCGGGGCGCTTGCTGTGGTAAATAACCCGTGTGAAAAACTCCAGGAGGGGCCTACTAGAGCAGCAAGAGGCCGCCCCCCGTCTTACATAATCAAAAGCCTGTCTTTTCTTGCCTTTTTCATCCATACGTCCCTTTTGCAAAAGAGCCTTTTGTCAACTGCTGAGGCAGAATCTGTTGCGTGTTTTGTTTTTTTGGCATAATTAAAGCACAGTAATTTAAATATCTTGTAGGATTTCTCTTTTATGTCCAGAGAAACCAGGGCCACCAGGTCTGCACTTTCTTGTCTCCAGCCAGCATCGGCTTTCCCGCATGAGTAGAAAGGCACCGAGCAGAAAAGAAAAACGCATAAAAACTCACAGGGTGCGTTTAACATTTTAAATAACTTATCATTGCGCATTTCCAGAAACCCAGGAGATTAGATTGTGCTTACAGAATTTTAGAGACATAATTACATGCTGTGAATGAATTGCCACATTTTCGGGGCTTCCTTGTTATGAGTAGCCTGTGAAGAAGAGCGGTGTAGTTATACAAGCACGTTCCTTTGGGAAGCTGATCTGTAAAAGGCAGCTGGTTAAATGGCCTTGTGCGTTCTCAGTGCCTACTTCCTGTCACCCTTTCTCATGCACTTTCATGGGCAGCATTGTTATGGGGCCATCTGAGATGCATCTTGCCATGGCTTGGACTATGTTCCAAAACAATAATCCTTTCCCTGCTGTGTTTAATATATTGTTATTACTTTTTTTAAATGGGTTGGGAATTTTGTCACATTAATGCTGAGTTTAATTTTTTGGTTTGGTTTGTATTTAGTCTATTAGCCACATTTGTTTGAGTGCATTGGGTATATTGTATGAAAGGTCATATTTGTCAAAAACTGCACAAAAGGAAAATACTATTTTTTTCCATTTTGACAGTAGAGTAGTATTCAAACGTTTCATGGGGTAGTGAAACATTGTAGCCACAATCATCTTTACAGTTGCCAGTATAGCATTGCATCCATTATCTTAAAATCGGGTTTAGATTAGGCCTAGATAGTTTATCCATCGCATATGGGTAATGTCTTGAAAGCCCAGCATCTCTGGAGAACAGTAAATTGCATTGCAATCACAGGTATCTGAATGCATTACCATACATATACAGATGCTTGGCGATTACATTTATTTATTCAAACCTTTTAATCTCCCAGATGCCCTAAGACACAATTGTCTTTTTCAGGCATTGTGCATTCTCTAAACCACAATGAAGTTATTCAGAGGATTATTGGTCAAACTTTATATTGAAGGTCTTGCACAAAAGCTACATATAGCTTTCATAATAATAGCATGCAGTGGTGGACGAAGTACACAAACCCTTTACTTGAGTAAAAGTACAGATACCCTGATAAAATATTACTCCAGTAAAAGCTTTTTAAAAGTCCTACATTTAACCCCATTTGCCTTTGAAATGTCAGGGGAGTGAAAGTAAAAATAAAAGTAAAAATCAAAATACTTAAGTAAGCACATACATTTGAAAAATGTACTTAAGTACAGTAATAAGTTAAAGTAAAGTAAATGTACTTTGTTAGTGTCCACCACTGACAGCATGGCACCTCCACAAGCACTACATAAGCATTGAAAATCACCCTTAACAACTGCCAAAAACTACCAGTTTTATGTCACCACATACAGTATGTATGTTATGGGTTTACCATGATACATCAAATCAGAATGTAACTTAATGTGCAAATATAGCCCTATAACAGTATCATTTAGTTGGCCAGTATAAGTGGTTAGACCCTTCATTGAAGTGGTTACTGGCTTGTCAAGTAAATTGTGACTGCATTTGAACTCCGGCATGGTTCCTTTGTCTCTGTTTGGGTCACAGTGTGCTTTAATGGTTAAGGAAATTGATATATTATCAAACAGCTTCAGGATGCTGTCCTGCACGGAGCCTACTGTATCTCTGAGTAAGGTGCTTAAGTAGAAATGTTCCTGTAAATTTCCAGTTGTACATATGAATAATATATGTAAAATGAGTGCTAAGTAAGTCACCACAGATAAAGACGTATGCTAAGTAAATAAATAATGGGATATCCCTAACAATGCCGTGCAATAAATATGTGGTGAACACATTGTTTACATTTCATCCTTCCTTTACACTTAATGTTCATTTTAGTAATGTCTCTGTTTGTTATCTGAGCCTTTTTTTCTTTCCTCTATTGAGATTCATTGTGCTTCAATGTCAGTTCCTTGTAAAAAGGCAAGAGTTTTACCACCTTTTTCAAACATATTTGAACACATGCACGCACACACACACATACACCAACACACAAATAGCCCATGTGGGTTGATGAAGGTTTTGCTGAAGCATATATCTTGTAGCACAGAAATGAATGTCTTGGGATGTGCTCACACAGGGTCTTTAGCATACTCCCTTAGCTCGAGCCACTAAATTACAGAGGAAATTAGATCTACGAGTGCTCACACTCATGAGTGCCCTTGTATGCAAAAGCAAAGAAATGAAAATAACCACACTGGAGCCATGCTGGGATGTACGAATACATGCTGGTGCAGATACAATGTCTGAAAAGTTTGAACCAAGTGGCCAGGTGCCAGGTGAGTGAACAGGAGAAACAGTACAGAGATGGCTTTTCTTCTGCCTGCTGTGCTTCCTCATTCTAAAAGGCACATACATAACAGGAGGATCTGAGGCCGTTTTGTGTCGCAATGCTTTGCTGTGGTCCAACTTGAGCCAGACGTCAATCGATTAAAATATAGGAATACAGAGCTGGAATACGTAATATGGTGAATATATAGACAATCTGTGGCACCAAAGTGAGGGTGGGAAAGGTTGCTGGGATAAGAGGCACACTGTTGGGGCTGGCGGATAGCGTAGCGGTCTAACGCACCCATATTTGGCTGGTCCTGTATGAGTAAAAGCTGCCGATCATTGTTGGCCTCGGAGAGTAGCTTGCCCCGTAGAGACGGGCGGCGAGTTCATGGGGGAGGGTTAATCAAAATAAATAGAGGGTGTAATTGGCTTGCAAATTGGGGACAACAACAGGGAAACAAAATTTTAGTAAAGAGGAGCACTGTTTAGCAGGGCTGGGCCTCTAAGCCGTTCCTGACTGTATCAGCCAGACCAGACAGACAGACCGAGAAACATCTCCTCTAATGGGCGTTATTATTACCCTTCAGCTACAGTAGCTCTTACATTGGCTGGCACACACTTTTATTGAGCCTCATTCTTGCGTGCCACTAATCCCATGTAGAACAATTTGGCATGTCTAATCCTCCAGTCCCCCCTCCCCTCAGTCCTGTTAAAATACCAATTGTGCCACATGTGTCCCTGCATGTCTTCTGCTCTACTTAACGAGCGTTATAAACACAGAATGATAAGCCAGTGGCTTTGTTGCTCACATTGAAAGTAATTTAATTAGCATGACCAGGGGTTAGAATGTTTACCTCGTTTTTTTGTGGGGATACACAACCGGATAAATGAGCTGGATGCCATGCCGTCAGAGCAGAGCATCGTTTGATAGATGTCTCCAGTGGATAATGAATTTTGCCACTGTCATGAAACATTTTCGGGAGAACAGGGAGATTTGTTCTGGTCTGGTGGGCAGTTCATTACTTTAAGGATGGAAATACAACGATTCAATTTAATAATTATGTTATTTGACCTATAATGGTTCTTATAAAAAGGGAAATGTATGATGTGTTGGACTTATATCAACTTAAAATAAACCATTGTGATTGTTCCAAATATGGGACATTTTACACTGTGATATTGGTTTAGTCCTGACATACTGATGAGTCTATGTTCTTAAATTCCAGTTTGTGAAGACTCAAAATGAGTATGATATGATAAAAACATTTATTTTTGCAAAAGGATAAAGAGAATAAACTGGCCATTGGCCTACTGGAGCTCTGTCTTTTTGTTTTTTTCCTGTCCACTCACTGCCTGCCACCTTGCTACATCACACAAAAAGAAAAACATTGCCATGCTAAAATTCAATGGAGCCAATGAGATAATGACCTGGATGTAATTCTGTCCTACTTCAGGCAGCAGTAGTGTACTAGATGCTAATCTATGGAGATGAAAATGTCTTATAATCTATTTTACGTTAGGAATGAGATGTGACATTACTTGTTGAAATGTTACCCCCTTGGGAACTGTCTCTCATCTCTGAAATCTGTTATTGAATTCCTTAATACCCCAATTACCTACAGTGAGCTTTTGTTCATTCTTGTAACTGTTTATATAACTTGTAATTTGGCAGCATTGCTTAATTAAAAAATGTACCGAACGTCATTGAAACAAAGTAGCATTCTTGAAATCAGACTTTTTGATGAGGCTGGAAGCTCGTTCAGTCCAACTGCATGTTGCTCCTGTGAAAACTGCATGCACACACCTTCCTCTCCAAAGACAGGGTGGGGTTGGAGTGGCTCAGATGTTCCCTCAGAGTGCCGCACTGTTACATAATCACGTCTTCATTTTCCGTATCTGAACCGGTGTCGCAGCTTGGTGCCTCGCCGTGACACTAAGAGGGCTTTTCCTCCACGCGTCCTTGTGCCTCTCTGGCTTCTTATCGCGTCCTGCGCCCAGCTGAACCCGTGCCAAGCTATCTCTGCCATATTAATTTGTTTATTTATTTATTTATCAGGCAAACAGTTTGTCCTCAGTGAATCAACTACGTGGGCAAAGACAAAAAAAAGGGCCACCAGGAGAGGGAAAATTCTCCTCTGTGATTTTACTGATCTGGATTCCAACCAGCACTCTGGATGTTATTTTTATCTGGTTAGTCTGCCCCTGCAGACAGAATCGAGTCTCAAGTAAGGCTTCTCCGTGGAATCAACGCTGCAATTGACGTAATGCTGTACGTGATTGTCATGGGCCACGTAAACCACCGTTGTCAACATGACCAACACCGTCGAGAGGCCCACCGCATCGGACAGAGAGCACTCATCTGAATGATCAGCCCATATGGAGCTTTAGAAATGGGTCAAGGTGGGACTGCTAAGGGGAAGAGTCGATGGGAGACTGTTTAGATTAATTAACTTTGCAAATTGTCTTGGCCAGTTTACCTTTCCATGTGGCTAAATCAGACCATTGCTTGAAAGCTAACACACAAGGAAATGTTTTCACTGTTGCTTGCTAAGTGCAGGAAAAAAAAGATGTATGAATACCAACATTAGCGATTTGCTGCCACCTGTGCTTCTGGAGTGTTTGTTCCTTCAACGAACACCATAGAGATAAGATACTTTTACCAACATTCTGTTTATAGTGCTACCTGTGGTTCTGGAGCTTTCAGTCACTAAGAATTATCCAGTGGGAGTCCGATTGCGCAAAAAGTGTTTGGAAATTTGATGGAAAATTTCTATAATCTATAGACCAATTGTGAAATGCGAAATAGGTCCGATGGGCTGGGCGCAAGGATGAGGAAGAAGTTGCTGCCACATTTGATGCATCGGAACGACTTTATAGCATAAGCACCTCCTCCTGTTGGGTCCTCAACCAACCGACCCGTGAACTTTGTTGCACCGAGAGAGAGAGCGAGAGAGAGAGAGAGAGACTCATGTAGGCATAGATCATTCTGGTTAAGCTCTCTCGGAGTTTTATAACTCTATGAGCTAAGCCTATACACTTTTTTTGATAAATAGCCAAAGTTTTAAATGACCTTGCCAGTAGAAATCAGTGTAATGGTGGTGCCACTGAATATTTAATATTATAAAGACTGATGAAATGCAACACAGGAGAAGTATTTAAGCTTAACTGTTTTTTACTTATTTCGCATGGGACATAAACACCACTTTATTGTGATACTGTGTGTGTGTGTGTGTGTGTGTGTGTTTGTGTGTGTGAGAGAGAGAGAGAGAGAGAGAGAGAGAGAGAGAGAGAGAGAGAGAGAGAGAGAGAGAGAGAGAGAGAGAGGCTTTATACTGGCACCAGCTGCCAGACTTGTAAAAGGAAGAACAATTGAACAATTGAATGTTTTGTGACAGCGTCAAATGCAATTAGCTCTCTTACATTTAGACTGAAGAAGGTGAATGCATAATCAAAATATATATATATATGCTTTATTATATGATATTGTGGAGTGCTTGACTGAAAAACAGACTGCTGACCTGTGAAGCTAATTGCTTCTGGAAAAAAAAAGAAGGAAAATCAGATAATTCTGAAAAATTTCCACCGTCAATATTTGAGAAGGTCCTTTAAAGTGATATTGCCTCTAGTGCTCTGTTATTACCTCAGATGCTGCTCAATATTTTTCATGTGACAAAGGGGGGTTGGAGGGATACTGGAAATACATAGATTTCCTTTTCACATAAAAGCATGTTTTCTTACTGTTTAATGGTTCGCAAATGTTGGATATTGCCAGTGACAAATGTCATCTGATAAGCATTTCTCTCTCACCATGCTGCTTAGTCTGTTTTTGTTGTTTGTCATTTTTTTGCTTTTATTTTCAATTAGTGTCACAATGAACAAGCCATAATGGAAGCGCAATCAGCCCTGCTTTTCCGTGCGTGTGTGTGTGTGTGAGAGAGAGAGAGAGAGAGAAAGAGAGAGGGAGAGAGAGATACTTGAATTGATGTCACACCAAAAGCTTTCCTCCTTTACATAAAACACAAAAAATATTCCATCCTAACCTGGAAGCTGTAATTGGCCCAAACACAAACTCCCCAAAAGAGAAAACCACTCCCAACCATAAACAAAAAGCTCCTAATAAACAAAAAATGGGTTCCAGTCTCTCACAACTAACAAACAAGTGCTGTACCGTTTCGGGACAATCACAGAAGGGACACCCTTCCCCAACCCCAGGGTCAACATGAGTCAGCCACACATTGTTAGCCAATGCCCCATGCAGTATCCTCCACTGCAGGTCCCCTGACCTCTTTGGTACTGGGATCTTATACAGCTCCCTACACCTGAATTCCAACATTTCTTGAATCCCCTGATCCTCCTGTCACTGATGTTCCTTAACCTCCCATAATACCCTCAACTCCTTGCTCTTCATGTCCTGAAAGCTCCCCTCCTGCCACTCACCCGTTGCCGCTGTCACCTTCACCAGAGGGAAAGGGGGAGACTTCCCCCAGGTTAGCTGGTCCTCTCCTCCAACACCCAGCCCCCTCTCCAACATCCTGAGGAAATGCACACCCATCTGTGGGGTGTGACCAAAACACCCCCCCCTGGCTTTCATAGGTGAACCAGACTACAGACTACCACCGCAATGAACCAGCTTTGCGGGGTGGCAGACCCTAAAGGTTCTGACTCGATCAATAGCTTGTGGAAAATAGACACCTTCCACAACCATGGCCCTCTCTCCAGACGGCAAGGTCTCAACAGCCGCCATGCTCTCAACACCACCCCATAGAACTCTGTGAGACTCACAGTGTTAATGCTCTCAGTCTTCATTGGGAACAGCTGCTGATCCAACCCCATGCCACCTGCTTGTATAAGCAGGGAAAATGCTTGTTCTCCGCAGCAGAGCTCTTACAGGCTGCCACCCTGCCCCCTCATGTACAGGGAGGTACAGTACCAGTGCCCAGAGTCAATGGTGACCTGACTAAAATAATTCCACCAGCTTCTGCAGGATCTCATTCAGCAAACCACCAGGAGGGTTCAGTACTGCCAGCCAATGCCACAGGGCAGATGCCACCAGATTATTAATAACCAGCACCCTCCCTCTGTTTGAAACCCATTACAGCAGCCACTTCCATTTCGCTAGTCTAGGTTTCCATGACCCCCTCCCAATTCTTCCCCACAAACTCATCAGTGGCTAAGTACACTCCCAACACTTTTAAGCCTGACCGCCCCCACTGGACCCCTGCCAGCAGCAGAGTTAGTTACCCCTCCTTCCAAAACCCATGAACTAACACCTAACTCTTCCCCGAGATGACATTTGCCATTCAGGTGACCTCATAAATCTGGAGGCTCTCCTCCAATGTGTGCACATCCTCCATGTCGCTCACCAATACAGTGATGTCATCAGCATATGCTGACAACCTCACTGCTTGGGAATTAATGGCCCCTGGAGTGCCCACCCCCCATTTTCTCTGACGTATGAGGCACAGAAACTACTCAATCGCTAAGGTATACAGCTAGCCTGACAGTGGAAAATCCTGCCATATCCCTCTCTCCACCTATACTGGCCTACTCAACCAATCCCCCCCACCTTGACCACGATGGGCCCACATACAGCAGCTTTCCCAAAGAAAAAATATGTTCCCCAAACTCAAAAGCATTCAAATTCTGTGCAAATACTAATAGTTGACTCAGTCCAATGCCTTCTCCTGAGTTTAATGAGATAAACCCTACTTCATCATGCTTTTGGTTACTGAGGCCCTTGGACAGAATATTATAGTCCATACAGAGCAGTGCCACCAGCCTCCAGTTATTCAGTCCCCTTTTTTGGTAACAAAGTCAGCAGTGCCCGTCTGCAGCTAAGCGGAACTTCCCTTGCATCCATGCACTCCAGCAGCATCTCATGAAAGTCACCACCTATGCATTCCCAGAACGCTTATAAAAGTCGACGGGTAGACCATGTATCCCCAGGGAGCAACCTGTTGCCATATGCTGTACTGCCTATGTCAGCTCCCACATCATGACAGGAGAGTCAAGCTCCACCCTTTGCTCAACTGTTAATGCAGGGAGACCCTGATGAAGCAACCCCACACACAGGGTATCACTGCCTTCTGCCCTATAGAGCCATGAATAAAAAAACATTGCTGCTTCCCTTATCACCCGGGATTGGATGTTAAATGCCCATCTGTGCATCTGTTTAATCTGCCCCTCCTGCTTCTCCACATTAAAGAAAAAGCAGTTCGAGTATTCATCTCCCTTAACAGGGGAAAATCTAGCTCATACAAGAGCCCCTTCTGCCTTTTCCTGCAGGAATGAACCCAAATCCCTACACAACTCCTGCAACTCATCATTCAACCCCACCTGATATTGGCCCAGCAGCTCAGCCTCAACTACCCTGATTGTACTCTCAAGGTTTCCAATCACAATTTTTTCCCCCATGATGGAAGAGCCATATGCTTCTGGCAAAAAAATCTTATGTGGGTTTTTCCAACCTCCCACCACTGTCTGAGGGATTCAAAATCTCCCTTCTTCTCTCTCCACCTACTCCAAAACTATTTTTTTTTTTTTACATCGCAAAAGAAGACATCTTGTATAAGCTTTACATTAAACTTACGTATAATAATTCCTGTGGGTCTGATGAAAGTGTCACAACTAGCTAATGATCCAAAACACTCTGCACTGCACCTGAGTATACAACCCACCAAGCCTGTCCACACTGTCCAGCCACTTTCACCCAACTTCACCCTATCCTGACCACCATTTGGATCATACTCTGGCACCATTAATGTTAAGAGAGCCTATACAAAATAACTCCATAGCTATTAGCAAAGAAAACACAGAGCTGAAAAACCATGAAAAGAACATTAGGAAAAAGTGTGGTACAACAAAGCTATACATAACACTCGTTACAATAATGAACTTCCGCACAATTGTAAATCTAAATCTCAAATTCCAAGTCTAAATCACTACTTCGGTGACAAGGTACTTAAATTAATGGCTTTTGATAAAGACTGATATCAAAAACTTCTTCCCGTTGGAAAAATAATCAGACAGTTTGACCGTACACCCAACACAAATTCCTGCAAAGAGGCTAAATGAACACCTACACCTTCTGTTTCTGTCTGCTTCCTCCACATGATGCAATCTTCCTCACTACACCCTTTTCATCCCACTGGTCCCTCATCCCTTTTAAACCCTCTCTTCGTCAACCGTCTCGCTTTTCCCCCGCCTGACCCCGAATCTGATACACCATCATCAGGTGGAGCATCATCCCCATCCACCTCTGTACTCAGCCCAGGTGCCTATGACATTTCCCCCGTAGCCTGCTTCTCCCCCTCATTACCACGCTCCATAGGTAGTTCCCCGCTTGCTGTATCCATCTCCAGGCTCCCCTCCTAGGGCTGGGCCCTGTGTGGGAAAGCAAATCTTTTTTGCCCAATATCCCCACACTCAAACTGTCAATCAAAGCAAACACTATGTATGAATTTTCTCCATATATGCAGCTGACAAGGGACTGATCAGCATTGTTTAAAAACATAAAAGATGACACGAGTTTCACCGCCATGCTTTTACAACCCAGCGGAATAATTTTTAGGATATTTCCCAAACTGTGACATTGGTTTCTATCACCTCTTTCTTTATAAACGTAGGTGCATTCGAAACCATCACTTTTGTTGCCATCCTCCACTGTTGCACCACTCGAAGCCATGACGTCTGACTAAGAGGCCATCCTGGCCTTCCACTACCTTTCACCAAATCAAACCAAAATCCTCACCACTCACCACTTAAACATATAAACTATTTAAATCAGTTTATATACTCTTTCTAAATCAATGTACAGTGGAAAAACCTAAAGAAAAAAAGGAAGAAAAAGAGAAAAGGTGCCAAAAAAAGGCAGGGAGACAGCAAGAGCCCTCCATACGTCTTTTCTTCTCAGAGAGAGAGCGAGAGTAAGAGCACAAATCATGCTCAGAAAATCATGTTAGCCGGTGTGCACAATTAAGATGGACAGAAATCATCTTGATTGTGCTGCCAGGCTCCAATTTTCTTTTATTTTGCAATTGTAGTTTTAAGCTTACATTTGCAGTGCATTTTCTGTTGTGCAGTCGTGCTTGCCAGAATACTGAATCTGAACCCTCCCAGAACAGCTGAGCCATCAGCCAGCCGGGGAGGCAGAAAAGATTTAGAATGGCTTAAATATTCCTAGACTTTCCAGGACATGAAATGGCTGACTACTGTTGTGGCATTGAAATGTATGCACCAGGACAGTGAAACAAATGTCATATTGCATTTGGCTTTAATTTGTTCAATATTAAATCAGCTGCAAGAGCATATCTGAGCCTGTATCAGATGTATCAGGCACTTTACATTTTATGAATTAGAGTTAGTTTGGTTGGAAGATTCAGGCAGGAACCTTTAGCATACTGTTTTGGCAGATCACTTTAAAGATAATGTTTCTCATGCTGAGCAATACAATTGAGCCTTTGCAATGCTTGGAGGAATTGTGGGGTACTCAAAAAGCACAGTAAATTGTATCACTAATCACAATAACAGTGTTATAGATATTGATGAATATTATCAGAAAATATATTCATTTATTATCTGTACATACTGAGAAACTGTGTTTTTAGAAATGTACTCAAAGGCAGTATGTTGATCCCAAAGAAATACTGGAAAATGCACGAAAAAACAAGTTTGATGCTTTATTGTGTGGCCATATAACGTTGTAATGTTTGTAAGAACCCAGAGTCTGTGGTCATTGTGGTCCTTTCTGTAGGAAACCCTGCAACTCTCAGTGATGTATGACTATGGGATATTTCCCCTTCAACCTTTCACAAATAACATAACATGCCAATTTTTAGGCATCCCAACACAACAATCGGAATCTCTAAGCATCTCTACCTGATTAGCTGGCTAACTCAATAGCAGTTACATATAATAGATATATTACAGAATATATATATATAATGGAATATATAAGATGAAGAGGGCATCTTGCAATAGCATTGTCAAAATTGCAGAGCAATCACTGCATTAACTTTAAAAGACTGGTTTTTTTCCACAACTGCATTTGAATGCAAATGTTCCTCAATTTTGGGGGTGGAATGAGGAAAATCATCATCACAAGAGTGTATTTATGGCACTTCACATCGCAAAAAGTAGTCAAGGATCCACTTGCAGGAATTGGTCTTACTCCACACTCCACACACAAGTAGGTGAAAGAAGCTTGATAACTCACTCTGAGCTAGGAATTTTTTTACTCCCAAACTCACTTTTTGGTATGATTCCTAGGAATAATTATGAGAAGCTCAATAACTAGCAGCACTGGCCTACATATATGGAAGAAAATCAGGTATGACTCTCTTGTGAGTTTACCAGGAAGAGAAAATATGCCCCCTCAAATCATATAATTTGATATAATAAAATATAATCATCCTCTTATAAATCCAAGAATTAGTATTAGATAGCTGAAATAAGATGAAGAACATATCCTTAATTTTAGTGTGCAAGTTATTTTTTTATTATTACACATTGTTAAAAAAATGTATATAATAAAGAGTCGCTTGTGAAGTCCCCTGATGAACAAAAGGTAATTACCATTTTAATAAACTAAAGCACGACTTTGAATTGAACCATATATTAATGATCCTAATTTTAGCATTTATCCTTTCAGTCTGTTTAATAAAACTTTATAGGGTAGGTAATAAATGCATATATATTTGCGCATTTTACAGTGAGAAATGGTAATGGTTTAGGAATAAGACATTTAGGGAAGGTCGCCAGTTTAGTCCACTCTAATATAATTAATTTTACAGTTTACAATAGCATGTTAAGTGAAACAAAAAATGTGAATCCCCCTATGACCCCCCTCCCATATGTCTGTCTTTCCATTGCATTTTTCTGTGGCTATGTATACATTAACTTCATTAACTGGCGACTGGTTTTGTGAACAGAAGGCTCCTTATAAATAGCTAAGACTGCTTCAGTGGAAACTGGAACTAAGCACTGCACCAGATTGGAAAGGGGTGGGGTGGGGGCGCGGGGGGGAGAACGTTTTTCCCCTGCTGAGAGACAGTATGATCCTGATGGAATGTTGGTTTTGATAACAAAATGTTCTTCTGCAAGTGATGCGTCTGGTTAGGCACGATATGAACAGAAGGGCTTTACTTTGGGTTAGTGAGCTGCGTTATTAGCAGCTGGGACGTCGTTTAGCCTGACGGTGTTCGCCGCGTCCGCGAGATGCCCGGCGATTCACAGAGTCGTCTGTCTCTTCCACGGTTATTTAATTTGTCGAGGTGGTCACTGAGAATTCCGTCCCACCACTGCACATTTCACAGAAAGGAATTTTGAGAGCCAGAGAGAGAACAGTGGTGTATCTGAGCTAAATTAAACCTGCAGGGTTTTTAAGAGATAGCATTCCGAATACATGTGCGATCTACCTCTAAAATTTTTTATACGAAAGCATTTCTTGTTACATTATGCAAACAAGAATATGCATGGATGTGGACAATACAGAAACATATACTTTTCTCTTTAAGGGTAGCAATAACATGCATGGACGCGACTGGGTTTATGAAATTAGTAGCCATCAAAGCTCTATTGAAAGTCTAATGTCACAAACTAATATCATTCATACTTTTAACAATAGGTGCTCTATTTTGACAACTGACCTAGTATGGTTTGTCATAACTCTATAGAGCGGCATAAGCCGGATAAGGAGGGCATGGTCTCTTTTCACAGTGGTTGCAAGGTTTTGAAATTGTAAAAAAAAAAAAAGGTTGGTTTCAACAAATGATGTCACTTGTAGGTGTGGCGAGGGTCTGACAGCATAATGGCCAATCAGATGTCCATCTTTCCCCCTTTAGAAAATCCTGAGTTTGCACCAGGCAAACTGCAAATTTTAACAGGATGACAGGAGTGCTTCTCCCAGGAGGAGATGTACATTCTGAGACATCCTGATTGATGCATGTAGCCGGTCTGCTTTGTTTGTGAACGTCTGTCTTGTGTAGCTGGATATTAATCATTCCTAGTCACCGGTATTCATTTCCCTGCCCTATCTTGCTCCCAAACACAATTTTGAATGGTCAGAATAAACAAGATGACATACAAAAATAACATTTTAGGCATGCCAACTCCACCATTGCAATTGCTGTGAGTGCGTTTTGAAATAGCATCTCTAACCGTTTAGTTGGCTAACCAAATAGCAGTTACATATCATATAGGCTCACCTATGAATACACAATACATATTATTAAATCATAGTCATAAGATAAAGTGTGCGCCCCTGTTTCTGTTTTCCTAATGTGTATGTGTGTGTGCAATGTGTCTGTGTGACAGTTTGTGTGTGTGGGGACATATGAAGAATGTTTTTCCAAAACTCAAGTCCCTTGATACACTCTACATATGTATACATACATAAAAACATAATTTATATATGTGTTCATATGAATGTGTGTGTCTGTGTGTGTCTTACAATACAAAACAATCAATACTGATGAGGAAAGCCCAGTTGTATTGATTTTGAAACTGCAATAATTATTTTTAAATGTAAATAATTTAACTGTAATGGAATGTATGCTCTGAAAAGAAATATTTAAAAAATAAGTGTGCGCATGTGTGAGGGCATCCTAGAGAATTGCATTGTCCCAAAATTTCAGAGAAAAACCAAAAAAAAGCATTAAGACTATGGCTTGGTGAGTGTTAGAAAAGTATAAAAATCATTGACATCCAACGAAAATAGATTAATCTCTGCCAGGTTTTCATAACACACCCCTGTTAACACCACTCAGTATTCCAGCACAAATGTGTGCATTTTATAACGGAGAACTGCCAACTTGGCTCCAAGAGTTGGACATAATCACCAATATGCTTGTGCTTGGGCTTCACAGTGTTTTTTTGCACCATACAAAACATCCTTAGATGAACCCAAGATTGGTTAAAAGCTCATTGTAAGTCTAATGTCACAAACCAACGTCTTTTGCATTTTTAACACTGGATAGGCGTACGCATGTGTTTGGCTCAATTACAAATGGAATGCTTCTCAGAGTATTAATAATTTGCCGTACTGGAATGGAGTCAATTAAATGAAATTGTATTTAAATGGGGCAGCAATCGTTACTGAACTGTGAAAGTAAGATATGAATAAAGAATGCTGTTTTGATGCATCAATCCAATAATTATGACCAGCAATATGACAGGGAAATCATTAAATGATTCAGTGTTCAAGAAACTTCATAAGATGCGGTTTTACAAGGCAAAAAAAATGCAAAAAGTCCTTAAATCAAACGTTAACCAGATTTATTGAGCTTTGTAGTGCTTTACTCTGCTCTTCTGTGTTCTAATGTGCTGCTAATGGTGGTGTTAATAATGTAATAATATACTTATATATGCATATATTATTAACACCAGCATTAGCAACAGATTAGAATATATATACACATACTGTATATACACATACAGTGGGTATAATAAGTATTCACCGCCTTTTTTCACAATTTATTTTCTTACTTCATGGAATCAAAATGGATTTCATTGGGATTTCTTGCCACTGATCAACACTCTATAATGTCAAATAAAAACAACTCTAAAGATTTGTTCATTAATTACAAATTTAAAAAAACAGACAATTACATAAGTATTTGCCCCCCTTGACTTGGTAGAAGCACCTCTATTTGAGTCTATTTGGGTCTCTACCAGCTTTGCACATCTTGATACTATAATTTTCACCCATTTTTCTTTACAAAATTGCTCAAGCTCCATCAGGTTGGATGGGGACCAGTGGTGAACAGCAATTTTCAAATCGTCCACAAATTCTCAGTGGGATTCAGGTCACTCCAGGACATAGATTTTTAAAAATTTTAAACCACTCCAATGTGGCCTTTGCTGTATGCATTTGGTAATTTTCCTGCTGAAATATAAATCTCCCAAGTCCCAGGTCTTTTGGAGACTGCAGCAGGTTTTCCTCCAAGATTTGTCTATATCTTGCACCATCCATTTTGCCCTCTATTTTGACAAGTTTTCCAGTCCCTGAAGCAGAGAAGCATCCTCATAGCATTACTCTTCCGACACCATGTTTCACTGTTGGGATATTGTTCTTGGGATGATGCTTAGTTTACACCTAGCACACATAGCACCTAACGTTGATGCCAAAAAGTTCAATCTTGGTCTCATTAGACCATAGAATCTTCCTCCACTTGGTTTGAGAGTCACTCACATGCCTTCTGGCAAACTAGGTGATATTTCGGGCCCTATTTTGGTGAATTAGGACGGTGTCAGTAACACAGATGCAAAGCGAAGATGGTGGCGCTTTAGGGCGTGTCTAACGCAATTTATGTAATTTCATGATTTAGGATTGGATAGCGCACCTCCGGCGCAGTTGTAAAAGAAGTTGGATTAACTATAAACCACACCCACAAAAAATACATGTGGGTGTGGTGGGGGTTTGGTTTCATAATGGCCAATCAGAACACCTATTTTATATCCCTTTAAATACCAGTGCACTAACGCTATAGCAAATTGGCAATTTCCTAACATGGATGACTCCATGCACTGCTGCGCCAGGAGCGCTTCTCAAAAGAGGAGAGCGAGGAGGTGCGGAAAAGTTGGTGCGCAAATCAGAGGGGGAAAACAAGGCGCACATTAATTTGTTATTTTCATGATTTGAGTTTATATTTTGAGACCTACATTGTTAAAAGAAAGTGTTTTATTTTACCATCTCTTTTTTTCCTTATTTGTAGGCTTTCCAACTTTTCTTCTAACTTAATGTAATTGTTAAATGGAAAGCAATTAAAAAAAAACCTCACAACTGCATCTAGGCCTGTTTCATTTATGTTCGTCATGCAGTAGGCCTACATGCGTCACCCTGGAGTGTGCATCACAAACCACCTGGATATTAATGGAGTGGACCCCTTTCCGATTCACATAAATGATACCGTGATCAGATTGTGCGCGCAACTGCACATGTGTGCAGGGAATCCACATTGCATATAAAAATCCTGTTTAGTTCTCTGCTGACTGTTGGGTGTAAGAAAAGTAATAAACTAATTTGCATGTTTGACAAGACTGGAAGAAACTGCATGTACAGCCGAACTGATAGCTGTCTGGCCAACACCGGCTACCAAACCCAGGGTATCGCTCATGGTATCGCCTTCGGCGTCCAATTATGTACTCCATTTTCTGTAGTGCAAATGTAAAGAATAAAACCCTTTCACATAAGACAAACAATGTGCATACAAACATATATTTATTTAACAGGTGTATCTTACTGAACGGTAGCGATGGATAGCCTGCTGGCTTCAGTCTTTCATGTCCGTGCATTGAATAACCACAAGCTGTGGTGAAATAGTTTTTAACTTAATTGATTACGCTTGCAAGTTACGCATGGATTTGCCTCAACGTGGGGGGAAATTCACAATATTCACAAAACATTCTCATGTGATTTCAGATAACCTTATGTTCATATGTGCGCATCAATAAAGTCACCAAATTGCACAGAGCGCCAGCGTTTGCGCTAAGAGGTGGTCTAGTTGGACGTTAACGCAAACTCATTATTTGACACCAAACTTGCATAGTGCCCGACTGTTTTCATTGTCACACCCCCTATTGCGCTGCCCAACCCATAGTTGTGCAAATGCTTTCATTGCGCACCACAAAATTGGCAAACTCGGCGGAGACGGGAAATATTCAGTGTGGGCATAACGCTTAGCGCTGGCACAAAAATAGGGCCCTTCATGTGAGATTTCTTCAAAAATGGCTTTCTTTGTGCCACCCTCCCATAAAGTACAGTTATCGGCCGGTCAGCCAAGGCGTTCTTTTGCTTGCCTGCAAAGACAGACCTTGCTGGAGATGTATTTTTGATACATTTGCTTTGTTTAACTTGCTGTATGGCCACTTAACTAATCGGGACTGACTGCCTTCTTCTGTTTTTAACCTAAGGGCTACTATGCAAGCTTAGCTGACATTTATATCTCATCTTAAGATGTTTCACACTTCCTAATTGCTTATATAACTGGATACTTGCTGCTCACCTCTTCCCAGTCCTCCCCGCTCTTCAAAATATTTTAGAAGACTCAGCTAACAACGGGAAATCAGAACAGACATAAATACAATCTTGGAATAGCGTTAGTAATCTAATAATTACTGATATGTTAAATGGATATTTAGCTAGTTATAGAATTTCCAATACCAAATCGGCTACATAGCTTGGTTGATAATCCATACATGGGAATTACTGATAACCCTCACTAAGCTTTTACCTAACTAACAGCAACAGTATTTCTCTACTAACGTGAGCTAATGGTTATATTCCATGTAGGTCATGGTTGTATTTTACATATAAGTTATGAATTAGGCATTTTAAAAATACATATACCTTTACTTTAGAGACTCCTGTAGGCATTACAGTAGATAGCACTTAGTTTTGAACAAACAATTTTAGTGAGCCATTTAGATTTGCACATATTTGGTATGAATAAGCTCCTTTGAATAGCCTAATTCTTTCAGCAACGTACATGTGTGCCTCTCAAAACCCACGGTTGACCACAAATCCATTTATACACCCGTGTGACTATAATGTTGTGCCCTGCAAATATATAAATTAACTCCTCAGAATTGACTCTTTCCCACTATTACTTTCTTGGTAGTCTCGATTTCATTCACATGTGAAAGCTTGAACTTGCGAAAATGCAACAACAACCACCTGCGGCACGCCAATGGTATTAAATGAGAGTCCAAAGTAAGTATGCATATTCAATCAGAATTTAAATTTCATGGATTAACAAAGGTAATTTGCATATTACAGGACTGGAGTGGCCCTGCTAATTTCTGCATATTCAATAGTTTAAAGCCAAGGTCATGTGCCTATTACGGGAGCACATTTTTCAAGTGGCGGGCCACGGCTGTGGTTTAATGATATGGGAAACACTATATATACATATTAAAGTTTAAAAAAAATGTATAGTTCATTTAATTGCACATCTTATGGAAACACAGACATCCATAGACCATCAGCTCCTTACTTGGAAGACATGCTGTCACTTCCTGTCATGTTTACAAACCGTTTCCTCTATGAACTTGCTCTGCATGGATCATCTTGAATAGCCCCTTCCTGGCACATAGTCTGTGAATTGTGAATCCTCGACCGCACAATTATAGTTTCTTTTGAGGCGGACACTTCACAGCTGACACCGACTGCATAGCGCCGTTTGAGTCCAAAGCCACGGCCTGAAGCGATTGACTTCCCAAACACTGAACATTCGCGCCAAAAAACGCCTTCCAGTTATGGTGGCATTCTCTCACAGGCCCCCGCAAATCCGGAGAGCTCGGCCATTTAAAAGGCCGGAGACGTGCGGTGCTCACCGAACTCGCAGCAGTGCTTGTTACACTTAATTTGTTGTGTGTGCTGTTTGTTTAGTGTCGATTTGATGCCCATCCCTTAATGCGTGACACCAGATCTGTCAAAAGCAGAAGCGTAACTCTCACACCTGTCAGTGCCTCCTGGAGGCCTCTGGGTCACTGGTGAAGCGTGAGCTTTCTGACGGGGGGGCATTTTGATTGCACGCCCAGCCAAAAATGCCATTTTTACTGCTTAAATCAAAGAAACAAAGTCATTTATTCATAAATAATAATTAAAACAATAACTATATGTTTTTTCACAATAATAATAATAATAATAATAATAGAATGATACATTTTGCGCTGGTTAACTTTTTTTTTTCATAACCAGACAACTTCTTTCCTTTGGAACCTGAGGAAGTTGCTGAAAAATGAAAATATGCTCTTCTGCCACTGGAATTTTCACTGCCTTTGGCTGCTATCCCTAAGAGGGGCCTTCATCACAATACTTCCTCTCCTAAGGGGATATCTCCAAGGAAGTGATGAATGCAACCAGGAACCGAATGTTATACATTTATAGAGGCTTTAAGGCTGAACGCCATCTCATGCCTCCCGCTGTGTCTGGGCTTCGGCCCTCACCGCTCACTGCTTAAGAGCCAATCACATTCACTGCTTCTACAGAAACGCTCCTAAGAGTATATGCTTGTAAGAATATTATCCTTACAAATGACAGCTTGTGATTAGGTAGGCATTACAGCAGAGGTGCACTTAGTTTTGAAAAGCCACTTGAGATCATATCATTTCAATATTTTTTTTCTCCTGCATCAGGTGCCAGAAGTGATTTTACTTCTAGGGAATGTATCATAACAACAACAACAACAAAATATTATGACATTTGTATACCACTGGCAGTTTTGTTTGTTAAATTAAAATCCTAATTTGAACCATATTATGAGTCCTGTCATTTCCCGTGTTGTCCACTGTAGGTACTGTGAAAATTGCCTAATTTGATAGTCCTGTTCTCAAAATGATAGCATCTTAAATGCCTAGGGACCGTATATATAAAGCCGCTCAGAGTGAAAATGTACTTTACCAATGCAGAAACGGGAGGCGACACATTTTTGTAAAGACTAGATGCACTATTGTTATTAGACAATGAAGAGTTAATAATAATAATAATAATAATAATACATTTTATTCATATAGCACCTTTCATACAACACAGCGTATTATGAGCCCATGCAAGGCCTCTTTTAAGAGTGGCCAGAAAGGCTTGCACCTTTCGTGAAAGAAGAGATGCTCCATTGTTACTGGACGAGGCGGAGTTAATAAAAAGATACCATCTTGATCGTGAAGGTATTCTATCAGTGACAGATATCATCGGAGATTCAATTTCACTGTCCACAGATATAAATCCTCCCTCGGCTCTCACGGGCTAAAATGAAAATCATTATAACTTTTCTGGCAATAGGGAAAGGTTCAGCAATTACGATTGGGAGGCCATCCCATTCTGTCATTAGTATAGTTATAACACAGATAATTATGGTCCTTACTGCGTCTCACATAGTGGGGAGGGGTCATTGATTTCCCAACCAACCCAAGAGATGTCCAACAAAGGCAAGCTGCTTTTATGCAATTTGCCGCTTCCCTGGAGTTGTCAGAGCCATTGGTGCTGGTTGCTTCACATGTGGACAGATGGAAGATGCCTATGTTAATAGAAAAAGATACCACAGTATCAACACTCAGGCGTAATATAAAAAGCATAATTAGTCTCGATTTAGTGTGTTAGGTGTTGATGCTGAACAAATGAACCAATCCATGTTAGCAAATTCAGTATTTTAGGCTATTGGTGTATTTTACACATTAAAAAAACTTTTTTGCTTAATGTAAAACATGTTGAGCAGCATCATTTTATGAAATAATTATATGTCTATTATTATTATTATTATTATTATTATTATTATTATTGTTATTATTATATATTTTAAAATATATATTATTATAGGCAATACAGGCAATAAAAAATGTTTTATTTATTTTAGATTTTTTTACTTTATTCTTAATAAACCCTCAACTCAAGTATACTTATTTAAGGCACCTCTCCAAGTCGTAAAGGCCATATAAAAACGACTCCTAACAATCTGTCCGACTCCTCACTGACTCGTCACTTTATCGTGATGCTAAGCAAGATGAATCGTGACGGTATATTCATATTTAAAGGTAATGTTTCACATGACTAGATGTTAACAGCACATTAAAGGCAAAGAGAAAGATGTGCAGTTGACTCTTTCTGTCAATGCAGATCCATCCAAGGAGAAAAAAAAGATAGCAGGTTAATAAATAAATCAAATACCTATGCTTAGGTTGTATAAATAGAACAAGGTTTTTCAGATATATATCCGTGTATGTTCCCTATTCATGCATTTTTTTTTTTTATAGCTAGCTACGTATATACTATTAATGCATGAATAGGGAGCATACACAGATATATATCTGAAAAACCAAAGTATACAACCGAAGGATAGCTATTTGATTGATTAACATGCTATCAATGACATTGCTGATTGTTTGTATTTGACACCCCCCTCCTCTATTATTTCTCCTTGGATAGATCTGTATTGATCTCAAGAATGACCATTATTATATAGCTATCTAGTTTATATTACTGTACAGGACTCACAAAAGCAAGCAAAAATAGATAAATTAGCACCAGCTACGCAATACCCATCAATATCTAGCTAGTTTGAAAACTAGTTTTCAATAACCTAAAATATAAAATCATGTTGTCCGACTGCACGAGAGTTGTTGGCAATGATAGCTGGTTTATATTAGATTTATACTTTCTGTACCATGCTGGATGATAACTAAAAATAGATGTAATGTTATGTATATTCTACATTTCTAGTGGACTGTGTGCAAAGAAACAAATGAGGCAGTGAGTCATAATCAATTGTATGCATTTAATAGGATGCAATTGTGTGTAGTATTTTAAGTGTATGCAAATTAAATTTCATTCATTTTGATATTAAATATTACTTGAATTTATATAAAATCACCAGTATTTCTGGACTTTTTCAATTGTTATTTTAACTCTCAGAACTCAACTGGGGGAGGACCAATTGACCATATTAAAAATAAATTCCCCTATTTTCCCCTAAAGTATGGTCCACATATATATGTTTGAATACACGTATAATCACTTTTTATATAACCCCAACCATCAGCTGTGAAAATTAGCCTTTTAAATAGTTTTGACCATAGAATCATGGAAATAATTATGTGAATGTACACTGCCTGGCCAAATAAAAAGTCTAATTGCTGAAACTACTCAAATTGGGTTAAGAACTGTCCATTTCTTAAACAATTGTGAAAAACCTGGAAGGATAGTGGTGAACCATCATCTTCGAGGAAAAAATGTGGTCAAAAAAAACTTGAATGATCGTGAAGGATAGTGGTGAACCATCATCTTCAACGTTTGGTGAAATCATATCGTAAATAATCTACAGTAGAATTCACGGCTATGTTTAATAGTGAAAGTAAGAGCATTTCCACACGCGAATGCAAAGGGAACTCAAGGGATTGGGACTAAACAGCTGTGTAGCCTTAAGAAAACCACTTGTCAGTGAGGCTAATCGGAAGAAAAAGGCTTCAATTTGCTAGGGAGCACAAAGATTGGACTCTGGAGCAATGGAAGAAGGTCATGTGGTCTGATGAGTCCAAATGTACCCTGTTCCAGGTGATGGGCACATCAGGGTAAGAAGAGAGGCGGATTAAGTGATGCACCCATCATGCCTAGTGCCTACCGTACAAGCCTGTGGGGGCAGTGTTATGATCTGGGGTTGCTGCAGTTGGTCAGGTCTAGGTTCAGCAATGTCATGTGCCCAAAGAATGAGGTCAGCTGAATATACTGAATGACCAGGTTTTCCCATCAATGGATTTTTTCCCCTGATGGCACGGGCATATTCCTAGATGAAAATGCCACAATTCATCGGGCTCAAATTTTGAAAGAGTGGTTCAGGGAGCATGAGACATCATTTTCACACATGGATTGACCACCACAGAGTCCAGACCTTAACCCCATTGAGAATCTTTGGGATGTGCTGGAGAAGACTGCGCAGAGGTCCGACTCTCCCATCATCAATACAAGATCTTGGCGAAAAATGTATGCAACTCTGGACAGAAATAAATGTTGTGACATTGCAGAAGCTTATCGAAACAATGCCACGGTGAATGCGTGCCGTAATCAAAGCTAAAGGCGGTCCAACGAAATATTAGTGTGTGACTTTTTTTTGGGACGGGCAGTGTATATTTGAACACATATTATATTTCCTATTAAGTTGCTGAGCCCTGGAATTACTTGAAATTACTGAATTTGTTTTAGAATGTATGATTGGGGTCATGGCTACACACATTGATCAGCAGGCTGATGGCAGACCCAAAACCGATGCCTTTCAGTCATGGACATTTTTCTGGCTTTAACCCCAGTGAATAAAAGCTAACAAAAATGTATCTGCATTAACATGCTACTTTTACTAAATTAATTTCAGTCTTAGGGAACTATATTGTGGCCTTCCATGGTGTCCTGTTTCACTGGGATATAAAAATGAGGTAACACACATCTAAAATCCAATTGCCAACTATCACCATGGGGAAAGGCAAATAATTCTCAGAAGAAACAAGACAAAGATTTGTTGAAATTCACAAGCCAGGAGATACCACTTTATACTATTAAGCCAATAATTAAGAAGTGTAAACATGCCTGGTAGAGGACGCAAGTGCATGTTGCCCACACACACTGAGGCAGATGGTTTGGGAGGCAAAGAAGAAAAGGGCCACAGTTGGATCCACAAAACTTGGTTGCATCTTGGGAGCACAGAGCCTCCAAATCTACCATCAGGCACCACTTCCATGCCAAAAGTATTTTTGGAAGGGTTGACTGACAAAGGCCTCTTTTGAGGGCAATCAACAAAAATAAGTATCTGGAGTTTGATAAATGGTATTGGAACTCAGATTGTAACAGAGTACTATGGTCAGATGAGACCAAAAATTTAGTTTCTTTGATCATGCACACCAGCAGTGGATCTTTGATGGTGTGGGCTATGGATATTGTTATGGTTATTGTTTTGCCTCTACTGGTCCTGGGGCTTTTGTTAAGGTCAATGGAATCATGAACTCATGTACCAAGAGATTTGCAAAGAATGATGCCAAATATTCCTCAAAATCAATGAACCCGATCAAAAATGTATGGTTTGAATTGAAGGTTCTGAAGAGCCTTGAAAGCTTCTGTATGGGGGATTGGTCAAAGATCCCCCCAATATGTTCACCAATCTCATAAAACAGTATAGAAGATGACTCACATGAATAATTGTGACACATATCTTTCTGGGGAAAAAAATATTACTTGATAAACAATATCTCTTTCTCTGAGAAACTGTATGGTATCCATTTTTTTAGCATACATCTCATTACCTGTATTGTTTATTTTTATACATCCTTCTTTGCTCATCTTTGTCAACGGTGTGAACCATTTTGGAGGATACTTTACATTACGAGTCTGTTTCTCCCTCAGGTAAGATGCCATATTTAGCAAGTTAATGGTGACACAAATTGTAGCTGTGTCTGGATCTTTATCAAAGAGAGTTAATGGGGTTAGCCATTTTATCGGTCTGATCACAATTCTAAGCAGTGTCAGTTTTAGCATTCTGCCAGATGAGACTCACTTATACTTAATCAAAAGCATCAAAATAAGGGAAAATGATCATACTAAATAGGTTTTTGAAATATTAATACTATATAATGCTGGGGGATATTTGGCAGACTTTAAAAAATATTTTGTGTTAAATAATGTATATGCTCACTGTTATTTGCTGTGTCAAGATCGTAAACAAACAAACACAAATCAGAGATGACTTTTCTGGGGGCAAATGATCTCTTCTGAAATTCATGAAGTTTGTTTCAAAATTTTGGCCTATATGATATAAGGTGACACATTGCAGTTTAGCATGCCGTGCAAGCTGTTCAATCTTTCCTCCAGCCTTCATTTTAATGTCAAGGCCTCTCTTTTCAGGAGCACCAAGGGTTGCATTAGAGGCTATTAAAGAAAGTCTCACCACGAACCTTTCCTTGTTTGACGCTGATTCTATTTGCGTAATGAAATTACTTATGAATTCCTGAGCACTATTTATTTTGTATCCAACATGTTCGCCTCTACGATCATTTATTCGCTGTGGCATTGGGGTCAGATACGCTCTTCGGTGCTGAAGAGACCAATTTACCTGTGATGTATGTGGGAAGGCTGTGAAGTGCAGTGTTATACCGGGAAACAAATTGGTCTCAGAGCTACAATTTGGGCGGTAGAGGCGCAAACGTGATATGCTCCTCCACTCTGCCCCTGTTGTGCGAAACAGACACTGCTTTTCACCATGTCGTAATTTTCAATCAGCGCACAGTTCAGGGACAATTTTGTTCCATTAGGATCTGTTGAGAAAGGCCTTCTTTTTGGATGTACAGTACGGGAGTACTGTAATGTCTGAGCAGGGAGGCAGAGGAGGAATGTGCACACCATGGGGTGAATCAGCTTCTCTTTGTCTGTCTGTCAGTTCCACGCTGTTAGTAATTAGTCCCATGGTGCATTTTCCAGTGCAGGGAAAAGGCAGTGAGGAAGAAGGGAAACAAAAGAAAAGATACATTCGGTCGTGACAACAGTAAACATTCCACACTGAAGCCGAGCTTCGGTTTGTCCTGGAAGGTGCTCTCTTTGTTGGCCATGTTCTTCAGCACACAGCGGGAGACCTTGATCATGCCAGTGGGAAATGTGTCCATTGCGTTTCCCCTTGCAGAGTGATCCCATTTGAGTGTGTGTTCAGCGTGGCCATTCTAACTACTGACAAAATTGAGTTAGACTCTTGAAGAATTCAACGAAATCTGTTCTCTCTCTCTCTCTCCATCTTCCTCATCCATCGAGCAGGACTGCCATTTCTTTTAACAGCTTAGAAAACTATTCACTGACTTATGACAGACTGCTTTAAAATATATACTTTTGTACTTTGCAGTCAGTTATATATTTATATTGGAGAGAAAAAAAACATATCTGAACAAACTGAAAGACTACACCATTTTATGTCTTGAATTTCATTATTTTAGAAGGCTGAGGGATTTATTGGGAAAAATCAAGTGGTATGACTAACTGTTGCTCTCTACTGTGCTGGTGCTACGGGTTTTAAAATATGAATTTTACTCAATCTGCTGGTAATGTAATTTCACTGGCTCTTCAGCTGCTTCAGATTCTGTCATGTGTAGTCAGCCTGAAACAGATGGCTCCACATCAGTGATGGGAACATTTTTAGATTTTTCCTTTGCCGCAGTCAAATCTGAAGTGTTAACAGCAGATCTCTCTGTGTCCTGGAGAACATGCACACAATTTGGTGCATTTCAGTTTGATATTAACCTTTGTTGTGTCCTGTGAATAGTCTTCCTTCTGTACAAGCCCTTTATTTCTGGAAAACTACAATAATAATAATAAAATACAGTGCCCTGCACAATTTTCACATTTAGTTGCTTTCATTTATGACACTTTCATTTAGGAAGTAATATCTGTTATAAATACAACTTACTCCACACATTTAAAAAAAAACAAGTGAAAAAAAAAATGTTGATTGCAAAAGTATTCAAACCCTGTGCGCTGGCAGCTGTAAGTTAATGCAGGTACAAAACATTACCTTAATGAGTCACACAGTCTGTGTGCCATAACAGTGATTATCATGATTTCAGGATTAAAAACGACAAGACACAAAAATGAAGATCAAAGAGCTTTGTCAGGAAGCCAGAGATATTTTTATCAAAAGGCATACATTAGGAGAACGATACACACAAATATCTAAGAGTTTGGATATCCCAGTGATCACTGTTGGCTCAATAATTATGAAGTGAAAGCTGCATCATACCACCCAGACCCTGCCTAGAAAAGACTGTCTCTCCAAACTCAGTGACCAAACAAGGAGGAAATTTGTGAGGAAAGCCAATGTGAGGCCAAAAATGATGCTAAAATGACTCTAAAAGAGCTACAGTTAAGTGCTACAGCTACAGAGTTAAGTGGCTGAGAATGGTGCATCAGTCAGCAGTCATCGGTATCAAGAGCACTCCATAATACTGGCTTGTATGGCAGGGTGGCAAGAAAAAAGCCATTACAAACAAAACATTTCAAAGCCCACCTGGAGTTTGCTAGAGAGTGCGTGGGTGATCCAGCTAAGATGTGGGAAAAGGTTTTGTGGTCAGATGAGACTTAAATAGAGCTTTTTGGCCAAAATGGAAAGCATTGTGTATGGCGTAAACCTAACACTGCCTATGCCCCACATAACACTATCCCTACAGTGAAGCATGGTGCTGGCAGTATCATGTTATGGGGATGCTTCTCTTCTGCAGGGACTGGGAAACTTGCCAGACTAGAAGAAATAATGGATGGAGCAAAGTACAGGCAGATACTGTAAGAAAGCCTATTTCAGTCTCCCAAAAAACTGAAGCTGGGGCAAAAATTCACCTTTCAGCAGGACAACGATCCAAAGCACAGTCTTATGTTCTGACATAACTAATTTCTTCTTTATAAAAATGCATGTATGTTTGGAATTTAAAAATGTTTAAAAAAATGCAATCCAGCAACATTTTAAAACTTTCCAAGAGTACTTTTGCAAAGCACTGTACATATATTCTTATTTTTGTTATAAGACAAAAGGTATGCCAGGAAAAAATTGGTCAAATCAAAGTAACATTTCAGAATATTTAACTGAAGTATCATGTAAGACTGCAACTTCAGTACATGAATGAATGAGGATGTTTTTTTATTGTATGTTCTCACATTTAATAATGGGGCGACAATCAGGATTTTGTTATGTTTTGATATAACATTTGCAATATAAAAGGAAAATAATAATTTTCTGGTTTTGCTTTTAAAAGGTGTCGATTATGTGCTTATGATATTATCTGCAGACAGCATTCATTAGTTTGTGGAAATACATGTTTGGGGAAATGCCACCAATACCTTATTTTGATGACCTACATGTACATTGAACAGTAAAATGTGATTGTATTTGTATTTCTTTATTCATGTTTTTTTATGGCACATTGTGGCAATAGAAAACATGGATAAACAGTCTGGGTTTTATTGTTACATCCAGGATTACCACAGTCCTTTAAAATATTTTAATTCAGGAAGGTCATGGAGAAGTCATGGAAAGTGCTTAAATACCACTGTCCTGGAAAAAGCAAAATTGCCCGAATAATAAAAAATAAAAAACGAAATACAATAATCTTTCTTACTAATTCACATAACATGATGTCACTTACTATCAAGTTTTCGAATATTAGTGTGCTGATACTGCTACTACAAATAAATGAATAGCTGACTGGATTGTACATTCATTCCACTACCAAAACACCTGCCTAAAGATCAAAATGTTAGCCAACCTGCATGATTAAATAAACCATTGCACTACTTTTTGGAGCATCTAATAAGTGTGCAAGTCCCATTCTTTCTAGATTTATATGCCACTTCAACTCAGCACCTTATGCTAAGACTTTTCTGGAGTGCGTATGTTTATCATGTAGCAGTAATAATGTACACTCTTACATAATCAATGGTGCCCTCTCCTGTTTCAAAGTTATTTGAGGCAAAAAAAGTAACGCAAACAAATTATTCTTTGAAGAACAGAGTGAAGAGACAAACACTTTTCCAACACAGTGGAAATGACTCCGTTGAGAAAGAGATCCGGCCCCCACTCTTTTGTGCCAAATGTCAGCATGCTTTTTCAATCTGCAGTAACATGTTTTGTTTTCTTCAGTGTTTTGTCTAGTTGCATCTGATATGGCCAAGATTTCTGATCAAAGGTTTTATAATTGGACACTTAGCCTTGTAGGCAACTCCTATTCTTCTCCTTTTAAATCGACTCTTAATCTTAAATCGAGAAAAGGGTCAAGATGAGGCGTCGGAAGTATGGCGATTCTAAAAGCGTCGCATAAAACTGATGAACGAGGTCAATGTGGGGACAGGTCTGCTTCATGTTTACCACCGCTACCTGTCTGAGCCGTTTTGACCCGCTGCTCTACTAACAAAAAATAATGTGGAATCGCAGCAACAGTTTCGACCGTTTCTCGCTGAAGGCTGGAGAAAGGAAATAGATCTGTTCCAATTTGCACAGCAGTTTAAAGGCCCCCTGATCCTCAGGGCTACTCAACCGCTCTCTGAGACATGCTGTTCTGTTCAGGCGTGACTACCCTGACCTAATCACCATTCTCATATTGGGAAAAAACTGGTGTTCGCATTCAGGTAAAGCACTGACCAAACAAAAACAGCATGAATCAATTTTGCAATCCTTTTTTATTTTTATTTTGCTCTTTATTTGGTCATCTTCGCTACAGTAGTTGAAGCAGACTGTCACGCATTAAGCCACAGCCGTGATATAATTGAGTTTACCTGGGCCTGAATTATAAGCTATATTATAATAATGAGCTTTCTGTACAATAGTGAAAGCATTTTTTTGAGCAGTGTCATGGTAACCATTGGCCTAAACTTTTTCTAAATGCTTTACTTCAAGGCACAGAGTGTTCCTAGTCCACTGTCCTTCTGTGAGGGCTCTGTGAGCTGATGGATCCGCTCTTGAGGAATTGGTTTTAGTTTGTGAAGTGTGCTCTAGTTTAAGGACTTCAGATGGGCTGATATCAGCCGTCTGCTGGCACATGTCGCCTACGCCACCAATCTGCGTTGCTTGCAATGAGGCCCCTTCCCTATTCTCATTATGTAATTCTCAAAGCCAGCGCTAACAAAGACTGCTATATGATGAAATGCGATGGAAACAGACGTGAGGGGCCTGCTCCATCTAACAGGACGCTATCTATTCTTGTCCAATGTGAGCGCACGTGGTGCGTCATTGTGAGAATTCGCCAAATGTTTGGTGATTCATGCGCAGTATATATATTGGCAGTAGGATTCACTGTCAAGTTCAACAACTTAAACACCTCAACAGTACAATAAAACATTTAATCACCCTCATCACAAACACACACACAACACTCTTTACATGATTTTTAAAAAACATCAAATAATAATAGCATTAATTCCATATAATTGTACATACCTGAGTGATCCATGGTCCACATTGATGTAGGTGCTGAAATATTATTTTGAATCTTAATAGCCCTCCGATGTTTTAGCTGATAGATGCACAGCTCATCATAATGTGAATTAAAAAGAATGACACAAAACCAGAGTTGGTGTATGAGCTTGATTAATGGCTTCTAACACCAGCACTGCTCTGCACAATAATGAAAATATACAGGTAGTGGCCAAAAAGGTGGAAACACCTTGGCCTTGCAGATTGAACTAATGCACGGACATCACAATCCATAGACATCGCAGTTTCATGCTGACGTCAACTTAGACACTGTTCCTCGTGAAACATCAGCAAATTGAGCTGTCTTCATCACTGAAGCTGAAGTCAAACGCGCCCCAACAATCACCCCCCCACTGAGGACTTGTCTTCTAGCCATGCTCGCCATTATTATTGGCAACCAAACCTGCTAAGCATGCTTGTACATAAGCCTGAGCATGGTGGGATATTGTTTAATTAACTCAGAAACAACACCTGCGTGGAAGCACCTGCTTTCAATATACTTATACAATATACTTTATCCCTCATTCAAGGTGATTCCACCTTTTTGGCCACTATATGTAACGATATAATACGGACTAGTATACATCACAAAGTGATGATATATCACAAAATGAATTAGTTGTTGGATGCTGTCTGCATGGCATCAGAGAGGAGTGAATATAGGAATCTTGTGTATAACGTATTCATATACTATGTGTTGGCATGGCTAGTTGCTGGTATTGAGAAACAGAGACAAGTGTAGTAACTTTTGAAAGCCGCAGCTGCATGCAGATTTGTTATCTGATGCCATTGAATAAGACAACCCCGCTGCAATGTGGGTTTCTGAATTTAAACACATAAGTTTCTTTCCAATGAAATAATTGCAGGGAAATAAAACACAGGAGGAGGGGGGCACAACAGAACAGAAGATAGCATCGCAGAATAGTATATCTCTCAGATAGCTTATATTGGTCTGTGTGGCACTAGAAACAGTTCCCCGGGGTGTTGGGCTTGTGTGAGAGTTGCAGGAACCTCATTAAGACAGTGCTGAGTGAATCGCTGCCTTAGAGCTCCACAAATCCAACTCATTTCCTCTCTTTTATCAAAATAATGATTAGTGTTTTCGGGAATATGCGCTGTAATTAAAGCGACATGAGTTTTTTTCCTCTTTCAAAATAATATAAACACTACTTTCTGGGTGAAAATTTGTTGATTGTATTCTACAAAAATAATGTATAATACATTTTTGAATTACTCATATGATATCACACACACAGGGCTCTAGTTCCCATGCCAAATTGCAATGCAATTGGTAGCTTTAATCCAGGATGGTGGTGCATTAAGGCATGTCTAACCCTATTCTAGGTTGATATAAATAAGTATAGATTACCTGTGGGTGTTTTGAGGGTTTAGTTCAGTATGGCCAATCAGATCATCGTCTTTTGTCCACTTTTATACCATAGTGAACTATCAATGGGATGAGGAAGATGAAAACATGCGGCACACATTAATTTTGTTTGTGTATATTCATCTCAGCCTCCTATGTGAAAACCTGTTTATTAACTGAAGATTAACTCTGCAGAGGTCCCTCCTCTCCGATGCTCTTTGGCTCTCCAAACTCCACAATTGCTCATTTTGCCACATGATATGATATGCCGTCCAATTATGTAATCCATATTATTGTAGTGAAAGTTAAATATTCAACATAATAAAAACAGTGTGCATAAATATAATTATTTAAAAAAACATATCTTACACAAATTGACAGGTGTAGAGGCGATTTAAGTGCATTGAACTACTCCATACAAGTGCCAACAGAGATTGCATTTTAAATAGTTGTTTACTGAACGATTTGCATCAGAATCAGGTAAAGTACAGAAAATCCGCAAAGCAGTCTTGTGTGATGGGGACATATCTTGCTATTCTGCCCTATCTGTTCATATGTGTGCATTAATAATGAGTTCGGAGGCAGTCTGTGTGGACAAAAATGTGGACAAATGATCAGAAATGAACCTTGCAAAGGAACCTTGCAAACCTCCCAGGTGCGTTTTCACTATGGTCCTCTCCAAACCAAACCAAATTTTCAGAGAGTCCACACTCTCTGAAAATAATGTATAATGTTTTAATTATCAAAGCATAACATGTTCATGAATCTTTCAATAGCATGTTTCTTTAATCAGAGGTTTGACCATATATAAATTTGCATCATATCGCATATCACGTTTGTCAATAGCTTTGTATGTAATACATAATACATTTGCTTATGAATGTTATACAACTGTGTTATAACATGTTAGTAAAAGCATTTATTGCAATTTCCTGAGGTTTAAAAAAAAGAATGATCTTAGTAATGTCAAGACTGACCAAACTGTCAACTACCCATGAATGTGATCTATGATAGTGATATTTTCTGTCACAATAACTTTATATATGAATGAACCTGGAAGTATCCAAAGCATTTCCTCAGTGTATACAGCGTGCGTTGTCTTTTATCTGCAAATCTCGTTTGAAAAGGGCCTCAAGGCATTTTAGGCATTATATTTTATTTATGTGCAGAAAGGTGCTCATTTTTGTGCCATTCTCCTGCTGAAGTTCTTTGAAACTTAAGAGAAATCAAAAGGTTAATCATATTATAAAGACATCTGTGCGATCTCCTGGGGGTATTACGCAAATACATTTATAAATATTTCAGTTCAAGCATATTAGCATAACCGAAGAGCTTTGTGCAGTTGGCCCCAAAGTGGTGGAAACACACACATGCAATTTATATTGCTTTCGGTGTTCATCAAGTTTGCTTAGTTCATGCTGCCATTGAGCCTCTTTGTGTGTTTGTTTATGTCCGATTGCTCAGTGGTTATGCCGCGCTGATCAGCCATCACGCTATCTAACTCAGGAGCACACATTTTTTTGTTTTACATCCTGATTGTGGATGTTAAAAAATGCATTTCATTTGAATATTGACAGACCGGGCCTGTTTGCAGTGTTGATGAAAAGTAGGTTAGCAGTTGCCAGAGGGCGTGTTACGGGTTACAGAGGGTCACACAACCCCAGCTTGCCGATGATCCGCACAAAGGTGTTGTAACATGACAGCGTAGTGTCTTACATCTGCTGGCAATGCCCATGGCTGAGCGGGAGCAGATGTGCACAGACACGGCCTGACTCCCGACATTGACATCTATCAACGCACTTCACCACGGACCAATTGGCTGTCCCTTACAAAGTTGGTGGTGCACCCACATAAGGGAGTTGGTACTCACACCTTTGTCCGTGTCTCTCTTATTCATAAACATTCTTTTATTATAAATATCCATTATTCAGAGTACTGGGCTGCCGTTGGGTTTAAAAATGCATCATTTGCATCGCATTAAACCTAAATTAAAATTAAATGTAGTATCTGGCTTTGATGTTGCAGCAGCATGGTTGCTGGGGGAAAGGTCTCCCGGTGGTCGTGTTGATATTTAGAGGGGTGTGACCCCATTTCACGGGGAGGACAGTTTGATAGCCAGTGGTACAATGGGACAGACTGTAAATGGATGCTGATGCTTTCGCCTCCTGGCTCTGGCCACATCTCAGCAGCTGTCGAGTGATATGTGCATTTCATCCCATGCACATCCAGGCCATATTTCTAAGCATTCCACATTTCTCTGGTAGCCTACCCTTCCTCATGGAACAAAATTTAGTGACTGAAATGGTGATGCTTGCAAAGAGGTGATGAACTCCAAAAATATTTCAGCTCTGCCTTAAAATGTTAATGGGATGAGTTCCCTGTAAAATGGGGAGTGGAATTAATCTCTCGTTCGTAGTGGGTATAAAAAGTATTCACCCCCAATTTTTCCCATTTATTTTCTTACTTCATGGATTCAAAATGGATTTAATTGCCACTGTCAACACAAAATACTCTATAATGTCAACAACAAAAAAATAACTCTCTCTCTCTATATATATATATATACACACATATTTTAGTCTACAACTGCTACCTTAGATGTTGCTGCCAGAGTACAAATGATGAAATTACCGTGTTAAATTAAGAAAGGGTGGCTGGAATGCGATGGGAATTCTGACGTGCCTGCTGTTTGTGTTTCTCCAACAGGTTAACAGGATTCCAAATCCCTCCACCTGTCACAAGCACTGGATCTGTCTTTTCACTGCGCCTCACCAGTGACTTTGCCGTGAGCGCACACGGATTTAAGATCTATTATGAAGGTAAGAGACTTTTTGGCATAGAACTGTTCCATCTTTCGTAATGGCTTTTTCCCCCCCTCGAGGTGTATGTCTAGGTTGGAGTTGAAAGCGGCACAAACGTTCACTGAGAGAGTCCGCACGGTACATCAAATGGCATCCCCTGAACATTTGAGACGTAAACACCATTATTAGCTTTAGATGAAGACTTGCTGTCTGCTAAAGACTCCATCAATTGCATTACAGCCCTGATGAAATTATCATCTGCAGCTTTGTGGCAAGGTTGCCTAGAAACAAACACTAGTTTTTAGCAGAAGTGTCTTTTACATGAGAAGAAAGTTATACATTGCCACACAAAATTGATGTATACATTTTACGCTTTGATTTTTAATGCTCTTTTATAACATGAGGGTAGTTCTATGAATGCTATTCTTGGACTGACTTTCAATGAGTCCGTTTAATTGTTGTGAAAACACAAAACTACCTCTGTCTCCAGAGCCTCCAGGTTGAAAGGTGGAGAACTAAGAAAAACTCATATGATGTTAAGTTCTCATCCCCTGATAAGTTGTGTATAACTCATGGATTCAGGTAACTCACGCTTGTGGTGCTCCCAGTTCTCTTTTGTTACTCAAATGTTGAAGTGTGGGTTTGACAAAATAATATATATTTTTGGTTCATTATGGCACTCCCTCAGAAATGCACTCCCTTCAAAAACTTGCTCGATTTTTGATGGATCCCATGTAATTAATGGTGTGACAGATGCTGGTTGATGTGACATTCATTAAAATCCTTCAAAGAAGATGCTTTTTCAGAACAGTGAAGGGCGTTGTCGTCATTTCAGGTCTATTCCTCTTGTCTCAGGAATTTTCTGGGCCTTGCCAATCCTCTGACTGCTGTGTGACATGTCACTCTGCTACATCATTTATTTATTCAAGTTCTCTCACCATACGCTGTGTAGGACTAAATCCCTCAGCGGTTTTAAAGTTCCAATGTACTTCAAACATTGCAGGGGCAATTGAGATATTTCCTCCAGTTCTATTACCTTTTAGAATTTATTCAGTATATATGCTCTAAGGTGGAATTTCCCTTGCTTATTTTCACCAGGTTCCATGTGCCCTGTAAGTTTCTGCCAATACTTCAGCGTGCCTTTAAGTCTACTTAAAAATGCCTTAATAAAGCATTGATAAAGGCAGTATAAAACAGCAAATACCCGTTCTATGTTTACCACGACATTAATACACATTAGTAAGTGTGTCATTTAGGAGGATGTCTGGGTTGCCAGATTGAGACATTTCAGTATGCTTTGTTGTTTATATGGACATGACAATGTTATTGTAACCTTTTACGGAATATCTTATATCCTGTGGTCTGTCTTGCTCAGGCAACCCTAATAGAGATGTATATGTTTGCATTGGGTTATAACCAGTCAACATTTACAATCACGCTCATAATGAGGATTTTACCAAGTAACATTTTAGAGTTTCATTTGTCTCCAAGTACATTTTTTTTTTTCTAATAAGGATGGAAGCTTACTGCCACAGAATGTCATTCATCACTCCTCTATATCTGTTTTACATTGGTCAGAGTGCAACTCCTCGAATGACATTCACAGATCAGCTGTATTTATCAGTTTATGATTGAAGTCCACCCCTGTCCAGGATCATTTTAAAAGAAGCACAGAACACAGTTTAAATAGAAATTTAAGTTTGTCCTTCCACATTCCTCCTTCCTAAGTATTTTGGTTCTGTGTGGCTCAGTAGGTAGAGCATGGCACTAACAACGTTTAGGTTGTGTGTTCGATTCACATTGGGACCACAGATAATGACAAATGTATGCATTCACTACAGTAAGTTGCTTTGGATAAAAATGCTAAATGGCATATATTATAATATATTATTATTATTATTATTATTATTATTATTATTATTATTATTATTATTATTATTATTATTATATTTATTTATTTCTGGATTTCAGGTTTTGGGTTTTTGCTAATAAAAACCTGATAAAAGGCCTATGATTTAAAATTGGTAATTTAATTAATTCCAGAAAACTGGATTTATGTTTTCAATTATATTAATGCAACGGAGAATCTCCTGGCGGGAGACTGTCCCCATGGATGTTTTATTGGTAATCACGAATGGCGGCTCCTTGCGCTAACTGTGCCTTGTCTGGAGACAGAACCGTTGGCGCACTGGTCTCAAAGCTCCCAAAAACTTCTAAGGACAGCAGTGGTGGAAGGTCAAATGAACGCAAAACCCTTGTCTGCAATAACCCTTCGGCCTCTGTACAGGCAGCATATGGAATCACGTGGGCTTGGCTCTTTTATTAATCTATTAAATATGTAGAACTGATCCATTTGTTTTTTTAATGACATTTTTGAAATGGCTATAAGTGACGTGGCACAGTACCAATAACTGTTGAGCATGAAATGCTGAAATGCTTTTATTTTTTTTCTAAATAATTTTTTTTCTAAATAATTTTTTTCTAAATAATTTTTTTCTAAATAATTTTTTCTCCCAATTTAGTGGCCAATTATCCACTCTATTTCTTTCAATTTACCCTCCCCCACGAACTTGCTGCCTGCCTCTGCGGGACAAGCCACTTTCCCCGAGGCCGGCAATGAACCGCTTCCTCGGAGATGGAATTCGCCTATTATTTTGTCCACAGGAAAGACCTCCGCACTGCTCGACGAGCTTGTGCCGGCTCACCCTTCGCCCTCCCCAAATGCCTGGGGCTCCCGGCCAGGGCTGGTCTGGCACAGTCAGGTTTCAAACCGTGACCATGATAGGCAGCTCACACTCGTAAATCACCAGTCTATGCTATCCGAGGCCCCTGAAATGCTTTTATTTGTATATGTCAGTGGCTCTCAGCCTCGGTCCTGGATTACCCCAGTGTATGCTGGGTTTTGTTACAGCCAATCTCTTGATGTCTTTAGGTCAGGGTTCCTTAAATCATGGTCCTCGTGGGCCGAGCACTGCTGTTTTTCCACACTCCCTTTACCGGAGAATCAGGTGTGAAGACATTACCTGAGAGAAAGGAAAACCAGGACAGAATATGGATTTGTGGGCCAGATTTGAGGAACCTAGTAACTAGTTTGGGTTCTATAATTATTATTATTATGTTTCTGATTTGATCCCATTTCTCCCAATTTAGTAGCCAATTACTCCCTCTATTTTCCATGTCAATCCCCACCTCGTATAGTGAGTTCGCTGCCGTAGCCCTCTGACCGGCAGTGACATGGGCGAAGTATCATCTCCTCCAAGACGGCACTCGCCAAGCTGTTGACTGTAACTCCAGTACTCTACAGTCACTCCTGTATGCAACGAACTTCATGCCGGCTTCCCTCCCCTCTCCCTGGGGTGGACAGTCAATCGCCGCCTCCTGGTGGCACTCCCAGCCAGTGCTGACTCTGGCGCGGCCGGTGGAATCGAACCCCACTCACAGTGGCCAGCGTCGAACGTTGTAACCACTAGACCACAAGGGAGGCATAGGTTCTATCATTTTGACCTGAAACAGATTTGGCTGGATTGGCTCATTATCATTTGCTTTGTCTTTTAATTCATTTTCCACAAACGGTTTAGTTTCAATGGCATTTAGGACCGAACTGATTTTAGCCATAGACCTATCAATACATCAATTAAAAATGTAACTTCTTTCAAAAGGAGCAATTTGTCACAGCCCATTGTATAAAAGGAACACATTAGTTGTCTGAGAACTTATCTGACTGGTCAGAAGTCCTCAAATGAATATAGAATATTCATTCTTTGTAACATGAATATCTCTTTCTGACATAACGTAGCATTAAGAGGTTAGCCTTAAATCATTCTTCATTAGACATTACAAGTGTCTCATTAAAACTAATTAACAGCTTGTTATACTTCAGGAATTGCAATTACGGTTGGAACGAAAAACAGCATACACTGGGGTACGCCAGGACATAATTAGCTACCAAGCCGTAGTCCATGAACGTCTCCTCACCAAAGAAATGAGAACCATTAAAGAGCAATCGGAAACCTAATTAAATCCAAAAACATACTACGTGTACTTTGCAACAGATTTGACAAAGTATGACAACCAATTTGATTATTTTCAGAGGAATCCAGATTGTTTTCAGAGGTAAAATATGAATTACCAGCACACCAAAAGCCACAAAAAATGAGAAAATGTAAACAGTGAAATTTCACAGTGAAGTGAAATCACCTGAAATACGAACAGGCCTCCAGTGTAAACAATGTGACAAATGTGTATAGGAAGCATGTTGCTTAAATGCAGGAACTGTGTGACATAGAAGAGAACGGGGAAAATACCAAGACACCTTATAAATACAACCCAGAAGAGTGCGGTTTAGAATGGAGGAGGAGAGGAAGTGGAAACCACATACAGTGAAAGACACTTGTTATTCCAATTAAAACTAACTGGAATAATGCCCTTCGCTCTACGCCCTACGACCTTCACTCTTCTCGGCGAGCTCGTGCCGGCTCTCCCTCCCCCTCCCCCTTTGGCGGACAGCCAATCGCCGCCCCCAATCTGGGCTCCCAGCTGGTGCAGCTGGATTTCAAACCACAGCTGCCGTGGGCATGTTGCATTTTGGGTGAATGCTTTGACCGTTACGCCACCCAAGGCCCACAGAAAAAAGTATCTTTTATCAGAATCTTTACTAGTAGCAGAAACACCAACTGAGCAAATTGAGAGAACATCTGAAAGGAGGAGCAGCAATGCTGATCATAGTGAGGGCTAACAGAGCGCCGATTCTGAGCAATGCAGGAGCTGCCCACCCCTAAACTGTGAGACACATTAAAGAATCGACCACACTGCAAACACTGCTTCGATCTCACAATGAATTAGTTATTTACGTAGTTTCATGCTTTTGTACATCATACCATTTCATACATCATGCTTAAAAAACATGGAATTCATGGTCTTGTTAAAAAGGGACACAAAGACAACAAACAAAAAGCCTGAATCCATTAAAACCAAAAAACGCTCAACAAAATGAAATACAATGCATCATAAATGTTCACATAAATACGACAGTAAGTTTTAAATGTGTACATGCCTGTGTCTTCATGTTTATTTATATATTATTCTACCACTTCTGCTGCTGGTTATGGACTGGTGTAAGGTGTGTTAGGATGATCTTGGATGAATTTTAGTTACAAGATGATCTTGCACAAAAACCCAGTCCAGCTCTGGCTGGGAGCCCTGATTGGGGTCGGCGATTGGCTGTCCGCCCCAGGGGGAAGGGGGAGCGGAATGGCGTCCCTAAAAAGCAGGTGAGCGAGTTCCGTCTCAGAGGAGGTGGATCATTGCAGGCCTCGGGGTATTAGCTTGTCCTCTAGTGACGGGTGGCAGGCTCATGGGGGAGGGTGAATCGAAATAAATAAAGGGTATAATTGGCCACCAAATTGGGAGAAAAACGGGGAAAAAATCATGGGACAAGGGAAATGGAGTTGGACTACGATAGGAAAAGACACACCAAGGTCTTCCTGCTCACATTTTGGATTTGACACCAGACTTTGGTATTTCCTTGGATTATATGTGAGGAGAAATATTTCTGAAACTATATCGTCTCCTATACTAACTATGGGTGAGTATTTAGAACATCAAGAAATTGTGAATAAATATGAAACATTAAACCATCCATTAAACAGTATATTGTTAAAATGCTCAATAGAAAGGCAGTGAGGCAATTATATTGTTTTCGCCACTACATGAAAAAAATATTTAATATTGGAAATTGAACAAAACCCAAAAAATCATACCCTGAATAATCACACTCTGTGCCATTTAAAGCTTTGAGGGGGTTGTGATTGTTGTGATGAGGTTGAATCACTGGGGTGGTGAGTCTCGGTTTGGTGACATTCAAACAGGCACAAAAAGCCCTGCTGTCATCACGACCTGAACGGCACAGTAGAACCTTTAAGGCAGCCACTCCTTGAATGTTTATGCGGCCCACGCAGTGCACTTCTCTGTGTGTCCTCTCTCTCTCCCCTGCGAAATTACACACATCCGCTGCTTATCGGAACGACACCGCCTCCGCAGTAATTCCCCCCCCCCCCCCCCCACGCTGCCGCTCGTCTCTCTCCTTCCCAGGGTCTGTGGAAAAGGGAGCGCTGATTAATGTGTGGTGCCGGCGCCCGGCCCCCCGATGGCGAGCCGCTCTGTGTCTGTGTTGCTTTTGTAAAGGGGGGCGGTGAATGCTTGTACACAGAACCTTGTGGGAATAAGGTGCAACCCCAGAACACCAGGACCCCACCTCCACCCTTCAGGAGGGTGGACTCACAACCTCGCAGGTGGGCACAGCTTCTGAATGCTCCCCTTTTGTGTGGATCTGGACCAGACTGAGGAAGAGTTGATTTGAATTGTAGAGTGCATAGACCCAGTTGTCGGCCTTGTCCATGCATGCGGCCCCAAATACACTTTGTGCTCAAATGTGCCTTTGGTTAAAAGTAGATTCTCTTTCATGCTGATGTAAATTGTTCATCGAAACTCTTTGAAGAATAAGTATCCATACTATTCATCTCCACGCAGACGATTCTCAATGATCATTGCTGCTTTTTAAAACGTTTTTCAAGAAGAACTGTGAGTGCATTGCTGTATGTAAGCAACCTGAAGATGTGAATGCTGGCCTTATTATTTAGGCTCTGGCCTGCTGCAGTCTGAAGCAGATTTTTTGATGGTACCGAAGAGTGATGTCCAAAGATGCAGACCGTGAGTTACGCACAACCACCACTCCTGTGATCCATAATGCAGATGTATACGAACAATGCAGCTTGCGGAATGTCAGATCGATAGATGTATATTGATTGAACCCCACTGGGCTGCCCATTTGCGGTCTGTGGTTTAAATGCAATCCATCTGCCGATCAAACCCCTAAGGTGTCCTATCTCACAAAGTGGCCTCCAAGGCTCCGAAGGCAGAAAGTGCCATTCATATTTGCTCCTCTGACTACACACCTTTCTTGTGGAGGAAATTTCCCCCAAAAGCCCGGTGGCTGGGCAAGATGTCACTGTCAGAACCTGTCCGATCTGGTTTGCGTCACTGTTCAGGCCGTGCCTCCTCTCCTTGACAACCACGTGACATCTGGCGTCTCATGGCTGGGATCTCTGAACAGGCACGGTTACCCCCTTGCAGTGGTCGGCAATGTGAACATCACACAGGAGGTCTGGATCAGTCAGGAGCTCCCTGGGAGGAGAGAGAGTCCGATCGGATGTTTACTGTAGGGATGGAGATTAACGCTGCATTCCTCTGTGTGAAAGATGCATGTCTTCTGCTCATGAAAAATGCATGCTGTGCTGCACGTAGACACTGCTCCCGTGGTGTGTCGTGCCTCTTGTTTGGTTGCAGAAATGATTGGTGAGAGAAGACAGCACGCGCTTGTGTGTGCGTGTATGTCTGTGTGCGCACATGTATAGGTGTGCGTGCGTGCATGCGTGCACGTCTGTGTGAATATATCTCTGTATATGCACGTATGTAGTACACGTGTACGCAGGAGAGAGACAGAGGCACGCATTGTGGGTTTAGAGGCTGTCAGTCCTCAGACCAGTGAGCGAAATTAGAACAGGTTTCGAAGGCAGTTGGCAGAATAATAAGTGTCTCTTGGATCAGCGTGACAGCTGAGGCCGGAGTAAGATGGAGCTTAAGCTCTTGCAAGGGGGCAGTGTTGGGCAGGCTGAGGCGCACAGGGCTTTATACAGCGGAGAGAACAAGCCAAAGTTGTGGGGCGGCATTGTGGAAACTGCAGCCTCCTCTGGCAGGCTTAGCAAGTTTAACAACCCAGAGAGAATATAAAGGGCCAAAGAGTTGGTCAATAGTGCTCACCACATGTTTGATAAGCCGAATTTATTAAAAACAAAAAACTGTATTTTCAGTGAGAGATAACGGTTGGAAAAAGCTGAAAAAGATGTAAAATTTATACAAGCACCTCAACCATTACCATGATGGTTGGGGGGTCATGGACATTTGTGGTACTGCACCCATTAAAATGATCCCTCATTTACTCAACTGTCGCCTTTATTCTAGCAGTAACCTGGATATGTACTTCAAATCTACCAAATGTTAACAAATTAATGTTCTGTAAAATAAACTAATGACAATGTAAATAATCATGTATATTTCCATGCATGACTCTTTGTCAATTTGCTAAAATCAATAAATAACAGCACCCAATATTGTCAGAAAAACACAGACTTGTAGAAATTTTTGCAGATTTATAATGTATATTTATGTCAGAGTAAAAACCAAGCCATGAAGTCCTAGGAACTCTCCATAGACCTATATGAAATAATCTGGGGAAGTTAATAAATTTAGTCATAATAGTCACTAAGTAACCGGGCAAGAAGGGACACTACAATACTATAAATAATAGAAGGACAAAATGCAATATCAATCAGACCTTTATTAGCACTTGGCATTCAGGCCAAAAAGTTCAATTTGTGTCTCATCAGACTAATGACTGGTATTTTCTTTTGCAGAAGTACTAGCCATCATAAAGGTCAGTGCTGCAGAGATGTTTGTCCTTCTACCACATCGCTGCACTCTCTTAATTGGGTTCTTGGTTGACCATGTCCCTTCAATCACTGGTGTATTCACTGAGTCTCTGTTACTTTGACTGTCACTTTCTGACATGCACTGTCTCTCAACAAATAACAATCTCAGTCAAGGTGTAACAACTGGAAAAACTGCAGCAAAGGGTCTGAATGTGATATTTCAGTGTTTATTTTGTAATAAATCTGCAAAAATTTTACAAGTCTGTGTTTTTTTGACATTCCAAATGTGCAATATGACAGATTACTGTATATGAAATAATAGTTAATAATAGTCATAATAGTCACTACTACTACTATAAATAATAATAATATTATTATTATTATACCTAAGCATTTTTTTCCCATCGCACTAAAAAAGTAATATTAACTGTCACTGAATAACAATGGAAAACTGAATAATTCCAAATGTCCAGATTACTGGGTAGCATTTTTCCCATCGAAAAAAAGCAGACTCTTATAATAAGATAATTACTGTCAAATTTCAAAATGGCAAAGATAATATTTTGAAAATCTGACCCTTTTTTGCTTTGCCATGGAAGATGTGCGTCTTGCTGCATGATTTACTCTGTGAAGGCCATATTATGTCGTGAATAGCTATGTATGCCATGAACAGTAAATCTCCCATATTCATATCGCAGGACTTTTCATCAGTCGAATCAACTAATGCTCTCATTTTCTGTAATATGCTATATGACCCATGATTCCTTTAGAAAGAGCTTACCTTTTTTTAAATTGATTCAATTATAGACTGGCAGGTGAAATCAATGGGGGCCTAATTGTTGAAAGTGTGGACACCTGGTCACTGAAACTAAACCGTTTGTGGAAAAAGAAGAGTTCAATGACAGAGCAAATTTCAATGAGCCAAACCTACGTTGTGTCAAAATAAGTTTAAGGTGGAAAAAATAGAACTTGCACACGTTTTTAACACCTTTAATTGATCAAGAGACTGGCTGTAAAAAAAGCCAGCATACACAGTGGTGTTCCCAGCACCGAGTTTGAGAACAACTGTTCTAGACATGCTTAGCTTAATAAAGATGCTCCGAAATATTGCTAGAGCTTTCATAACCCTTTCACTGTAGATTACTGATTATATTTCCTTTCATTTTGGTAATGTCCTGTCGGCATACTCTCCTTAATTTACTCTCTAATGACCACTGTGGCATCATCTCTATTCCACTGAGGTCCCAGAAATGTGAAAATAAATTATTTTCATTCATTTTTGTCTCAAATGTGCATCCCCTTCTAAATATGGTTAACACTTCAGAATACAGAATGTTCTGTCCTTGCACTCCAAAAAATAAGAGAAACAGGAAAAGGTTTTGTCAGAAAATTGTGGTGCCTGGACATGGGAGCTTATGTCTGCCTGTCTCCAACTTCACAATCCCTGCTATTTTAATAAAATGTATAGAATATAACATACAAAAAAAAAGTGTAAAAAATGTTATGAATTGAGGAACATCAGCAAAATTGAGTTATGCAACATTTTAGCATTAAAGAGATTAAATAAGGTAGTCATTTCACATTTTTGTCTGTACTATTTGGGGCATACAATATGTAGAAAATTATTTTTATGCAATAATGAATAAGAGGGAAACAATCATCGGTAAGTCAAAATAAGTTGTTCACAGAACAGTTATTTAAAATGCTGACAAAATAATTTACAATTGTGGGCAAGATTATTCAATAGATGAAAGCTATGGGTTAGATTATTCCACACAATTCATTTAATTGACATGATATGACCGTTACGCTCATTTCTTTTTTTAAATGACATTCATATATATACACCATTTAGCAGACGCTTTTATCCAAAGCGACTTACAGTAGTGAATGCATACATTTTCAGTATGTGGCCCCAGTAGGGATTGAACCCACAACCTAAGCGTTGCCAACGCTGTGCTCTACCAACTGAGCCACAGAGAACCACCATTCATCAATGAGGCAGTTAGAAGCACAATGAGAACAGAGTCACAAAGTGTTCTTGCAGGACAAAATTGAATTGCAGTAAAACCAAAATATTAAATTAACATGTGTGATCTAGATTCATTTTTATAGTCTATATTGGTGGATAGATTCTGTTCTTATACAATAATGTTTGTTTTTCTTATTTATTTATTTCAGAATTTTGTATTCATTATTTTTTATGCTGACAGAGAGTGGTTAAAACCTGGATTCCATGGTTCCATCCTTGATCTCTGTATTTTGAAAATCATAGGGTCCTACTAGTAGGTGGAGTTTAAAAAGTGGTCCATGAAACCTGGCTGCATCAGTCTGGCTCTGGCTGGGAGTGCCGCTAGTGGGCGACAATTGGCTGTCCGTCACAAGGAAGGGGTAGGGAAGCCGGCATGAGCTCGCTGCAGAAAAGCTTCTATCTGGCTGGAATCATGGTCGGCAATTAGCAAGTTCCATCCCGGAGGAGCCACTACCGGTATCAGGAATGGGTTAGCAGTGTGCTTGTGGGGGGGATAGTTGGAATAATAGAGGGTATAATTGGCTACCAAATTGGGAGAAAAAACTGGGAAAAAAGCAGATAAAAATATAATTAAAAAAGTGGTCCATATAGAAAATTAAGAAGCTAATGTTAGTTCACTGTCTTTGCCCACTGTCACCTCAAAATTAGATCAATCTAAATTTGCCCACTGTTTCGTTAGTATACACCTTTCCCATTTAAAGTTTAGCAGAAACTAGGCCTCTCTTTATCCAGTAGTACTTCCCATCTAGACTATTTTTTGTAAGATCAGAACACTTTACTGCAATCACTCAATGGCAAAAAAATTGATATATCTATGTGATTCAATAGGAACTTAGACTAATTAAGGACAAATGCAGTTCAATCTGGAGACCTGAGCTTGAGTCCAGATTCAATCAATCCAACCTCAGAACGAACTGCCTGATGCTCAGAAGGACTGAAAATCCAGGAAGCAGGAAAAGGTGTGGTCTGACATCTGACGTCTGGAGGCGGGAGCCAACTTCACAATCTCTGCTGTTAAAATGAAATGAATGAAATATAACATTCCTCAAGAAATAAGTCAACAGTTTATATTACATCACCAGGACGGTTGAAAATTATTTTGAAGTAGTAACAATCTACAGTATTTCCCTACCATGTAATAACTTATTAATGGTGTACTATGATTTGAATTTTAAGCTGGATATAGAATACAGGAAAAGTGCTACCCAAACAGAGACATTTAGCAGGAAAAGGCAGGGATTTCTATAACAGCCTGATGAATCAGACAACACCCATGGTGTCAGTCTCTTACTAAGATCATATTTTAATTGGCTATAATCTTTTACTTTCACCGTCATGGAAGATAAGTCTGTTTGTTTGAATTTAGGCCCAAGTCTTTCATCAACAATAACACCGCAAAACAAATGCAGACTTTTATCCATAATGTCATTATGCCATTTGTGTTCACTCCACTCCCGTATGGTAGTGTAAAAATATGTGTATTTTAAAGATCCTTTCCTAGTATGCAGAATTGTCACCTGCCATCTCTCCCTGTTTACAGTGGAATATGAGGTAAAGTTCTACATCTTTAATTGAATATATGCAGGTGACAAAGATAACCTAACTTATTATCTTGGAGCTGTGTGAAGGCAGTTTTTGGTCAATAATCCAGTCTGCCCTTTGCTGGGGTGTTTCTTTATTCATCTCTGCAGTGTTTAAGGAGTGTCGGATGCTCCTTTACTTTCAAATCGATGATTTCTCCAAGTTCCTGTTCAATAATGCATTAGTCTGCAGCCCGTTTCAAAGAACAGTGCCAGAGCTTGTTCATTAAAATGTCTGACTATTCAAAACCTTTAAGATATCCTGTGCCCTATTGTCATTTAAAAGAAAAAAAACAAATTATAGAGTGTGCAGCCATAACTAAGTGCCCTCAATATTGTAAAGAAAGCCTTGTTAATGATACCCACCAAATCTCAAGAAGTATGGTACCTGGGGCCACATTTCCAACCTGAGTGTGCCACCATTTTACCTTTCTTTCTTCACTGCATGCAGTGTACTTTATTGAATTTGAGTTCAATAGGTATTCCATTTTGAGTTTTAACCAGGGACGTGCGGTCAGGGGAGCAGGGGAGACAGAGCCTCACCTGTCATACTCCAATTAAAATAAATGAGCTGTTTACGAAAAGTAAAAAAACATAATAATAAAAAAAAAAAAATATTAAGATTTCTCCACTGATCTGTGTTATAAATGTCATTTCTGTATGATTCCAATCTTTTTTTATAGTAAAAATTGCCAAATTTGCGGAGCTCAGCTACAAATACAGGGAGATACAGGGAGATAAATGAGATGCGGCAGCGATGAGCTCTGCCTCCCCTCTGATTGCGCAACCCCTTAGAAACTGGCTGGAGCACGGACAATAAGCGTGTGCCTGTTACTATTTCTCTGTATGTCATCAATGTAATGTTTGTAGACCCGTTCATTACATGTCCTAGCCTTCCATAGTGTAGGTAACTTATTTCACGTATGTGTATAAGATATTTAGACTTGCTGGTCTCGTCATAAAACTGCAATGAAAAAGCACCAGGTGAGGCAGCAATTACATCTGCCGCACTGAGGGGGGAGATCTTGAGCCCACATAATTTGTGATGCTTGCTATCCCTCTACGTTAGCTAGCTCTAGCAAAAAAATTACAGCTGCTGCAAAAAAATACACTGCAGCTACAACTCCCTTTAGTCTCGTTTCGTTCATCCTAAATATCTCTACATCATATGGGCTGCAGAAATGGAAAACTTTTATATCTAACCTTAAACATTTCTCAAAATTGGACTTTCAATCAAAACAGAGAGTGATAAACAATGGAAAACCAATGCCTGAGCTACCTACTTCCAACTAACGGACAGAAAATCACACGGTCGTTTCAAATAGAGTGGTACCAATGAAAAGACTGGCTGTGTGGCTGTGCTACGAAGAATCGCCTTTACTGCTTTCCCTGCCTTTTGTTCTCCACTACCGACAACATTTGGACTAAGGCGGGATTTTGTGACTTGAAAAATCTACCAAGGAGCCTCAACAAACATGAAAGCAACAAACAACTCACATTCAAAGCCAAATTGCTTTTAAAACTTTTGGAACTCCAAGGATAGATATGGCTTTGAATGAACAGCAGAGATTAAATATCAGCATCCACAATGCTAAGGTAAAGGGAAACCGTGAGATTTTAAAATACCTTATTAATGCATCCTGCTTCCTAGCCAAACAGGAATTAGCATTTCGTGGTAATGATGAGAGTGCAAGCTCTTCTAATTGTGGCAACTATGTGGAGCTATTACATGCTTTTGCTGACAAAGATGAAAAGTTAGCTAGACATTTGGAGACATCCACTGTGCTTTCTGGCTTATCAAACAGAATACAGAACGATTTAATCTAAGCAGTCGGTGATGTAATTAGAAATGATATCAGAGAGGAGATTAATGCAGCCTCATTTGTTGCAGTCGAAGTAGACGAGACAACAGATGTCACAAACAAAGCCCAAGTCTCTGTAATTTTGCGTTATGTGGCTAAAACTGAGGTGACTTGTGAGGTGAGGAAGGCGTTCTTGGGATTTGATGATGTGAGTGATGACAGACGAGCATTTCAGACTAGTGCAGACAATCAGCATGTACCAATCTGATCTGCATGCTGTGTTCTGGTTTATGAGCGAAAATCCTGATGGTTGGGACAATGACACCCTGATGATGGCTGCTGGATATGATCTCTGGCTGTCAAAAGCATCAACCTGCTTCTTCATAATGGCGTATGAGGGCATTTTCAATTAAACCGATGTACTCTTTCGTGTGCTGCAGAATAAAGTAATGGACATTGGATTCTGCTGTGCGTGAATCCGCGACACATTTGGAGTTGTGAGTTGCAATCATCTCTATTGAGACGGAGAGACTTTTAAAACTAAAAGAAAATAAAGAAGACTTCTACAACAAAGTCACTGACATCTTTGTCCAGAAGGATAGGCAAATGGACTTCATTTAGAAGTAAAGTTAAGACTATGCAATACATATTTTCATTTGTGTTGAATGAGTATGAATAGTGGAACTGCATTGGCTAATAAAACGTGAATCGAATAGGCCTACGTAACTTAGCTGTATGCGTGTGTTGTAAAGAACGCTGATATGAAATATGAAACATACGGTCGCCTAACAAATAGTCATTGCGCAACCTGCCAAATGAATGGTGAATTTAAGCTACCTCTATCGGGTTCATGTGTGTAGGCCTAAATCTGGCTCTGTTACTATCCAGTGCCTCCCCAGCCATTGACCTCACTGCATGTCACTGGTTTTAACGTGTGATGTTTGGGAACATTAGATACTTGATAGATACTTGTTCTGTGTAGCTCAGTAGGTAGAGCAAGGCACTGACAACACATAGATTGTGGGTTCAATTCCCATATAGTTGTCCCTGAGGAGGAAGAGTAAAACGTGTGGTGCACGTTAGTTTAGTATAGCTTGTGTATTTTCATCAAAGTCACATATATTAAAATATGTTTATAAACAGTATTTTTAATTGATGCACTTGTGTTGCTCCGCAAAGGGTGACCAGATGTCTGGTATTGTGTGGCTCAGTCCCGCATTTTGGCCCGGTGTCCCATGTCCTGCAATGATGGATTGTGTCCCGCATTTAACACAATAATAACATAAAGGATATTATGTTATTAAATAATATCCATTACCCCCCTGCTCAACAATATCATCACTCCTCGTGTCCTTTCAGCTTCCTCTCATTGTTATTTGATTATTACCGCATTTTAAATAAAGTACCATCTTGTATGGATATAAAATACGGATGTGATCCCCGCCTCACAGCTCAACAATATCCCCCCCCAATATCATCAGAAATTGCTTTGTTATTTTTTCTTCCTTATTATTCCTCCTTTCCCATCCTGCAATATCAATCAAATTCATTCTGCTTTTTGACTGTTTGAATCTGTTCACCCTAGCTCCGCCAAAAGGTTCTTCCTCTTCGGTGTGCTCATATCCAATCTCTGCAATCGCTCAGGGTATTGTCGCAAGATACACCATTCACCATATGTACCTCATTTTATTGTAGTGAAATTTTCATATTTAACATAACAAAACCCAGTGAGCATACATACATATATTTATTTTTAAATCATGTATCTTACACAATTCAAAGGGTGTACAGATGGTCTCTCTCTCTCATTCAAGTGCACTGAACCACTCCTTAGGTGCAAGGCTCAAATACTTTGTTTAAACAGATTGCATCTCAAATATTTCCATCAGAGTGAGATGAAATACAAGGGGGATTTATCACTTATCTGCCCTTTCTGTTCATGTGTGTGCATTTATAACATCACAATACTAACACCTGTATTTGAGATGAGAGGCAGTCTGGGTGGACGAAAACGAAACTTACACAGCGCCAAATGTTTTTACTGGCACACCCCCCATTGCGCCACCCAACCCATGTTGAAGAAAATGCCTTTATTGACGACCAAGAAACTACCAAATTGGGTGTAGGTGAGAAATATTCTGTTTGCGATGGACAAAACTACCAGTTACACTACCGTCCAGGTGTGTTTTCTCTATCATCCTCACTAAACTAGAGCCCTAAAAGTCAATCACAGTGTGATATGTGCTAAACTCAACTGTGTTATTACTGTATTAAGGGTGCCTAATGTAAGAAACATTGAAACAACTCAAGGTATTTTACATATTCAACTAATAGGCCCAGTCTGAAGTAGTGGATCTGCAGTGTGTGTCGAAAGATAGCCAGTGTTTCTGCTGTTCTGACCACCGTGGCAAGCACTTCCCACCACCAGGGAGGCCAGAACAGACAGTAGACATAACTGAGAAAGGCAAGCGTTTGGGCTGGCAGATGCCTGGTTGTGGAATGATGTGGTCTAGTCGGTGTATGTGCCTTGTGATGACTATTTTTAGATAGCAAGGAGCTGTCCCCTTCCCTGATCGGTTAGCACTAAGATTTTACGTTTGGGTGCAAGCTAATACAGGTAGCCACTGGAGGGAAGTGAAAAGGGTGGTGTGATATGAGTGTATCTAAGGAGGTTGTAGATCAGTTTATTAACAGCGTTCTGGAGGAGATGCAGGGGCCTGATGGCAAAGGCAGAGAGGCCAGTGAGGAGACAACCCCAGCTCACTGCCATCAAGTGTGTTGTCCATCACCACTTTGCGGTTCTTAGCTGTGGTAGAAGCCACTACTGTGGTGCTGTGAAGGGGGAGGCAGAGGTCATGCAAGGATCTGGACTTTCAGTTTTGATCAGATTGAGCTTCAGGTGATGATTTGCCTCCCAGCTGTGCCAGAAGCATGGTAAGAAAAAATGTTGTGTCATCAGTATCGCAGTGATAACCCGAAGCCATGGGCATAAATTACATAACCGAGATAATAGGTGCATAGGAAGAAGAGGAAGGAACAAAGAAGAGAGCCCTGGGGGACATTGTAAAGAGACTCCAAAGATTTGAAGGAACATCCAGCGAACTAGGACATAATCCATAGAGCCATACCCACAGATTTCCATTGCCGCCAAGGAAGTGGCGGTCAACCATGTCATGTTCCACCTGCATGAACATCACAGCCTTCGGGTGAAGAATCTGAGTAATCAGAGTTCAAACATGATTTTGGAGCACACACATGCTCCCACATTTACAGACAATGTTTTAGTTATGGGACAGATCTACAGTTGTGACTGAGCAATCAGAATATGGAGCGAAAAGTCAAAAAAAGAAAAGGGGACAACAGAAATAAAAATGATCTGCTCCTTTAAACTGAACACTTCTCTGAGCTTGATGCAGGATATATATATATATATATATATAATGGTGCAAGCTGTCATTCTGTGAGCCATGTTCTGATTTATTTGACCTCATTCTGTGTCAAAATAAATCCTTTGACAAGGTGCACCACCATTTCACCTTGTGGCTGTAGAACTAATAAAGGAATAAGCAAAGAGCCACTATCTCCTGAACCCTCCCCAAGAAGTATGTGGGTTGATATGTTAGAGGGGCGAAGCAGAGGATTACACATAATTCTATTAATTCAAAGATAGGGAGATTAAAAACACGGTCTGAAGAAAGGGCTCCAGATTTTAGATGAGTTTGAGTCTCGTGGCAATTACCAGCCACATGCTGGCCACATCTCCCAGAGCTGTTTTTTCAAGAGTTCACAGGAGCCAAATCGGTTATATTTCTATTCTATACACACATTTTTCTCACCTTTTTTTCTGTAAACTTCTTATTGTGAACATGTTGTGCATGTTATCGAAAAAAATGTGTGTACCTATCAGAAAGTTTTAAAAACTATCAGCTAAGATGTCAGTATAACACTACTTTGGTGCTATAGTGCGCTTACTAGCTAGCTAGCAACAAGGTTTCCACTTTAAATTATGTCCTCTTCTTCTGCTCCTCTTCTTATGCACTTATTTAAAGAAGACAAAGGAGTCAGGAACACAAGACTTTATCGGGTGCTTTGAACATTACCAACACAGTAGCTAAGTCTCTCTTCCCAAAATGTATTTTGCCCCTCTTTTTTTCTTCCTGGTCTTTCCCCTCTTCATAAACAGAACAATAGCTAACATTTAACTGCTGTTTGGTGTCGCAACGTTAGGTAGCAGTCTAACCTAAATGATTACACTTTAGTATTTATTTTTAGCTTACATTAAGATGGATCACATATCCCATATTTTGGGAATTTTTTATAACTTTTTGATGATATGGCCATCTTAATGATATTGAAATGCAATACAAAAAGGACATCCCCATCACTGAAACATATTTACGTTAGAATTATTTTCACTAACCTCAACTTTTACCTGCCTGTCATTACTAACTTTACCCATTGTGGCATTGATTTTCCTTTCTTTCTGCGCCAGAAGTACCTGAAACTAAGAGAGCTCGATAACAACATGGTGACAGACAGACCTGCGCATATATCCACTGCCAAGCCTGCTCAGAGACCCCACACAAACACTTCTTCTGGAAATAATTTTTAAAAACGCATGGCAATTGCACCATTCGACAGAGCTCGTTCGGAACACGGAGCAAAATTAGATGCAGAGTTCAATTGAAAATCTTTACGTGTCTGACACCGCGGAATTAGAAAGCTGCACGTTGCAGATTATCAGGCTGTTAAGATAATCAGTTGACCTTAGGGAAGCAGAACTGGGGCATCAGCAGGTCCAGTCACGCAATCAATCCAGTCAAAGATAACAAGAATGTCACCCCGATTGACATGAGTCATAACTTTCAATGGCACAGTGCACTGTTAAATGTCCTGCTGAAACACTTTTAGCAACATTTCTGATACAGAGGTTTACATTGAGTTGGAAAAGAGAAGGGAGCACTCGTGGTTCCCATTAACATTGCTAACAAATGAATAACCTGATCATGTGGAAATGTATATTCCACACCCCATCTGAAATTATTGGCAGCGAAGCTTGATACTATAATTTCCTTACAGAAATTATCATAGACCATTCCAACTGTTATAATTATAAACTGTTTTTTGTTGTTATAAATGGTGCAGTTTATTTTCGTAAAATGTATTAATGTAATTGCTGTGAGAAGCCAAACTCAAAATGTAGGCAAAGGTTATAGTGAGAAGTTTGAGGATGGAAAAGTTATCATTAAAAAAGGGAAGTTATATTTACTGGTGATTGTCTCTGCTTCTTTACTGATAGCACCATGTTGCAAAATAATCATCATAATAATTGTTTTTCAAAGTGAAAAAAATAACAACAAAAAAGGACAAAAATGTCACCTGGTGGTTAGTGTACATTATACATTTGATATTAGTCCCATCTGCAAGATTTGACTAGGAAATGTAATTGAAAAAATAAAGAGTAATCAGTGAAGTGCAATCAACATTTTGGGCAATTGCAACCAACTTAGCTTAGCATGTTGCTAACAACAGAATTTGCACGGGATCACGACGGGACTAGCTAAACCATGGTCTCCCAAACTCTGTCTTGGGGAACCCCATGTATGCTGGTTTTTGTTCCAACCATAATTGCAATTATAACAAGCTCTCAATTATTTTTTATTTGAAACATCTAATATCCATTGAGGGATGAATTACATTACATTATACGTATAAAGTATAACAAGCTCTCAATTATTTTTTATTTGAAACTTCTAATGTCCAATGTCCATTGAGAGTTGAATTACTCTCTTAATGCCCCATTATGTCAGAAACAGATAATAAAGAATGAAAAATCCATATTAATTGAAGGGCTTTAATGAGATCCATTCTCAAAAAAACGAATGCTTTATTTTTCTGTAATTCCTTTTGAAATAGGTCACATTTTTAATTGATTCATTAAAGTCCTAAATTCTGAAAGTGTGGAAACCTGTTTTATGAAACTAAATCATTTGTGGACAATAAAGAGTTTCAAAGACAAAGCAAACTGTAATGGGCCAAACCTGCATTGTGTTAAAATCTTAAAATTTGTTTAAATACAAAATTATACAACTTGAACAGTCTTAATGGGGAAAGCTCACAAATTTCTATAATTTGAGGTAATTCCTTACCTCCTTACCCACCAAATGTGGTTAGATTTCTTTGGCAGTTATATAAATGCTCCAGTAGCCAGAACTGCGATGTAGTGCCAAGCACTGCTTATGTAGTTCAGAGCAGGAAGTCCTGCCTGCTCCCATGTGAATGTATGGAATATTCTCACTTCCCTGAGAATTGTGCAATACAATGTATTAAAAAACTAAATTGACACCTTGAAATGAAATGAAAATGAAATGATCTTTATTGTCATTATACTGGAACAGCAGCTTGTAATGAGAGGTTGAATATTTTAATAAACACCTCTGTAAGCTGATTGGCACAAACTTTCAGTACCCGGCCAGCCACTCCGTCTGGGCCTGCCGCCTTGCGTGTATTAACTTTTTTCAGGGTGGTCCTCACCTGGTGGTGCTGTAGAACCAGTGTCAACTCTTCAGCAGGTGGGCAGCTGAGTGGAGCAAGCTCCCCTCTCTGAGTGTCGATGTTAATGGCTTATATTTTCTGACACTTTTATCGGGAAAATTATACATTGCCCATGAAAATACTATAGATGTTTTAGAAATCTTCAATCATTTCAGATACCTGTTGCAAGCAGAGGAAATCTCAACAGTGCACATGCACAGGACTCGTATTTCTTGCATAATTTTATTTAAATTCAGGGGTGGGAGATATCTACCAAGAGAGTAGCGAGAGTAGAAAAAGAGGGCTATTATGTCATTATGCACAATTTTCTTAGTCACAACAAACCTTTTTGTGATGCGTGAAATATGAGCCTTGCACTTCGGTGATATGAGTAATTTAAAATGTAATTAAGTCAGAAAGTGGGCTGCACTTCTTAAATTTCTGCTTTTGGATAATGGGTATTGTAATGAATCCTTTCTCGAATCACAATATTTTCTCCTTAAATGGAGAAATGTACTACTTTATTCTCCTTTAGGAGGCAGCAAGAAATTTAGAGACTGTTAAAATATAATATGCAGCTGGGGGTTAGCACAGGGGCCAGGGAATAACTATAAAAATATATATATACATATTTATTTTCTTCAGTTTTTCATACATCAATTGGAAAATCTGGAGAAAAAAAAAATTCCCTCAGAAAAATGCCCATTGTTAAGCCTTGTGTTTAGCAGCCTGGGTTTGAGCAACACGGAGTCATGGGACCCAGGGGAGAGTTGGTTAGTGTAGGAGTTGAGGAGCTCACAGATATACAGTACCTAGGGACTTCACTGTTGGCTGCTTTGCAGGTGAGAACTAGAATTTTGAAATTCCTTCTTGAGTGACAATTTAATCTTTGAAAATTTCACCAACATCAAAGCCATGTGCAGGTATGTGCCATTTACTACCCTCTTTGCTTTTGAAATGTATTTTTTATTTTTTATATAGAGTTTATGTTTGTCTTGTCTTTTACAAGTCAATGAGCAAGTGGTGTTAAATGTCAGCAGCATATTGATGTAGTGGCTGGGCTGTCTAGCTTAACTGAAATTGTACCAATTTTACCTCTCTTGAAGTGAAATGAAAGTTTATATGTGAAAGTAAAAAGAGAAAGCATTGTTAATATACCGTCTATCAGCCTGGTACGGGTCTTCGACCAACCCTCTCTGCTCTGTGAGTGGATGGTTTGAGAAAGAGACTTTGTGCTACACTAGCATTTTGTCCAAGGTGCATCAAAGTGGTTTCACACCAGAGGACCTTTGTTCCAGAACAAGAACTATGTTCAAGATTTCGTATCAATTAAATTTTATTGTATATAGTGCTCTTAACAAACATTGTCACAGAGTGCTTCACAGTTCACATTACATGTGAGCAGTTAATTAGATGTCCATCAGAGAACAACCTAATTGTATTGAGATGTTGCGTAAAGTGTATAACATTCCCCCATGATTCCCTAGTGTCAATCAAAGCAACTTGAAAACCTGCATTGTAGATTTTCTTTGGAAAATATCATTACTATGACTTTATAAGTAGGGCCAAGCAAAATTTGTTGGTTCTCTCATTAACCTACAGTTCCGTCCTTATCTTCAAGATGTTACTATAGACACTTTAATTACAGCTATTAGTGACAATTGCTCAAATGCACATGGCCATTTATACAATTAAGACCCAATTTGAGTGTTGGTGCATGGGTGCAAGTCTATGACGTTGTGCTGTTTCAGCGGGAAGTGTCCACAAAAGTAAATATAGAAGCTACAGAAAAATCGAAGAGATGCAATACATTTAGCAAAAAGAAAGGCAAAAGACCAATATGTTCTATGGATTTTGTATGTCTTACAAGGAGGAACAGACAATGATTTGAAAGTTATACTGTTCACTTGAAAGTTATACTGTTTAATATACTGCTGTTGGGTTAACGTGTCTCACGGCGAAGGGAGGCTGTACCTGGTGTTTGTTTGTTTTTTGTTTTTAAAGAATTTGTTTCAGATTTTCTCCCATTTTCTCCCAATTTAGTAGCCAATTACACCCTCTCTTTTTCATGTCAATCCCCCCTCATATTGTGAGTTTGCTGCTGTCACCCTGAGACTGGCAGTGACAAAGGCAAAGTATCGTCTGCTCCAAGACAGCACTCTCCAAGCCCTCGACTGTAACTCCGGTACTCCAGAGCCACTCCTATACGCAGCAAACTCATGTTGGCTTCCCTCCCCCCTCCCTGGGGCGGACAGCCATTGTCGCCCCCTAGTAGCACATGATAACGTGCGAGGGCGTCATTATCACATACCTCCCTCTCCTTATAACTCACAAGTACGTTCTGATTCCCCGTTCTGCACTTCACCTTGAAGTTCAATGTCTGCAATGAGAGGTACCAACACGTGACCCTTGCGTTAGTGTCTCCTCATTTTGTGGAGCCATTGCAAGGCTCGGTGATCTGACTCCAGGACAAAGTCTTTTCCAGTCAAATAGTACTTTAATGTGTCCAAGGCCCACTTAATTTTAAGGGCCTCCTTCTCCACCGTGGAGTACTTTGTCTCCATAGGGAAAAGCTTGCGGCTGAAATACAGCACAGGCCTTCAATCATCCTCATCCACACAGCACCCAAACCAACCCCTGATGCATCCGTTTGTACCGTGAAGGGTAAGTTGAAGTCAGGACTTTGCAGGACTGGCTCCTGACACAAACAGTCCAAGTTTGTGAGCGAACTCACACTCCGGAGTCCAGACCACTCTCTCGGGTCGACTTCCTGGTTAGCCCTGCTTTCAATAACCTAGCTTTTAGGAAAATGTACTTTATCAGACGTTAGCAGATCCTTGCCATAAATGTACCAAACCACTTCAGTATTCTAACTTTATCCAGGCAGCATCTTCCACCCTGCCAGTTTATTTTTGGTTATATATATTGTGGTGTCCCTTGGGGTTGGGTGACATTCATGGACCTTGCAGAGGGTGTAGGCAAGTTAAATATCCTGGAGGAGGCAGTATTACAAACAAAATTACACTTTATTAAATTAATCTTGACAAACACAAAAAGGGTGGGGTCTTCGGGGGAATTCAAACACAAAGTCCACAATCCTTACTTATCGTCGTTATCCGTAATCTGTAGTCCAAATCCAATCCAGTTCCTTAATCCATTTGGATGTAGGTAAGTTATGGCCATTACAGAAATTTGAAAAAGTTATAATTATTTTGGGTAGTTCAGTCTATAAACAGGGCGGCACGGTGGTGCAGTGGATAGCGCTGTCGCCTCACAGCAAGAAGGTCTCAGGCTAATAAAAACCAGGCATGGGGGCCTTTCTGGGCGGAGTTTGCATGTTCTCCCGTGTCCGCGTGGGTTTCCTCCGGGTACTCCGGTTTCCTCTGAGAAAACAGTCCAAAGACATGCACGTTAGGCTAATTGGAGAGTCTTAAATTGCCCACAAGGTATGAGTGTGTGAGTGAATGGTGTGTGTGCCCTGCGATGGATTGGCAAACCTGTCCAGGGTGTATTCCTGCCAAACGCCCGGAACGCATGCTGGGATAGGCTCCAGCCCTTGGACCCTGACCAGGAATAAGCGGCTTAGATAATGGATGGATGGATGGAGTCTATAAACATAGACCAAAACATATAAACATGGATGACTTTAATAATTTTTCTGACCTAGTAAAACCTTTTTCTTTATTTTGTACAATGAGTTTTTCCACCTACATTTACATTTTAGGCATTTAGCAGACGCTCTTATCCAGAGCGACTTACAAAATGTGCATGAATACATGGTAAGATTAATCATATGGCACGCAAGCCGTACCTGTAACACAAGAAGGGAAATGTTCGCTGTTTTTTTGGGGGACAGACATCAACATAGATACATATTCCAAAATGCAGTATTGAACATGAAAGCAGTGGTGATGACAATTAGTGGGAATGGAGTCTGAAGAGGTGAGTTTTCAGTCTCTTGCGGAAGATGGCCACTGAGTCGGCGGTCCTGACCGAGTGCGGAAGATCGTTCCACCACTGGGGAATCAGAACAGAGAAAAGGCGAAACCGCGAGGAGTGGAAGCCGGGCGCCTGCAGGGAAGGGACAGTCAGTTTGCCCAAGGAGGCGGGGCGGAGGGGTGTAGTGTGTGATGAATGACTGGAGGTAGGAGGGAGCAGTTCCTCTAGCAGCTTGATAGGCCAGCACCAGTGATTTAAATTTGATGCGTGCTGCAATAGGGAGCCAGTGAAGAGAGGTGAGTAGAGGGGTGACATGTGTGTACCTGGGTTGGTTGAACACCAGATGTGCGGCAGCATTCTGGACCAGCTGCAGTGGCTTGATGGCACAGGCTGGTAGGCCTGCCAGCAAGGCATTGCAGTAGTCCAGGCATGAGATCACCAGGGCCTGGACCAGGAGTTGGGTGACCTCTTTGGTGAGGAACGATCGGATCCTCCGGATGTTATGGAGGGAGAATCGGCAGGTCCAGGTGATTGCTGCGATATGGCCCAAGAAGCTCAGCTGGTTGTCCAGGGTCACTCCAAGGCTCCTAGCAGACTGAGATGGAGGCACTATGGAGTCTTCCACGGTGATTGAAGCATCAATCATCGGGGAGCCATTCGCTGGGAGGAAGAGCAGCTCTGTCTTCCCCAGGTTCAGCTTCAGGTGGTGTGTGGACATCCAAGCAGAGATGTCTGCTGGACATGCAGAGGTACGTGCTGGGACCTGGGTCTCAGAAGAAGAGAAGGAGAGAAAGAGTTGGGTGTTACAGAGCTACAGAGTTGTAACCATGTCAAAGAACATTTTGTGATTTTCTTTGTTAGTAAAATTACCTTGAGGACTAGGGAGGATAAGAGCATTTTATTTTTGCATTCCAGGAAGATGTCCATCTTAGTGGCTCTGTCTTGACACTCTAGTCTAGGACATTACTTTTTTATTTTCTTCTTGCCTTGTACCTGGGTGCCATTTTTTTGTACTTTAAGTGGGGTGTGTATATCAACAGTGTTTCTTAGACCTACAATATAGTTGTTAACAAGTATTTCTAAAAAGTGTGACAACTGTGCACTCATGTGTGACTGCACTTTCTTGGTTCAAACCACTGCCACCCTGTAGAGAGGAGGCCAGGAGAGTTTTTATAAAGTGCAGTGGAGGAGTTACTGGAGGCAGAGTGCACCATTGGACATAATATTTTCACCACTGTTTATTGGAATGTTATAAAGTGATCAGATAGAGCATTATGAGAGAGAACTATAAGGCTGAGTATGTCTAATCCTAGTGAATTAACTAATGTACTGTATAATTGTGACAATGAGTAGCTTCAGCTTGGACAATGCCTTTCAAATTGAAGTGTAATACTGTTCCATCCATGTTGATGTCTTGTATGCACTGGGTTCTTTGAAAATCTCAGTTGTAATCTCGACTACCATTCAATACTCATTACTCAGAAATCTATCACTAAGAAGCTATTTCATAATCATCTTAATAAAAAAAAAATGCAGATTCCAATGTATATTAGCTCATTCAGACACTGGTTTGAAATGGGGATTCAGGTATGTCAGAGTGGTTGATTATAAGTGTGAGGAGGCCGCATGCGTCTCATATTGTTTAAAGTGGTGTTTGAAGCATTCCTTAGGACAGAGCCTGTGTGCACTGTCCTGAGAAGCTGTTCCCTACATTTCTGAGAAGCTGTTCCCTAGATTTCACTGTAACAGCATGCTTAGGACTGCCAGGTGTTCCAGCGTACAATGTTGTGGGTGGGTTCGGTTTTCCTTTTGCAAAAAAACATTTTTAAGAATTAAATGAAAGTATTATTCGCTGTTAGCTGCACTACATGAATGCATAAATGCAAATTATCTCTCAAAAATGAACATGGTCATTTATTGCTAATCAGAGCACCACAAGGTTAAATACCATTCATATTCACTTTCAATGCATATAAAGTAATACATTAATGTATGATTTCATGTTTAATTAAATACATGTTTTGTCCGTCAATCACTTCAAAACCCAGACAAAAATTGGTGACCATAGATACATACATTACATTGTATATCTCCTGTTACATTTAGAATTAGTTTTGGACTGGAGGCAACCGAGGAAGCTAGGCTTCATTTGGTATTTTGTCGTGACTGCATCATCTTAGTTCTCCCCTTCCTCCACGCCTCTCAGACCCAGTGCTTTTTATAAAAATGCCTCCTAGCTCACAGGGTTTGCTGGTGTTGTGGAGCCCTCATGTTTCTTAAATGTAGCTGTGCAGGTAGTGCACAGGTAGTACTCCTCCTGAGTAGCATACCCCGGCCATTTAAATCTTATCACCTTCTAAAGTAAGTGGTACAGAACCAAGCTGTTGGGCAGCCAACAGGCCCCAGTGGTTGCTAGCGTTACCCACACCTGTGATCCCACCATTAACACTGCATGCATAGCTGCCAAAGTGAATATAATTAAGTTAGGCTTTTTATTTTTTTTACTTAAAAGTTGCAAATAATTCTGCATTCTGACAAAAGGAGGTGTGCTCACACTTCACTTCGGCCCAAATGATCTTGATAATTGACTCATTCGCAAAATCTCACCATTCCAAGCAGACAGAGCCTAATCACGGGGTTTGCATGCATTGCCAGTCTGCTTCCGCTTTAGCGGCTGTTCAAACACCACCGGTTTGGTACAGTGGAGTTCCTCCCCGCCCTTTTGCCTAATTTTATTGTCATAATTGTATTAGGGTGGCATCTGGCGTGAACGATTTGTCCTCTCGTGCGAGAAGTGGCAGTTTTTTTTCCGACTCTAGGATATAAGATGCCGTGAATATAAGGCACTGTGAATATTACAGCAGGAGTGTTTATGTTTGTATGTTAATCACATGCCAGGATGGGTAGCGCAGGGAGTGTGTGAAGTGGCAATGCAGCATGTAATGAGCCGGCTGCAAGGCCCCTGGTGGGAATACACGGTGCCAGGCATTTGATGGGTGCAGATGTGGAGGTCAGGGGATTAATTAAAGTGGAGTGAGGTCTGCGCGGGAACGTGATGTCGTAAAACAACAACCCGCCGTTTTATTTGCTCCTATTTTCCCAGTGTGGAGCCATGGTTCACTAGCTCTGTATTTTGCTCACGTGATAAAAATGGGAAATTGCGCTTTCCCCTTCCCGCCAGTACATGCTTCCTGCCCGCGCGCCAAAACAGTGTTCCGTTTCTGCCTCCGCCTATATTTGCACGCCCTCGTACAGCCTTGCAGAATGAGCATCAGCGAAAACCGTATCGCGGAGGCCATACTAAATAAAATGTGATTTGACTGATAGATCGATTGCCTCCATGTGACCTTTTGCCTCCTGGAATTGCAATAGGGTGCGTTCTATAGAGTGTGTCGTCAGGCGGCGGCTGACCCTGATCAGATGGGATTCCTGCTCTGATTTCCCCAGATATTGGCTCCCCCGTGCTGGGGTTAACAAGGCCTCCTTTAAAACCCGGCCCCTTGTGGGATGAGCACAGCCTGTCTTTCCCTGCTTCCAGTAGAGCAGGCTTCCACGACCCTTCTCCCCTCTGTGTCTCATTACTTATGCAGTCCGTTTCAAGCCCCTGATGTATGTGGGAGAAGACATCAGGCTACAATGGAATAACAGGGCATGCCTTTTAAAAAGGACCAGTCCTCACAGTATCAGGTTCTCTTGGATCAGGCGCTTGAGATGCTGATGAGATTTTTATGATTTCCAGCGTCCGGGTCTTCAATTATATTCAATCTGACGGATTGGCTTTGTCAAAAAAAAATTCCTTTTAATATTCATATATATGAACTACATTTCATTTATATTTTTTATTTAATAGATGCATTATGCATGCATGTGGCGTGCAGCAAATGAATGTCTTTGCCATTGACCTCTATGCGGCGGGGTTGCTGTGTTCAGGATAGCGATCTGAATGGCTCACTTAAGTTGAAGGATCCCCATCTCGGCCCTGCTAACCAATCGCGCGGGGGCGGCAGCCCGGCCCGCGCTCGTCAGGGTGCGCCGCTCTCCGCCGATGCGATTAGCGCTTCTCCGAGTGCTAATGCACTTCTGGAGATAAAACTGAAAAATGGCGCCGCGCTCATCAGTCGCTGCTTTTGATTATGCGGAAAGGGCTTCGCCAAGGGCTATTAAGGAGAACGCGCGTTGCCAAGAAAATAAAGGGATTTTAGAGGCCTGCCCGATTAATAAACTGGCCCATAAATAGGCGGTTAGACCACCTAAAGTAGTTGCTTTAGAGGAGCCATTCTGGGACAGACTCTCCAGCATTGACAGGTGTATGAGCAGCATCCGTAGGCGCAGGCATTACGCGTGCTGCATTACAAGTTTCGCAGGATTGCGAATGCAAAGACATGCACCTCTCCTCTGTGCCCCAGCACACACAACATCAAACAAATTTCTCATTTTTGAAGAAGAAGCAGAAAATCTCATTGTGTTTATTTCCTTGTGGGCGCAGGCATTAATCTCTACAGCTGTTCAGAGAGAGAGAGAGAGAGAGAGAGAGAGAGAGAGAGAGAGAGAGAGAGAGAGAGAGAGAGAGAGAGAGAGAGAGAGAGAGAGAGAGAGAGAGAGAGAGAGAGAGAGAGAGAGAGAGAGAGAGAGACAGAGACAGAGACAGAGACAGAGACAGAGACAGAGACAGAGACAGAGACAGAGACAGAGACAGAGACAGAGACAGAGACAGAGAGAGAGAGAGAAGTTGTGGAAGTATTGAAGTGTGGAAAAGAAGCCGGTGAAGTCTTTTGACCAGCCAGGATTTGGGGAAAGCTCAGGGTAAGTGATTAGCTCCCCAGAGAGGAAGAAACTTTTAGTTTAGTTTAAGGAATTCTTGAGTTGCATTTGACTGTTTGTTTAAATGACTGTTTGTTTTGCCATTTGAGTTTCAATCCCCATTTTTGTGTTTTGAGTGCATTTCCCATTTAATTAAATCTATATTTGGTTCAGTTGGCTATGGATCCATTTCTCTGTTTGCACTACTCCAGGTAACACCCACGTTCATATCCAGTAGGGTGTTACAATACCGACTAGTTTCACGTGAAATTACCGTTTTGCTCGTTTCTTTTTAAATCACCCACTGCTGGCATGGCATCTTGGCACTGGAAGTTCACTGGGATAAGGGTTTACACTAGGAAATGCTACATAAATAAATAAGTGTTATTTGGTTATGGCCCATTTTAACTTAAGTTACACAATGTGCAATTTGTATGAAAACGTTAAATATTATGGAACCCACTCTACATTTCGTTTTTAGTCAGTGTTATGGCTCCACAGAACATTATTACACATTATCACATAGTTATTATACAAAGCATGACCATTTTTGTCTGGAGCCTGCATCTTGGATTCTCGGTATCTGCTTCAGATTTTCACTTCATTTTGATGCATCTGCGATTTGACCCCATTTGCACTGTTTGCAGCCATCTGTGTCATTATTATCATTCTTTTGCAATTAACAATAGACTCGTGGGAAGTTTGTCCTGAGCCATGCAAAATAAACTAAACAGATAGTCGATTCTGCTCCAGAATGATATCGCCTGGAGTAATTAGTCTGAATATATAGCCTATTAGTTTCTACTATATGCAGTGATTTATGCTGCACTTCTCCTCTACAAAATATACTGCTGTATGGACAAAAGACATTTGTAGTTTAACAAAGTATTTCAAATCAAATCATGTCTCTTCTTTCATAACGGAGGTAAATTGATGTGCCCTGCATAAATACAGGGTGCAAAATGCTGCATTGCTGCTGGATATGCCAGTCTGGTATGCATGCATGCTAGAACCACAGTGAAATGCTGGAATACCTTCAAGTAAATGCATATAGCTTTTAATAAGGTGCCGTTTTGGCCTGGTTACTGCCCTTCCCTTTCCCTAGCGAATGGACCTCTTTCAATGGTTCCTTGTGTACACATTGCTGAGATTTAAATGATGTTCGATAGCTCCTGTACACATGAAAGCACAGTGATCCGTCCTACAGGAGAGTGTTTCACTCAATCGGCAGCACATCCATTATGACAAGCTTCCATCTTCCTCAAAGCCAGCAGAGTCATTAAAAATCATAAGAGAATAAATAGTTCTTCCCCAGAGAACCGTCTCAGCTAGATCTCTTATTCTCTCTGTTCATGCAAATCGACTAACATGTCTGTGTGTTGAGTGAAAGTCCTATTTTAGGGGTGGATGTAATTATGTACCTACAATGTTTTAAACCAGTGAATTAATCCTTCGTGATACATTTGAAAATGTACATTTCAGCTTTATATCTTTTTATTAAATATTATGCTAAAACTCTTGGACATATGGTAATTACCATGTTTTGCCTTTGGAATTCCACGTAGGGTCACATCATAAGCAGGCATTAGCACCACACAGGAACAATCATGTGTAGATCCTTTTTATAATTTTTTTTTGTAATTACACGTTTGTCTAGTTTCTAAGGAGGGAGAGGCAGGTAAGAGCCACAGAGCCGGTGGATCTTCGTCTTTCATTTTTATCTTCTGCTAAATGTTGCATTCAGCGAAGCTGTGAAGTGTATCAAGTCCACATTCTCAAGTCATTTGTGATGCAAAATCTTATTTGAATAAAACATCAAATAAAACATCTCCATGAATATTGCTCAATTTATCGTCCTGTGGTCTGTAACAGCCATATTATCACTTTAGGTATATGACTGAAAGGTTTCACTTTCAGCACTGTAGCATCTGTGCATGCGGCGATTTAACCACCAAACAGTCAAGTAAAATTATTCCATACCAAGTGTAACATGTAATTGAATTAACATCATTATCTTATTATACAGTACAGTATATGCAGACTACCCCATACTGCTTGACGCCAACAGAGCAAGATTGTAAGCACTCTTTCGAGCAAAATGTATTTGAATAACTGAGAGCCCGTTAGCCAGCTAGACTAAAAGAGAGGCAGTTAGCTAGCTGAAAACAATGCAAAAGTAAATAACTATTTGTTGCAAATTCTGTGATATTATCATTTCATTCACACCATAAACAAAACTGTGCCTTATATACTGTATCTTCCTAGGTACCTTGAAAACATCACATTGAAATGTTCAAACTGTGCTGTGGGATACACGTCATAAATAGCTAGTACTGAAGATACTTCTGATAGCTATATATTGTTTAGGCATTAAACTAACAAAAACCAAAGATCACGTTGCTACATTAGTAACAATATGAAGAATGGCTAGCTAAATTGAGGATTGTTTTACCACTGCAAAATAAAATGCATTATTTTTCTTAGTGATGCTATTCCTACTCTCACTCTCTCATTAAAAGGTCTATGCATTGAACCTGATGAAATCAACAAGGACATGGCTTCGCAAATAATTCTCTCAATGATAAGTTATTATTGTTAATAAATTGCACTGGGATGAAAATTCTCTGTGCAATTGGACTCATAGATTGCACGAGGCCTGTTCCACTTCAAAAGCTGTAAACCCTTTTTTGATGTGAATCAAAGCTGCCCTGCTGTTTATTTTGTCTCTGATGCAGGTTGTCTGCGGTGGAAAGTCATTAGTGTGCAGCATGTGGCTCGGAACTAAGGCCGAGTGGCACAAGTCCTCCGTTCTAAAGTGGAGCTGGAATCGATACACAATTGAGTTGCATGGGAATCTTTATGCCCCGCTGATGACATTAAGGACCTGGGCTGACATTTTATCAAAGTTTATGAAAGCCGTCAGCGAAGCTATTGCTTTGGTCAGGAAGAGAATCCATTTCAAGGCGGCTTTCCTGTTTCATCTTTTGTCGAGTAAAATTTTTTTTAAAGGCTGCTTTTACCTGTTGTCTGTCTGATCCTGTAACTCAATTTGTACAAGGATTAAAGAGTGAAATGGTTTGGTTTTGAAAATGATACAATGATACGTGATACAAGTAAAAAATACATTATGTTCATTTGTGCACAGGGTAAATGACAGATAGGCAGAATCAGATAGATACAAACGCATGCCTGCATACACAGAGAATTTGCACATTGATATCTGTGCAAACACATGCATATGCATATATGCATTAAAACATATTAAATCTGACTTTTTACACCTTTATTTGCACATTTTACTCTACAACTTCCAAGTGTAATACACCCTGCTTATCATACCAATTGTAAACTAGCTCAGGGGTAACCAATCACCTGCCAGATCACACGCCAAGCTAATTGACCTGCACCTGTGTTCAACTGTAGAGATTCTGATTACTTCAGAATACAATCAACTGTTCAGAATAAAAGCATCATATTGTTTTTAAATATGATGAAGGAAAGTTGGAAATGAATGGGTTCCAGTCTGGATTCTCGCCTCAGTAAGTCCCTTTACTAGAAGTGCCAGCTCATCTTTCCCAACATATTCAAGCAATTCAAATAACGGCTCCTGCATAGTTGAGACTTTTAGGTGATGCCAACACCGCCTGTGGAGTGTCTGCTTGTGTCTGAGGAGCTCATTCTATTACTTTCCTCATACTTGCACTCGCACACATGTTTTTGTCTTGGGGTGAAAAAAGTGGTTGCCTGTATTACCAGCCCTGACATTAACCATCACCTTACATTGTTTGCAGATAATGGTTTTCTGCTTGTGGTCGGACTTTTTGAATCTAAACCGAGTGATGAAGGAAGCACTCTTTCGAGCTGTTTCTTCATTATTGTTTGGTTGGGGGGACAGGAGCTCCCACCTCCCACTCTTGCTGCCCTCGCTGCCCTCCATTCTCTTCACTCATCTTCGCATTATAGAAAGCAGGCGTTTGTCTACGGTGAAAGTTTTTTTTTCATTAGGCTATAGCTTACTCCGGACCAAATTTATGTGTCAACATAATTTGACCCAAACTAGTTTAATATCTTTTAATGGGTGCGTGCAGTTTGACGCTTTATGTGTTGCGTCTTATATTCATGCAAATAAATGCACTACACTTATGGTATGGTCAAATCAATACCGCAGCCTGAACTTGTACCGGTGTAGTGGTTCTACTGTTATACTGCCCACCCATACACATAAGTGCCTGTACCTTTTTTCCAATTTGATTTCTTTCTTTTACATTTTATTTCAGATTTTTCCTAGTTTTTCTCCCCAATTTAGAAACCAATTATACCCTCTATTTATTTCAATTAACTCTCCCCCACGAACTCGCTCGCTCGAACCGACCCCCTTTCTGGAGACACCCTTACGAGCTTCACAGCAAGTTTGTGCTGACTACCCTCCCCCTCCCTCAGGAGCGGACAGCCAAATGCCGCCCCCGATCGGGGCTAACGGCCAGGGCCGGTCTGGCAGAGACAGGTTTCGAACTGCGTCTTTGATAGGCAGCTCACACTCGTACAGGACCAGCCAAATACGGGTGCGTTAGACCGCTACGCTATCCGCGAGTCCCCCTTCCAGCTTGATTTCTATGGAATAACCTCCTTCAGCAGTGAAAGACAGTGTATCCGGCTCTTTTCATCACCACAGCTCTGATCTGCAGCTATATTGTACAATAATAGTTCAGTATGTAACGTTTGCTCTAAATTAGGTCATTTTTGAAATATTTTACAGCCAGAGGAAAGGGAGGGATAAACAATTGTTTTCCACACCATCCCGGCTTCAAAGTGTTCATCAATCTGTTGTTACTTTTTCCTTGTTTGAGAGCATATTTGCTGCAACTCTTGATATAAATCATTTTTATTTCCTCTCCACTCATCTTCAAAATGCCAATTTCACAACACAGACCTTATCTGTAAGGTTTTTTTAGTTTTTGTTTTTTTAGCTCCGAGTGTCTCTTTCAATTTTTTCCCCCAATCTACCAGTTTGCAGTGTCATCTGTCTGGGCAATAAAATGTGATTGAAAGTGTGCCCGGAAGGATTGTTTCTCATGTTCTCACTGCTTACATTTCAACTGTTCTCCCATACCTGTGCAGTAAGGAGCCATGCCCCTAATTGCATATCTTGGGACAGATGGAAAAAAATAAGTCCAGAGGAATTCTTCCACAAATTTCCACCCAAAAAAAGTCCCTTGATTGATGCGGTGAGTCTCAGGGGAAGGAAGAGCAGCAGCTATATGTCAAGTTCTTCAGGCCAGCATGAAGCCATAATGGTGATAATGAAAAGGTAATGCCTCCATTATGTTTAATCTAAAAAAAGACACCGAAGCAAAGTTACGCCACCATTTGTTTGATGATGGAAAAGGCATTGTGGATCTTATTATTCCCAGGGAAGCAGAAATGTGCTGCAATTTCTCTACCGAGCCCCAAACAGGAAAATAAATTCATGTGTGGGGAAGGTTGAGGCGAGGTCGGCCCGCAGTGTAATATAGTTTCCCCCTCGGCTCCTGGCGCTAGTTTATTAAAACAAAATTGCAATGCTAATGTGTCCTGCAGCAGGGTTTGTTAAATGCTTATTGCTGAAGTCTTATCTACACTCGACTGTGATACGCTGGTGAGCGACTGTTTTGTATTCTCTTCTGAAAAATGTTTGCCTTATGTATTTATTTCTCACTGTGTTTGGCTGAATGCAAAAGGAGCTCTACCCTCAGACTGAGCTGAAGTGAAGGCCCTTGGTGTGTGTGGGTACCCTCCCATGAGCTGAGGTGCACTGGAGTAATAAGTCAACACGAGTACAATTAAAGATTTCGCTCTGACACGGGTTCTCGTCTCACCAGCGGGTGAGTGATGTGTGGGTGATTTCTTGGGCTGAATTCAAATGCAGGCATATGAGGCACTGTGGGGTCATCAATCTCCAGCCAATGGCCTAAGGATGCAAAGGGAGATCTCTCTCACCTCACCCTCACTCTAAATCTGCATTGACTGAATTATTGTGGTGATTCCATAGTATTTTACAGTGGTCAAAATTGTTCTCATTGAATTTTGTTGAGGAATGCTCCAAATTAATAGCCATTTTTTAAATCATTGGGGTCGAGATCGGTGGCTTGCTGAATTTCAAGAAATTTTGAGCTGTTTCCTGAGTGCAATTATCTTTAATTTACAAAAGGAGCTCCACTACAACAAATGGTTTTTTTCCCCAGATTTGGAGAAACATGTTGCTTTGAGAGCTGGTTCATGGGGGAATAGCTGTTTAGCAACAGGTAGTCCTCCATTGAGACCTGTGGACAGTGATGGGCTTCGCCGCGTGGAAGCCACAGCACGTCTCGCATGCCGGGCCATGGAGCCAAACCATCTGCTTCATGAAAGGTTCACTCTAACAGCTGAGCCTCCCTGGCGCCTCAAGTCGAGACACCCATTTGTGCCTGCCGCACGGGAACTCCTGCAGCAATGCAACGACTTTAACATCAGTGCAGCACGGTGGGTGGATTACACCTGGAGCACGGAGTGGGAGAAGAACACCTCTAGACTCCGTGACTTCATCCCAGATGTTGGTTTTCCCCCTATCGGGGTGGACCTGCCCCGACTGGCGTGGGTGAGGCTTAACCGCCTCCAGACCAGCGTCGGGCGTTTCTGCTCATCGATGCACAGATGGGGCTTGGCCTCCTGCGCGGCCTGCGAGTGTGGCGCAGAGGAACAAACCGCAGACCATGTCATCCTGGATTGCCCGATTTATCGGGCACCCAATGGGATCCATGGTCTGTCGGCTTTGGACGATGACACGGTGACATGGCTGCTGGAGATGTGCCCCGAAATATAGTCCGGGTGAACCCCCCCTAGGCTTGAGGTGGTAAAATGATAGCCCCTCGGCCCCGAGCCTAGGGGAGCAGAAAAAGAACATACCCAAACGAAGAAGAAGAAGTGATGGGAAGTTTGACAGCCTCCCGTAGCTTGTAGCTGGATGTTCCTTGTATTCGATATTCCCCTGTTTGCCCTTCTCCAGTACTTACTATCACAAGAAGTGTCGTAACACAGATTGTGTTTAACACAGATTAAAGAGATACAATCCCGCAGTGGTTCAGTGGTCTTAAGTGAGCATATGGAGCCTGATTGGGGGGGGCACCTGTTATGTATACTACAAAAAGTTAAAATATTGCTTAATATTTTTAAGCAGAAAATAATATTTTAATACTTTTAAAAAGTGGTGGGGTCAAAATCGGCCATTTCAAAAAGTGAGAGGGGGGGAATGTGCCTGTCTTCCCCAGTGGAGTCTACGCCCCTGATGGCAGCACATGGTGCAATGGCTAGAGTGCTATGCAGGACGTCTATAATCTTGAATTAAAGGCAGTACACGGCTGTTGTATTATGTTCTCCGCCTCAAATACAAATCCAGCCATGTAAGTAGGGCAGGAATGGCATAGATAAAACGCCCTGTACGAGGGTGGTTTTCTCATTTAATAAATGCATGTGTGACAATAAGAAAACAGTTTTACCTCACACTGAAAGAGGCAACATGGACCCAGGAGGTCGGAGTCCCTTTAAGCACATTTCGGTTAACAAACGCAATCGATAGACCTTACATTAGGTGGAGAAGGAGCGCGAAAGAAAATGCCCTGTCACCAAAAGAGACCGAGAGAGGAACACATCACTAAGAGGTTAAAGACTGAGATGGATGGCGATTTGAGGTAGCATTCCATAGATAAGTGGACACTGGAGAGTATAAGCGATTCTGTGGCAGGGCCCCTCTCTCATTCTTCGTTATTCAGCTCAAATTGGAGCACTTCAGGTCAGATCAATCTTTAGACAAGCAAACCATGCGCTGTTAACCACCCTGCCCGGAGAAGCACTGAGAGATGGGGTTTTCCTTGTGGCTAGCAAACTATTTAGTATAAGAACATTCCATAAAGCATGCACAGTCTGGCTTATCATTTGAAATGCCTTTATAGGCAGGTATTAATGCATTGTTATTAAGACCACCGACTATTGCAGAAAACAGTAAAAGTGTGTTTTTCGAACATAGTTGGCATTCCATTATCTCCGACAGGCCTGGGGTCAATTCCAGTAATTCAATTCCAATTCAATACCCTATCCCTTTAAATTCTATAAGTTCAATTAAGTTTCAATTCCCAATCATCATCTCAATTCCAAATTCAGTTAAATTCAGCAAACTCCAATTCCAATTCAATATTCCACCCACACCAATTAGTTGAAATCAATTATTTCTTACAGCAACACAAATTCCATTAATTCAATAATTCAATTCATTTCCTTAACTTACTTCCTGAATGTATTCCCCTTAATTGTGAGGTATCCCTACTTCCATACAATTATTTAGTTATTGGGCAAAACATTGTATGGAATCAGTTTGTTGTGGCAGATGTTTTCTGTCACAACATTCATTACTTTAATAAATTAAGAATGGTAGAACAAGCTGAATAACTGAAACTAAAGAAAAATTACACTGTATGGGTATATCCCACGAGACCTTATGTTGCCGAAATTACCAAAAGTACTTTAGTAAAGTAAAGGGCTGTCAGGTTATTAAAATAGTTTATTCCACAGCTTGGTTAACTACTCAATTCAGTTTTTTGTTGTTGTAATTAATTAAGAAAAAGCTTTGGGGTGAATATTTTTTATACCTACTGTATTTTATAAATATATATTTACAGCTGTTTACGGCATTTTGGGAGTGATGTAACTTGCTTGCAACATAAGTAGTTACTAATAAAAGAGCTGCTCCTCCTCTCTGAACAATATTATAGATCTCTGTACCTGTTAGTCTGTTGACTTATTGTTTGTTTTCTGCCAGCACGACAGAGACAGGTTTATCAGTTCTGTATCTGTTCCATGCTGTGCTTGGCTGGCTGAATGCATGCATATTGACACTCTGCAATAAACTGTTGAATTGACCACTGGAGCAAAAACATTGGGCATCAGTGCAAAATGTGTATATAACACAAATAAAAAAATTAGATGCAATTGTTTTGTCAGCATGTTAACATTCCAAACACACATTTATGACCGTACGCTCCCGAGACCACTCGTCGATGATCACACATTTGCTCGTACTCGTCAAAGGTGTACACGTATACTAACTGATGTTAACACACAGGGCCAAATACAGTTGGTGCCTCAAACAAGGAATTACAATAGTGACATACTGCCATCTCTTGCTCTAGTGGTCCATTGGTTTACTCCTAAATCTTTACTATGCAGATGGCAATCACAATTGCCTACAGGGACTCGTACTGAGAACAATTGCACACCTGTTGTCTAGCGCTCTCTGCTGCGTTTCTGTTGCTGATTGATCTCATTTTATCTTCTGAAGTTGGATCAAACAAAGAAGGTGGATTTTGTGAGGTATTTGAACTTGAACAGAAAAACTGGAATTCATAATGAACTGTAATATCAGCCAATAGAAAATGCATCGATATATTAAGTTATATTCATTACCCTGCTCGACAATATAATCGCCCATTGTCAATTAACATCATTTTGGAATTATATTGCTGTTATTTTGATATTACAACATTTAAAACATAGTACAAACTTTTTTGTATATAAAGTACGGACATCAGCAATTGCTTAATTATTTTTCGTTTATTCTTATTCCTCATTGTAAGGTCCCTCCTCTCCCATGCTATCATATCCAACCTCTGCAACTGCTCAGGGAACTCCCCATGATACACTGGCTAATTATGTAGCCTACATTGTATTGTAGTGAACGTTAATATTTAACATAAAACAGTGCGCATACATACACGTACATACATATACTCATTTAAAAAACACATATCAATTACACGGGTGTAGAGATGGTCTCTCTCATTGATGTGCATTGAACCACTCAGTACACGTGCAAAGCTCAAATACTTTGAACTGCTTAGTTAAGTAGGGGTGACAATGTTAGCATAATGGTTAAGGGACTGGGCTTGTTGCAAAGGTTGCAGGTTTGATCCCAGGTGGGGCACTGCCGTTGTACCCTTGAGCAAGGTACTTACCCTGGATTGCTTCAGTAAAATATCCAGCTGTATAAATGTATTGTATGTAAAGAAAATGTGAAAATGTGTCAGTCGCTCTGGATAAGAGTGTCTGCCAAATGCTTGTAATGTAATGTCATGGTTTGCATTTCAAATAGTTGTATATTGAATGATTTGCCTCAATATAGAGTGAGGTGAAATACAGAACACACATTACATTACATTACAGGCATTTGGCAGACGCTCTTAGCCAGAGCGACGTACAACAAAGTGTTAACCATAGTCAAGAACAGTTTAGCTGAAAGCCACCCTAGTGGGAAGTACAGTTCCTAGGTGCTAGGAGCAACCACATAGTTAAACTAGGACCCTGTAGGTAAATCTGTAGCCACAATTCAAAGGTAGCAATAAAGCAATCAATGCAGAAAATAATGCCTAAGCCTAATACAATACATAAACAAGCAGACATGTGTAATACTGAGCAACTATGTCCCTAAGTTAACAAAAAAAAAACGGACTACGGGGAGAGGTGCACCCTGAAGAGGTGAGTCTTCAGTCGTCGCATGAAGGTGGCCAGGGTCTCAACTGTTCTGACTTCCACAGGAAGGTCATTCCAGCATCGTGGAGCCAGAACCAACAGGAGACGTGACCGGGAAGCGCAGGTGCGGAGGGGGGGAGGTGCTAGGCGTCCTGAGGTAGCAGAACAGAGTGGTCTGGAAGGTGTGTAGGGTTTGAAGATCTTGAGGAGGTATGTTGGGGCTGATCCCTTGACTGCCTGGTATGCTAGGACCAATGTCTTGAATTTGATGCAAGCTATAACAGGCAGACAGTGGAGGGTAGTGAGCAGGGGGGTGACATAGGAGTGTTTAGGAAGGTTGTAGACCAGACGGGCTGCAGCGTTCTGGATGAGTTGCAGGGGTCTGATAGCAGATGTGGGAAGGCCAGCCAGGAGCGACAGTACCATTGCTTGGACCAGGAGCTGGGTAGAGTATGTGGTAAGGAAGGGACGGATTCTCCGGATGTTATACAGGAAGAATCTGCACGCCCGGCTTACCGCTGCAATGTTCATTGATAGGGACAGCCTGTTGTCCATCACCACACCGAGATTCTTCGCGCAGGGTGATGATGTCACCAAAGTGTCACCTAGAGAAATGGAGAAATCAAGGTGGGGAGAGTTTAGGGCAGGAATGAAGATTAGTTCTGTTTTACCTGCGTTGAGCTTTAGGTGGTGACTGTCCATCCAGCCTTGAATGTCCCTCAGGCAAGCAGAGATGCGGGTAGAGACCTGAGTGTCTGATGGAGAGAAGGAGAGAAAGAGTTGAGTGTCATCAGCATAACAATGGTAAAATAAGCCGTGGGCAGAGATTACAGAGCCAAGGGAGCGGGTGTACAGGGAGAAGAGAAGGGGACCGAGGACTGAGCCCTGTGGAACCCCAGTGGGGAGGGAGCGAGGCGGTGATACTTTACCAGCCCAGGCAACCTGGAAGGAGCAACCGGAGAGGTAGGAATCGATCCAGGCGAGGGCTGTACCGCAGATCCCTGTTGCTGCCAGGGAGGACAGGAGGATGGAGTGCTCCACAGTGTCGAAGGCAGCTGAGAGATCAAGCAGGATCAGGATGGAGGAGAGGGAGGCTGCTCATGCGGTGTGAAGTGCCTCATTGACCGAGAGGAGAGCGGTTTCTGTCGAGTGGCACCCACAAAGCAGTCTTGTGTGATTGGGTATTTATCGCGTATCTCCCCTATCTGGCCATGTGTATAAAACAGTGGGTTGCATGCGTCCAAGTTTATTTATAAGTTGTGTGTTCATGCATTTGATATTCCATCTGGTGAGGAAGCGTTAACAAGCACCAGACATGGACATGCCTTTGATCGCAACAGGTAGCAGCAGGGGTTGAGGCTTTGATACTAGAGAGGGAGGGGAGAGAAGAGATAATAGAGCGGTCTGGTATCACAAACAACATTTTGTAAGTGAAACTACTCCTTAAAGTAATTTTACTCCATAAAATAACAAAAAAGGGAAGGACCCGATATCAGGGGATGAGAAGAGCAAAAGAAGACAACAGCATTAAATAATCAAATACGTGCATATATACAGTATATATAGTATATATATATATATATATATATATATATATATATCTACACAGTGGGTGTTCCAAGGGTTAGTCAAGGATCTGCCTATATTTTGCTCCATCCATTCTGCCTTCCACTCTAACAAGCCTACGTGTCCCTGCTGATGAAATGCAACCCCACAGCATTATTTTACCACCGCCATGTTTCAAAGTGAGGATAGTGTTGTCTGAGTGATCAGCAGCACCCTTCTTTCGCCAGACAAAGCGTTTGGCATTAAGGCCAATTAACTCCCTCACAGTTTCTCCCATCTCAGTCCTGAAACATTGTCAACGTCTTTCAGGGTTGTCCTCACCCTCTAGGTCGCTCCTCTGACCAATGCTCTTCTCGCCTGGCTGTTCAGTTTTGGAGGACGACCTGGTCAATGAAGATGCTGGGTGTACCTTCCACTTTTTAATAATTGATTCAACAGTGATCTGTGGGATATTTTGAGATGGCTTTGAGATCTTTTTATATCCTTCCACTGACTTGTGTCTGTCCACAACTCTTGTTGTTGGGAAAGCTCCTTTGTCTTCATGTTGCTTTGTATACAATGTCACGACGGTGGGCCCTCACACAGTTGTATTTAACCTTACAAAGACAGATGTGTTCAAACTGAACTGTTAACCACTTTAATTGCACACAGGTGGATTCCAATCAACAATCTGAATTGTGAATTCTGAAGGCAACTGGTTGAGCCAGTGTTATTTCTAAGGAGGTAAATACTTTTCTAATGACGATTTTTTATTTTTTAATTTTGAGTTCATTTTCTCAGCCCCAAAAGTGTCAAATCATCTATCAAGGTTCAAGGTTGTAACACAACAAAATGTGGCAAAATCCAAGAGGGGTCAATACTTTCTACAGGCACTGTACACACAGGGAACTGCCCGACTGCATTGCAATGAACGGAAATATTAGCTACTAGCTATGAAGAATCCCACTGATATTATTTAACTAATCATATTAGCTTAAGTTGGCAATTCAACTATGACTAGCTTTCTGCTGGAAAATATATTTCACTGCACACAGTTTTGTGGGAAAGACGGGTGCCTGCTCATAACAGAATTGTTTCTTTGCAAGGCAGAGGGGTTGAGGAGACGTCATCTTGTTTAGAAGATGACATCAAACGTTTAGGGTGTGACCCTCCCAAAGAATTCCTCATTACACTTATGGTGAGTCATTTCATGTTATTAGTTAGTGTATGTCTAATGCTATATAAATGAGTGTTTATTGGTCCCCTGCTTCAAACCTTTAAATATTGAGATGTTTATGCTGTTGACATCTCTGCCACAACCTGGTTTTGGTAACAGCCGTAAAATACTTTTGCCTCTTTGGGTTTGTCCACGAGTGAACTTTTTGTTTGAAGGACAGTCGGTAGATTTGGCAGTCGTTCAAATTCAGTAGCCAGTGTTTTATTGCCCTCTCTGACATCGCAGAGCTAATTGGACTTGGGTGATTCTCTGCAGGCTGAAAATGACACTGCTGTGGATGAGCGCTGGTAGTAATCTATGATCCACAACGTGCTGCCAGCCTTACAGCAAGCTGGCTCAATACAGCCCAAATAACTTCCAGCTATACAGAAATTGACATATTTCTGGGTTTCCATTCCCCCTCAACTCAAAATGCAGGATCTCCTCACTGGCTGAGACTATAATTGACACTTAATCAATGGTGGACCCTCATGTAACACGAGATAATAAATCTACAACTGGGATGCAACATGGACTCCAAAAGAGTTCATTGAAACTGACAGTTTTTTTTGGGGTGATTGCTTGTTCAAGATAAACATTAACAGTTGTATTTAATTGTGAGTCCAAGAATAAATGTAGATTAAACCCAGGCCTCAGAATCAACTTCAATTGAATAGATTAATGCATCGATTTGTTGTCATTTAGTTTCCTGCTCTGTCTATCAATTAAGTCCAAGCCTACTGTGACTCAATTTAGGTCACCATGTCAGCGAAACTGATATGCAGTTATTTCATGGTGAGTTTAACAGTGCTATTCAATGGAAATGACTGTGCTTTGCCATTTATCCAAGCTAGACAAGTGAGTGACTGGCACTTGCTGAGGTAGCTATCTACTGTAGCTATTTACTTTGCTCATTGATTGCAGGGCCAACAAAGACCCTCATAGAATCCTCATTTAGAAAGAAGATTGCAGCTTCCATAAAAGATAGGCATCATGTCTTTTAAAACAACACAATGAAAGCAATAAGATTATCCTATCATTAGCAGTGATTTCATGATCTTACATGATGAGCTCTTACTGTTGTTCATGATTTATGTGTAGCCTACACAAAATCTATTTTCTGTGTCCAGTGTTAACTATACTGTCATGTCATCATTCAGAATGTTCAGTTATAGCTATTCCAAACACACCTATGTGTCTGTCCTTGCCAATGAAATACTTAATGACTCTAAGGAGCACCAGTCCTCAATCCATGTTGCAGCTCATCAGCTGGGTTGGAGAAAGTGAAACTCCAGTTCCTTACACAGCAGAACTTTCTTGGAACACGCAAGATAAGTCCACATCTAGTCTGCGGGACTCAACACTGTGGATCAGGTCATGGAGTAGCTGGCACAGCTGAACTTTCCCGGAAAACACGAGAGAAGTTTCTCCACAGGACTCAATGCAAGCATTCGCAAGGCACAGGATTCAGGAGCTTCCTCAGCTGAACTCGAGATGCTTCTTGTCAGGATTACCACCGGCACAGGACCTGGTGAGTGTCTTCTCAGGACAGCTCTCACCCTCTGCACTGGATCTGGCGTGTGTCCTGTCAGGAAAGCTCTCACCTTCTCTCGCCCTGTGTTGACTATGTGTCTTGTCCTTATACTCCAAGATCAAAGGGGACTGACATCCACACCAACAGTTGAGCCATCAAGGTTGTCCCCTAGGTTGTCAGGCAGTGTGGTATAGTGGTTAGGGAACTGGGCTTGTAACGTTAAGGTTGCAGGTTCAATCCCCAGGTGGGACACTGCCGTTGTACCCTTGAGCAAGGTACTTAACCTGAATTGCTTCAGTTAATATCCAGCTGTATAAATGGATTGTAAAGAAATGTAAACTGTAAGTCGCTCTGGATAAGAGCGTCTGCTAAATGCCTGTAATGTAATGTAATGTCAGACCAGCATTGTCCCCTAGCAGGAACTAACACATTATTTCATAACTATATTAATTGATCATCATATGCAATGAAAGCTAACTCTGCCATCAAGGAATGTTTTTGTATCAATGAACCATTTAAGGACAGACTTATTTCACCTTTCATTGTATTTTTCCAACTGAAGCCCCCCATGACATGCTTTATGTGAATTTGTCCGAAAAGATTAACTTTGTTAACGTTAAGTTTCACCAATGCACTCATGTATTCTTTTCATTTTTTAAACGACAGAGTAGACGGAGGAACCATAAAATATGATTGGATCCTGACTTTTATACAAAATGTGCACCAATGGTCATTCACTGCAGAAAGGAGCATGAATGGTGTACTTCCGTGTTCAGTAAACACCACAATAGTGTATTTTCCTTTCAACCCACAAATCTGTGGCACGTTCAGTTATAGCAACCAACTAAAGATCTTTTATTTTCATTAGCTGCTTCTTTTACTTAAATGTACTATAGCTACTGAAAAACACAACAGCTCTAATCAGTAATCATATATCATTTTGTGTGGCCTATCTGAATTGAATATATATATTATTGGGCTACTTCCTAAACATTGGGCTGTATTATAAAAAATGAGATTATTTGGGATTTAAAATGAATTGCTTTGCCGTCTCTGCCAGACCGGCCCTGGATGTTAGCCCCAATCGGGAGCGGCATTTGGTTGTCCGCTCCTGAGGGAGGGGGCAGGGGGGAGGGTGGTTGGCATGAACTCGCTGTGAAGCACGTAAGGGTGTCTCCAGAAAGGGGGTCGGTGAGTTCCGTCTCGAAGGAGGGTGGAGTAGCTTGCCCTGTAGAGATGGGCAGCGAGTTTGTGGGGGAGGGTTAATCAAAATAAATAGAGGGTATAATTGGCTTCCAAATTGGTTTGAAAAATGTGGAAAAATCTGTGGGCCTGCAACACTGGACCACTGGCGATGGCGACAGTGGTAGAGCCAAGGAAGGGGTTCTAACATCTCCTTCCTCCAAGTAGCCTTGTCATCCCTCATGAAGACATAGATTAGCTTAGTTTAGACTTAGCTTCAACCTAGTTTAGGTAGTCTTCCCCCACCAAGTCCAACCAGGAGTACATCTCTGGGTCCCTAAGCCAGCTCAACATCTTCTCCGCTTCTTGGTTTGGCTATGTCACCACCTGCAAGGGAAACCACCTCTCAGAGCTTGGGCTTTCCCAAAAAGCAGGATTAGTGGGTTAGCCAGCTAAATTTGGGGTTAACCCTGTGTTTTCAGTCTCACGGTGTTGGTTCACTTTTAACCGGGTGGCATCGCCATAGTAACTGCGAACCTAACCTGCTCCGGAGTAGGTTAAGTTCAGGCTAACGGATCAAATCCTATGAAAAGCACGCCCCCTTACCAATCAGCTCTCTGGAAAATGGCCTCACCAATCCTAGATAATTGCGTAATCAGATTTTTTTAAATATCAGAGATACAGATTCTCTGCGGAGGGAATATTGTATTTTTGCAAGCTTCTGTCATGTCACAAATGCCACTCGTCGAAGCCATCACTGTGCAGCAAACTGTATGTATATACGTATTCCGTTGGTGATGCAGAGAACCTGAGGAAACATACAGTTTATATAGTTATATATATACTCTCATCTCATCTCATCTTCAGTCGCTTATTCCTGGTCAGGGTCGCGGGGGGGCTGAAGCCTATCCCAGCATGCATTGGGGCGAGAGGCAGGAATACACCCTGGACAGGTCGCCAATCCATCGCAGGGCACTACATACACCATTCACTCACACACTCATACCTACAGGGCAATTTACACTCTCCAATTAGCCTAACATGCATGTCTTTGGACTGTGGGAGGAAACCGGAGTACCCGGAGGAAACCCACACGGACAAGGGGAGAACATGCAAACTCCACCCAGAAAGGCCCCCGGCCGGGATTCGAACCCGGGACCTTGTTGCTGTGAGGCGACAGTGCTATCCACTGCACCACCATGCCGCCCTATATATATACTGTATATTTATATATAGTTATCAATAATGAATACAATTTACTGCTACATATTAAGTGCAGTGTCATTTTCTCATATGATTCCTGAGTGAATAGATCACACTCACATTCCCATCACTGCAGTCTGGGTGAGCCATGGTCGTGAGACCGAAAACCCAGGGTTAAAGCCCCAAATTAGCTTGCTAACCCACCAATCCTGCTTCGTGAAACAATGTTCTTGATCTCTCCATGTTGCATGCGATTGGCTGTGTTACAAACACTGCCTCTTTTGTGTGCAAGCTCATAGAAAAACCTTGACAGGAAAAACCTGACAGGTTGACAGAGAGAGTTGATAACCACCATCGTTGAGACAGGTTGGCTCAGTTGGTAGAATTGCCTTTGTTAGGTTTTGTTGTAGCCAGCTGAAAATGTATGCATTCACTACTTACCCTGGCTATGTTAAACTTCCTTCGTGAGACAGGCCCCAGGTCTGTCAACAACAACAACAGGCTTTCATGTCATCCCAGGTGACAGTACTGTTTTGAGTTCTCTGGACTGAGGCTTCCTGCCTCTTGGCCTTCTTGTGCCTTTTCTTCTTCACTGGCTTCTTGTTTTGGGAGGGGGAAAAACACAGGGAAAAACAAAGGATGTCCTATCCACTCAAACCACCAGGGAGCACTGTCACATATTGTGCATCACAACCAGGGAGGGAAGAGGACAGCAGGACGCAGGGAATGTAGTTATCAGTCTGAGGGCCAGACTTTTTATTCCTTCTCCTGCTGAGAGACAGACAAAGGGAGAGAGAGAGAGAGAGAGAGAGAGAGAGAGAGAGAGAGCACGTACAGCGAAAATAAACAAACATAACTTCAGCCGTCCCCCTCATGGGTTCTGTCCAAAAACAAAAAAACAAAAAAATCATAAATCATAAACTAAATGAAAAGTGCCTTTCAGCAAGATACTAAACATTCACAAACAGCCCGTTGCAACTTTTCAGTTGCCTTTTGCTTTGGGTCTCGCAGTTCTCTCTCTTTCCAGGCAGTCAGCTTCTGTGTTCCAGCCACCTGCTGAGAGAGCAGAGCAGCTTGAAGCACACAGGTACAATTAGACAATGCTGCACAGCGCTGTGCCCTGGCTGCCCTGCCAGTAAGCGTGGCCGTTAATCACCGTGATTCTCCTGCCTAGTCGGATGCCTTCCACATTCTCAACCACATATGACATGGTGGTGGGTGAGAAACAAACAACCAAGAAATTTTCAAACTGGCCAACAGCCATTTGATTCCCCTTTTCCGGGGAGAGTCAAAAATTAAAAAACTAAATCAAAACTAATCTAAAGGGGAAAAACCACAAAGCAAGGTACCATAAAAACTTTCTGTGCAAAAAGGTCCTTTCCCATGCATGGAAGTTTATATATGGTCTAACGAAGGCAATGGGCAACACCTTTAATTATAAGAAGTGTTTTATTACAGTATTCGTCATAGACATTTTGGTTCTATCATGTTTTTGGATATTAGGAGATGATAGGCAGTGTGGTGTAATGGTTAGGGAACTGGGCTTATAACGTTAAGGTTGCAGGTTCAATCCCCAGGTGGGACACTGCCGTTGTACCCTTGAGCAAGGTACTTAACCTGAATTGCTTCAGTTAATATCCAGCTGTATAAATGGATTGTAAAGAAATGTAAACTGTAAGTTGCTCTGGATAAGAGCATCTGCTAAATGCCTGTAATGTAATAAGGTATCTTTTTTGAATGCTTTTTCCCTTTTTGTCCTTATTTGCAATGCCAAATCAGCAGCCCTGCGTAGACAATCATGCGCTCTCCTCCGATGTCAGCTGCTACTTCTTTTCACTCCGTAGTTTGTAAGTTCAGCTTGTACAGACATGGAGGAAGACACTTCACACACAACTTTATACAGGAAAACAGTGGGCACCCCATTGACCAGCAGGGGTCGCGATGAGATACAGAAAATCCGTCCGACTGAATCCCTCACTCCCTGGGTGACGCTACTGCTAATTATGCTTCACCCTGTGGGGCTGCTGGCTACAGATGGGACTGGCACATTCTGGAGTTGATGCTAAACACACACTAAAACAACGTCTTAAAATAGGATGAGCCACACGGCAGCTCCACAAGGTAATTGTTTTGTAGGCACTATGGACAGAAGAAAATGTGCCTTTCAAATGATGAAAGGGGCCCAACTGATTTTAATGATATTGACTAATTTGACCTAATGCAAGGCTAAGAACAATTCCATTAGCACAGTATATAGGGTTGTGGTTGAAATGAATCCTGAGTGTATTCATTTGATTCAAAATGCGCAAAATGTAATAATTAATGGTATGAATGTCTCCTTTCAATGGTATGAATGGTTTATTCAAGATAATAAAACATCAAAATTCTTAAAAGCCAACCATATATTCTACAGTACACAAGTAAGCTACTGGCTTATTATTATTATTATAATTTAAAATTTTTTAAAAATTGTTTGCAGCAGAAAAGCATTTTCAAGCCAGCAACATTCATTCAGGGGGTAAAATGCTTGAGAGCATGATTTTCTTTTCCTATTTAACTGCCCTTTGAATTTATTTTAGGAAGGCTGTCCAAGTACTCATATTAAAATGTCCTTATTATAAAGTAAAAAAAAAAATACAGCACACAATTTCCCCAGTGCTCATACCAAATCCAAATGTTTAAAATGAAAACTTTAGGTTTACTGTATTTCCTTATCAGACATCATAATTATTGTATAAACAAAAACACTGTATTAAACTCGGTGAGGTCTGGAAAAGGTAGACATTCTTTGCATTCTTTATATCCGCAGAAAACAAACTTTTGTGTACCACCTGGAATTGTAATGGCAGAATGACAAAGGAAGATTAAGGTGGTTGGCTGTTTGCAATCTGCATCGAATATGTGACACAGTTTGCACTAAATAAAACTGAAAGCAAAATCCTATTGTATATCCTCATCCTTTAAAGACAAATCATATAAACTTTAGGAAGTCAAGGGCCAAATTTACCAAATCAGGTACAGTTGGGCATTGATATGTCACCAATAGAGCAGTAGAGCGCATGAAGAATTAGCTAGTTAGCTATTGGACAAAATTGAAAACTAAATAATAATTATGGCTATCCACTGCTTTACAGTGCCAATGCCCAGGCTATGTCAGTCCTGACCCTGTACAACAAATAGCTGGCATATGCTGAAAAACCCTGTCATTTCTGAGACAATGGTACAGCCCGTTGTCGCCAGTGGAAACCCCTCTATAAATATGTGGATGGTCTCACCATCACCCTTTGGTCAATAGAAACAAACATGGAAGCACCTGCGTTGTGTAAGTTGCCATCTTTTCAGTTTTATAATTAAACATGAATGGTTTTACTTGAACACAGATGTATATCACTCGTCTTGTCTTTATTTAACTTCTGAAGCATTTTACTGATCTTGTCTTCATTTTAACCTCTGAAGCATTTTAATGAACTAACAGAGTTTGGATTAGAATGGTGGTAGGCCACCCTTCCAAGCCAACATGAAATTCTATCAACCGGTAATACAAGATACAGATACCTATCGATATATACAATTAATACAAGGGACATGATGGAATGCGCTACCCTAAAATGAATGTGCGACACAAACGAAGAGACAAACAGAATAATGAGCAAGTTGTAATGTTGCCAGCACTCCAATTATGCTGCATAATCGATCCTCCATGTCTATGACGCACGAGTGAATCCGTGACACCCATATTCACATCCCAAAACAGTCAGATCAAATAATGCTCTCATTTTCTGTAATGTGCTATGTGACACATGATTCCTTTTGAAAGGGGTTACCTTTTTTAACTGATTCAATTCTAGACTGGCAGGTGAAATCAGACCTAATTGAAATAATAATTGGGTGCCTAATTGTTGAAAGTCTGGACACCTGGTCACTGAAACTAAAGCATCTGTGGAAGATGAAGAGTTCAATGACAGAGCAATTGGCAATGAGCCAAACCTCCACTGTGTTAAAATAAGTTGAAGGAAAAAATTATGGTAGACCTTACATGTTTTAAACAGCCTCAATTGATCATGAGATGGCTGTAACAAAAAACAGCAAAAACCAGACCGAGGTTGAGAACCACAGTCATAGGTCGGTTGAATTTTTCCACTTGCGATCCGCATTCGTAGACTTTGAAACCAAGTTGGTGGGAGTTAGTGTAGCTGAAAAGGCAGATGTTTGAGGATTTGGCTGCCTAATAAGCTAGATTTCTGGGTAAGTAAGAAAACAATTCCACCCTTGCAATGCATTTAATGTGGGCTAATGGAGTCCTGTCCATGCAGGGTTTTGGAATCAGACATTTGGTTTTATACTACCTGAATTGTGGCCAAAAACACTAACAGAAAACAATATCAAATATCAATATGAAGAGCTAGCTAGCCTTGTTGCATAGTTTTTGTGATACAAATGGGTCAATGAGACCAGAATAATACTATTGGGAACTGGATTCCTTTAATCAAGTCATGGTTTACAGCCCAGATGCAACACTAAAGCAGCAGCATCCCTATTATAGACACCAATAGTCACATACTCTCTTCTGTCTCTTGGAACAGATACACAATAGAATATAATAACTTGCATTGTGGGACATTTCATGACAAAGTATTGGTTAAAAATCAGCTTTTGCAGATAACTAACGAGTACTGTTGTTGTTCTCCAGCAAAAACCATGTACTGCGTAGCTAGCTATATTCCTATGTCAATTCCCAATGTCTTCGCTAGTGATCTAAATGCAAAGATGAGTAGCTAGTTCTAGGTAGCCTAGGTAATCTGAAGCCTAGTGGCAGCTAGCTAGATACTGGAACTATCTTTATTTGGCAGATTTGTTTAATATTGTGCTTGTAATTTAATTGTAGCCATGGCATAAGTTATCTAAACCATGGTCCTTAAGGGGTGGTGATTGGCCCGAGGCTGAGAGCTCTTGGCTTTCTAAGGCACTCTTGTTTCTACACCGGCTGTTTGTGTTGTGTCAACGCTCGGTTAAAACAGTTTTCCTTGTGCTCCAGCAATGCACGACACCGCTTCAGTTTGTTTGAGCTGCTCCAGAATATATATATACCTTGTTCGCTTCTGGTGTAGAAGTTCCCATCCACAACCTTTGGGATTGTTTTATTTTTTATCTAGTGTCCCAGAGAATATACATTTCTTCCTGGGACATGGAATGTCCTGTTTTTTTAAACAATGAAATCATTTATTTCAAAAACGCCTTAAACTAACACTGTATATTTAATTGGTTAACGATGGGAACATTTTACTGTGTAACATAGGTTGGTTTCAATAAAATGTCACAATGCCATATGTCAAGATTCAAATTGTCAGATGGAGAAAAAGCAAACCGTTACAGTACTAACTAATTTATTTCCAGGAAAAAAAAATATTCCAAGGCAAAAAAATAATTCCAAGACTCCCCCAACCCCCTAGCCCTCAATAAACACTTCAGTGCATTGAATAAGGTCATTTTTAATAATGTACTAGCTTTTCAGCCACTTCCATTATGTCCAAAACTTCAAGCTTCATGTGGTTGTATTGTTTAGAAATATGACTATTATCCATATGAAACTGCTGTAAAATCAAATATGGAAATCCGTTTTTACTTCCATGTTCTTGGCTAACATCTAAACATTCTTGCAGTATGATACACATGTATTGTCTACCAATCGTGTTGCACAAATACATGGAGATGGGTATGTGTTCAACTGCATGACAATTCAGATAGTTCAATGAATCTGACACTCGTATGTTCAAAATAACGGTTCAAAATGATGAAGGGGTCAAATTATTCTCTTAAAGAGACAGTCTAAACACAGGGCCAGATTGAAACTACCCTGTAGAATTTTACCGATTTTAGATATCTGCACTAACTTTTCTGCACAGGCAGTATACATGTTGGGGATGAACTGTTTATATGAATTTACTCCCTGGCTGATGTTAGAAAAAGTACATTATGAAGAAAGTTAATTTCTTGCTCTGGTTGTACATTTGCCGACAATATAAATAACAAATCAGCTCATTAGAGACTAAAAATGGTCTCACATCACTGATGGAGGAACATGCAGGGAGTTAAATTAATTACTTTGTTTTGATTCTGGCCATTTTACAGCATCCAAAATGAAGTAATTAGGGAAATTAAGTGAATAAAATTGGCAAGCAGGTACCTCCAGACATTTACATATTTTTGTCACCCCGTATCACTTGGCTGGGTAACTGAGCGGGAAAGGGCGACAGGAGCAGATCATTTGCTCAGAGCACCACTGTCTGCTCCTGGCACTTGACAGAGTCAGACCTAACAGCCTACATCATCAGCTGACGGAGCATTTCTGGCACTAGCTTTAATGGTAATAGGTGTATGCTAGGGATTAGTAAACACATTAGGTACAGTGCAGGCCTCCCTTCTACGGAATCACTTTCTAATATTTCCCCTTGGACATGTCATATTAAAAGTGCATTGCATGTTTAAAGGGGACAATATGACAAAGCCGTATAAGCATTGTTCACAGCTACTTCACTGTAACGTGTTAAGTTTAATTGGTTGATATCCATTGAAGATGCGATGCCAACAACCACAGCAGTACGACAATGTTGTCCCTAGCAATTATATTAATAAACATCCTGATTATTGATACGTTTGTTGTCCTGTCTTTAATTCTGCACAAATTGGGTTCTACTGGCTACCGTCCTCACAGGATAAATATTGAATAAGTGTACGTTGACACGACCCCCACTAGCATCACTGCAGTGGCCACCCAGTGTCCATGATGCCTATTTCTGGTTTTCAGAGAAAGGGGGACAAACGGGACAGAGCTTCTGCTGGAGCGGGTCTTTAAGACACTAAAATACTTCATAAAGGGGGACCTAACTCACCACAACCATGTACCTAAATTAAAAATGGGAAAAGCTTCCTCTATTTATTTCTACATTTCTATCAGCGAATCATGAATCTTAAAATGCTGGTTTCCTGATATTTCCTGATACTAGCTTAAAGATCTCTTCCAAAGCTTTAAGCTGGCATCTGGCATTTAAAAAGCTTTTAAAAATGTCTGGCAAAGCCCGCTCACTTTGCCAGACATAAAGGTTGGCCGGCCATGGCGGCATTGGACATTTTCGGAGACCATCAAAATGACTTTCCAGTTACAATTTCTAAAAAACTACATAAAATGTTTTGTTGTGATGTTCCCTCACATGACTCCTGGCTCATACCGGGTATCAGGCTTTTGTGTCCTTGGATGTTTGGATTCACTGCTTGGCCCTCTGGCTTAAACACCTTGGTATAAAGTGTCTTCTGTACTCTGTACTGACGCTCCTGGCAGAGACAGCTGCTCACCTGCAGGTGCCTTCACTGTATAACCGAATTATCCTGCCTCCCAAACAAATAACTCACATTTAATTTTACTTCAATTTCAATTTCTGTTGTCAGTGCTGAAAGGTGTTGTTTATTCATCATCTAATGGTGTAGTAGTGCAGTAACGGTTTCCCCCGTTCCTCTCATCATTCAGAGTTGCAGAGCAGTTCCTGCGGGAATCCGGGCGTCCCACCAAAAGGCATCCTGTACGGGACCCGCTTCGACGTGGGGGACAAGATCCGGTACAGCTGCGTGACGGGGTACGTCCTGGATGGGCACCCGCAGCTCACCTGCATCACCAACACCGGCAACACGGCTGTGTGGGACTTCCCCGTCCCTATCTGCAGAGGTGAGCGATGTGGCAGCGCGCGTCCGGACCGAGCTGATGCTGTGCATGTCTGTGAATGTGTCATATGTATGCGGTGCATCTGTTTATCTTTGTGTGTGTGTGTGTGTGCGTGCGGTGGTGGTGCATTGCAATGTGTTTTACCATTTTTGGCTACCCAAGTTCGAAATAAACAGGGTTTTTTTTCCTTCTGTTCCTCAAATGTATTGGGGGAGTTGGAAGTCGTACAGATTAAATGTATAGGATTACATTTTGCTGTTAACATGTTACAATTTTTTTATTAACATGTTCCCTTTTTTTATGCAAGGGAAGTAGCAATGATTGTTCACTAAGGACTGTATTTTCTTTAGTGCCTAATCAGTGAGAAATAATATAATATACAAAAAAAACATCAAAAGCATTTTTAATAAGCCCCAGAGTCAGATCAAAGCAAGAGGAATGACAGTGTCCTTGCTTAAACATCAAAATATATTATCCACCACCATTTTTATACAAGGCCTCCTCCATGGTTTGTATTAGTTTTAGCAGTATGTGTTTAATAGGAAAGATGGCAGATTCCGAAAATTTGAAACTTCTCAATTCACATTTTATAAGATGCAAAAGAAATACTTGCATATGTACTTACTTTGTACGTATTATTAAAAATTAAGGACAACGTGCATTGTGGTTAAATTAATTCTGGTTACCTGCTTAGAGGATGGTGTATAAAATAAAGCAGAAAACCCGTAAAGTCAAAATCTCCCGAATAGTGCAGTAACAAAGACGAGGAGTGGAATATCGAAAAACACGGAACACAGACAGACAGGGAAACAGACATGAATGAACCGTAATGATGAGAAAATAATAAAATACAAAAACAAATGTGGCAAAACATAACAGTCGTGCAATATTTTAGGTTTCAAAGGGGAGAGTGCCCAGGAGAGTGCACCAAGCCAGCAAAAGCACAACATAGACAATATCTGAGCTAAGACGATGTAAATGACGGTAGTAAATTGTATGCACGTAGAACAAAACAGACATACGTAAGTCTCGGTTGGGTCGTAAAGCCATTATAACCTACTTACGTACTTATTGTCAACTTATTGGCAGGTAGGTTCAAGCCAAATGCAGACTATGAATATTGTGCAAAGGGGAGACTTAAAGTTCACTTAAGACTTTTTTCTCCTTGTTCTGTTTCTGTAGAGACAGTAGTGTTTTTCTGTTCGGAAACATATTTTCTTTGACTTTTACAGTAAATGTATAGTTTTATTGAAATAAATTAATGATTGTAAAACTTCTACTAGATGCCAAATCTCCAGCAAGAGCCGGTGTCTGCCATTTTGCATAATTGGCTGGACTCCAAGGAAATCTGCAGTAAAATAAATTCTGCATTGTAAAAGGTGTTTTCCATCGATTTCTGGAGTGATTCAATGCTTACAAATGCCTATTCATTTCAATGATGGCACAAAGAGAGTCAAACATGGCCAAGTTATTCTAATTATTCAATTACTTTCCAAAAACGTATAACTGAAATTTTTCTTTTCAATTAAAAATAAGTATACACCTTGAGTACCTTGGACATAAAGATAGTAAAACCACTTTAACCACCATACGACAGCATGGAAAATAGTTGCACTTTACATAATTGGTCAAGATACATTTTCAGTCAATAAAACGGCAAATTATGCGCTCCCATACCATACATACATATCCTCATCCCAAGTGTACCAGGTTAAAGTGCTACACTGGTGAGCATAGATACACTTAGTATTTTGTGTGATTAATGTGGTAGACTGCTATGTTTTACATTGAGCAAATTAAGTAAGTCATAAAAATTTAAAAAATTTAAAATTTTATGGCAGATAATCGGCACTTCTGCACACTATAGTCATAATGGCTTGAGAATGCCAGGTCAAGGTTAACTTTGCATATAATGTAAATTGGTACATTCGCTCATATTTTATGACATTTACATTGAATGAAAATGGCCTTTAAGTTAACATTCGGATTCTCCAACAAATAGGCCTAGCTACTTTGGTTTAAGTTTTGGTTGGTGATGAAAATATGTGTGAAATTGCTAAGCTTCACTATAAAGCGCAAAGTGACATCTACTTTACTGTGTATCTGAACTTGGTGACAGACTGGCACACGTGTAGGTCGGGGTTATGATTGTGAAATACATTTTTGTCAATGTTCGGCTATGTTCGAGTCCCAGCCTCAAAGGCACAACATCTATTCTTCCACGAACTGTGGAAAAAAAGTACAGCTGTATATAAATGGAACTCCGAATAACTGGGAGCCACAGCCTCAATGCTGTGTATGCGGGCTGCTCTCAGACATGAAATGCGAATGAAGAAGGCGCGTGCTTAGTGCTTTAGCTTCCTGTTTACAGAGGAACAGTCTGGGAGAAACCGTTGTGGAAGACTAAATTAAAAGATATGCCTTCGCTGAGCAAACAAGCAAAAATTATATTAATATAATTAATAGGAACGAGAAATAATTTTGTACTGCTTCACATTAAGTGACACTAATACCCGTGTAGTTAGATGCTGTTATATATTACATTGTTATAGAGTACCTGTTTGCGGTTTCTGTAATTACACGTGTAACAACGATTTATATGGTTTATGTAAGTACACTTGTGTAACAATAAATATGTTAACAAAGTTTGTTATGTTGGGTAAGTATACATGTGAAATAGAATTGTGTAAAAGAGTGTCAACACAAGGTGCTGTCCTAAACATGGGTCAATGATCAGTGGAGCACTGCAGATATATACAATTGAATATTGAAAATGCATTTAAAACTTTATTTCTGATATTGCGGTGATATCCGTCTGCCTAAAACAACAGAGCAGCAGGTGGTATTTAATGCGTTGCGGTGTCCTTTGATGGAACACTTAATGCTGCAGCTGCCAGCAGCACATAAATAAAAACAGGGGCAGCTGTGAATGTCACTCATTTAAGTAAAGTATAAAGTTCAGAGCTCTACATTTTCTAATTAAACATAATCATTGTCAGTTGGTCTTCTTCCTTGGAGTTACATAAAAACTTGACAGAATTCGTAACAACTGACGAGCAGCGTTTAGCCATGGAAATATCTTTTAGCGGAATTGATATAAAAACATAAAAAATTGTTTTTCTTAATGTGCTGTACAGAATTTTTAAGTTCAGAGTGACAGTCCTGGTCAAATCCTGGAGTAGAATCAAGCGGGGGGTTTTGTACATCCAGACTGAAAACTTGTTCATGGTCAGGAATCCTTAAGTTGTTTGTGAGCTGGTTGACTGAACCAGTTTTTTTCTGTTCAATTTATCATTATTATAATATCCTGTGAACTTAAAAAAAAAATATATTATTATATTATATATATTTTATCCTGTTTTTCTTCCAATTTGGTAGCCAATTACTCCCGCTAGTCTTAGTTCAATCCCATCCCTTGTAGTTCGCTGCCGTAGCCCTGTGACCGGCAGTGACAATGGCGAAGCACCACCTCCTCCGAGACGGCACTCGTCGTGCTGGCGACTGTAATTCCGGCACCCCAGAACCACTCCTGTGCGCAGCAAACTGTGTCGGCTTCCCTCCCCCCCCCTGGGGCGGACAGCCAATTGCCGCTCCGGTGGCACTCCTGGCCAGAGCCAACTCTGGCGCGACGGGGAATTGAACCCCGGTCACCGTAGCCGTAGACGTTGAAACCACTAGACCACGCGGGAGGCCATTATCATGTGAACTTTTATACTACTTCGTATAATGTTTCAATACATTTACGGTTTGTTGTTCTGTCTGTGCTGTGAACTTATCGTGGCAATATTTGATATGCATTCATCAGCTGCTGAGTTTATGGTCAATTAGTGAAATCTAACCTAACTCTCAAACCACTGGATGAAGTCAATCAAACTTTTGCCATGTTGCGTAACGAGTCGTTTCTCCAACACCTCCGTTAAATCATAAATAAAATTGCACTGCCGTACAGTTTTTACCCTCATGCTTTTGACAGCTGTTTTTCCAATCGACCGTGTCCGCCTCAGACTGTCATCCTTTGTGTTTTTGTGTCTTTATTGTAAAAACAAGTTTCAAGATGCGCAAAATACATTTAAATCCGTCTGTAGGCAATTTAGGATGTTGTTTCACTCGGCCATTGATAGAAATACAGTTTTTTGTGCATCCACTTTCTCCACTCTTACACTTAACAACATAATTGTACTGTTTTGCACTGATGAACGCCTCAGAATTAATTGTATAATTAGTCGCATGTCTGTGCTGATCACCAGAGTGCCAACAGGGACACCTGGCAGGTAACTGCTGAAATTCAGCTTGACAGCCCAGATGGTCACGTGCTCGAGATTTTCTCCAGGCCCTAGTCATAGAGGCGGACACTTGTTTATTAATTTTATTGAATAAACTAAATAATTCTTACCCCAATTTGTTTTACAAAGCCCCCCACCATCTCGTTTTCATATTGGTCCATCCTCACATACAACTGCGACACCAACAACATACATTTATGTTGGTGCTTGACACTCTATACATTGAATTAAATATAAAATAAAAGTAACACATACATTTCAAGCTAACTCCAAAGCAGTGACCCACATACCAGATCCCAGTAAAACATAATATTATAAAAAATATTTGCTAGTCTGTTTGCTCGCATTGCAACTTTGAAATGTACAGAGGGATCCGTCAGTTGACCTGATGCTTTCCTGTAGTACCAGAAGTAGAATGTGTATTAGAGTCAACATTTACTTATTTCATAACTAAGGGATTTTTCATTTGTAAAAATGGTGATGCAATTTGATTATAAAAGGTAGATGTCACAATGACAAAAGTACTCATAAGAACATCTCATGTATTAATGCACATCTTGTAAGTCTCTCTGGATAAGAGTGTCTGCTAAATGCTTAAAATGTAAAATGAACATCAGAATACACAATGACAACAGGTAATTTGGCTCTCTAGGCTCATCATTTCCTAAAGAATATCCAGCACTGCAAGACCTTCTACATCTTTGTAATGTGGTGCCCAGAACTGCACACAGTACTCAAAATTAGGCCTGACAAAGGCATTATCAATAGCCTATAAATGAATGGACCCCACAGATATGTATTATTTATATTTATATTTATTTCCAACCTCAACTGCTGTGAACAGATAGGGCTACCATGGAAAGCATGTCAGCTACAGTGAAAATTAAAGCAGACTGCATAACAGAGCCAATCAATGCAAAATCAAACACCAATTATTTAAGCAAACGTCAATATGCTTTATTTAAAGTTTGTTTTGTCTCTTCCAGGCAAGCACCATTAAAGATGTATAAGATACATGAAATAGCTATGAAACCAGAAGCTAATTTGAGGATTAAAAAAATAATTAAAAAAATAGTGAGAATAAATATTTCAAGCTTCGGTAGAGCGGCATGAATTCCTGAATGTTCCAAAACACTTTCAGAGGCTAAATTAAAATGTTATATTTCAAGAAAAGAAAGATATGAGAAAGGACATGTTAATCTCTCTGTAGTTGTTCACACTTCACCCAGCTATGAGATGAAAGCACTCGATTGGACCTCTGCATTCCGTCTTTTTTCAAATACCTTGAGAACCAAAATATTTTAATTGGACAGTTGTCTGCATTTTAGCCTCAATACACATATGCAACGTAAAATGTATCTATATCAATAAATGTTTTATGTTCCGTAAGTAATTTTATTCACAATAAACCAGTATATTAAACATGCCAAATCCACAATATGAACAAAAATACTTAAACTGGGAAAAAGATGTACAAGAAATGTATTAAAATGTAATTCAGATATACTGTATTTTTCCTTTAACTTTGTTTTCAATAATATAAGTCATACTTAAATCCAGGCCTATGGAAAACCAAATGGTGTAAATGGCAATACTCAAGATGGTCGCAGCATGCCATTATATCAAAGGATTTTAATAACGTATGCATTTTCCTGCTAGAACAGAATTTCCATTGCCTGTTCTGTGCTGCCCTCCTCCTCTAGGTCCACTTCATCATCAGATTTATAATCTGTGGGCTGGATTAAATCCTAGTCAAATTTACTCAGACTATCAAACACTGCGACCAGTGTACCCGGGCCAGATGAAATCAGCCACGTTGGAGACATACGGGGGGTGCAGCTGAAGTCTAATTATTGGAAGCCATTTATAGCAGACTAGACCAAAGGGTAGTCTGCTGGATGAAACGGCCGTATCAGCAACTGCAGAGACAGCTACTGCTGTAGAGGCTGCAGAGTTTTTCGTGGATCTGTGTGGCTCAGTAGGTATACAACAGCGTTGACAACGTTTAGGTTGTGGGTTCGATTCTCATTGGGACCACATATACTGAAAAATGTATCCATTCACTACTGTATGTCGCTTTCTATAAAAGCGTCTGCTAAATGGCATATATTATATTATATACTATATTCTTTCACAAAATCCTACAAAGGGTGTTTCCTCAACAATACCTGTACACTGAAATTCTCCACAAATGCTGCCTTTGAGTCGACGGCAGCTTTTCCACTCAGTTGATGTCAAGGCTTTAGCATGCATCGTGAAATCACCAGCTCTCATTGTGTAGGCGTTGATTGGCGGGCGCATTCCAAACACTGGTCTACTGGAGATCCATGGGCTTATGGTCTTCAAAGCCATTGATTGAGCGAGGCATTGAATTTCCTACTGTTGCCAGATGTCAGCGAGCTCCCAGTTGGAAGGCATTGCTATAACCTTCGCAACAACAGCTCTTCAGGGACACGGGTGGATAACAATATTCTAAAGCCAACACATCTGTTTCCGATACGAGGGTTGTCCAGAACTTGACTGAAGCCTTCGCTGTGATAATATATTTTCGAAACGACAGGCAGAGAAAATAAAGCCTGTGACAGTTAAGATGGTTTTTGTGGTGATATGTGGCTACAATTGTGATGAATATCCGCATGCAAAGTGTGTCCGAGGGGAGTGGACTGAGTAACATTCATTTGTCATGGTTTCCTTTCCTGAATCTAATTGGGATTATTTATGTGAGCATAAATGTGTCATGTAAAGCATATGGTTGACCAGAATGTATGATCTTTTGCACTGTAGTCCGACAAACACGAACGACTGAAAGACATCCATCTATTTTCTAACCCCCAGATTTTTCTTTCTTTCTTCTTTCAACTATGTGTCATAATTTAAAAAAATCCTAAAAACAGGCATCCGATATATTTTTTCTTAATATTTTGATTTCTAACAAGCTTTCATCCTCAGTTGGACAAGCAGTGAATGTGATAAGGGAACACGTTGTATTTAGAAAATTTGTATATATTTTTTTGCTGTTTTAACCAAACGGCTCAGAAGAAACCCATGATCAGTGCATGCCACAGTTCAATCCCATCATGTATCGATTGCAGTGGCAGCTCAGAGCGGGGCTGTAAAACAGCAGGGGGAGGGGTTTAGCGGAAGGCATGACAGGGCTTTGATGGGCAACTCACAGTTCTTAAATTGAAGATGTGTATTTATTAATGTGTAAGTTTATATGAACGATTATTATTATATGATTACATTTTATTTGAATATTTTAAAGAGTACTATTATATCATACATTATTCTTATTGTATTCAAATATAAAATGCTTCCTTTTTTTAACTGTCTTAATTCTCAGTCCAACCGATGGATTTGCAATCATGGCATGTATCACTCACAGCTAAATCTAACATTTAGCCTTATTAATTATATAAATCTACATCATGCCCTCTGAAAGGTTACTTTGAAAAACAATATAAAAAAAAGATCAACATGCGATACATTGCGTTTCCTTTAATTTATTCTGGGGTTCTGTAAGCAGGCATTTGATTTGATACTCACTGACTAATGGCCAGAAACATTGTTGACAGAATTCATAGTGAAATAATAATATCCCAGTGAGCATGCACCTATTGGACCACTGTCTGCAACAGCTGTTGGCACACCAGTGTTGAGCAAATTGGCACTACAGCAGTCCACTAGCAGCAGGACCATTCACCAACTATTGTGCCTCCTCTTAACAGCAGATTCTCATCTCGATTGCCTAACAGCTATGCGCTAGCAGCCGATTTACAGAATGCTGGTGGACCGACACCTGTGCTTGCTGGGATCTAAAACAGACATTTTATTTCCACTCTTGATTGGTTAGCTGGCTCGATGGCGTTGGAAAATATGACATTGCAGTGGCGATTTTAGACCGTATTTAGGGGGGCTAAAGCCCCCCTGTCTTTCATCTCAGTCCCCCTGAAAATGTTTAGTCATTCTTTTCTAAAAAACATTTTTACTTAATATCTATGTTTTAAAAATAGCACAGATAGAGAGTGGTATTTCAATTGTTACATTGTATTAAAGACTGTGATGGAAATGAGTCAACGATAAAGATAAATACTTTCAGGGCCTGGCTTCTTGCAATCAGTTTGTGATGGGTCTAGATCCCGCTTATCATACCTAATTGTAAACTAGCTCAGGGGTAACCAATCACCTCCCAGATAACACAAGAAGCTAATTGTCCTCCACCTGTGTTCAATTGTAGTGATTCTGATTAGCAGAGCAAAGAATCCACCATGAGCAACTCAGAGCTTTTAAGAGAATTCTGAGATAAAGTTGTGGAAAGGCACATATCAGGAAATGGGTATAGAAATATTTCAAAGGCCTAAAATATCCTTTGGAGCAGGGTCAAGACCATAATTAAGAACTGGAAGGTGAATGGACCTTGCCTAGATTAGGCCGTCCTTCAGAACTGGATTACCAAGCAAGAAAGAGACCGATCAGAGAAGCCACCAAGATGCCAATGGTAACTATGGTTGCTATTTTATGGCAAACAGAGCTCAATGTGTGCATGTGTCAACAATATAGAAAGATCTCCACAATTCTGGTCTGTATGGTAGTGTGGCAAGAAGGAAGCCACTACTCAAAAAGGTCCACATTCAGTCCCGTTTGAGGTATGCAAAAACACTCTGAAGATTCTGAAGCCATGTGACAAAAACAGTTGTGGTCAGATAAACTGTAAAAAAGGCCTAAATGAAAATGTTACATTTGGTGAAAACCCAATTTATCCTTTATGTACGCTACACTTCAGAAAGATGTGGTAAAATATGGGTAACACTGTTTTGGAACAGTGCTTATTTACTTTCTGTATACAAATATTGATCAAAGTTGCCATCATTTTTCTATTAATTTGGTATGCAGACTGATTTTAGGAATCGTGTTCTACAGATGTTTAAAGAGTATACAGTATGCTTTGTATATGTGGGTAAATTGGCTTTTTTTTACATTGAAAACTGTTTTGTTGAGATCTGTTTTAAAAATAGAAGACAAAGAAAGCCAAGAGAAAAATGAAATTAATTGATGGAAAATGCTGTATTAGATATTGATTGTATTGCATTATGTTCAGTGCCTCAGTAATACTTAATCAGTTTAGATAGTTATTTTATGATAGATGGATTAATCCAGGAACATAGATTTGTCTTGGGGAGAGGCTTCTGAAAGAGTTCCCAGCATACAGATATTTGGGAAATTGATAAATGGACTTGAAATTTGAATAGGAAATAGGAAGGTGGGTGTCAAACTCTGGCTATGGTGATATGATTATCCTGAGCTGTACTCTTTGTGCTACAGTTTAAATGACTGCATGAGAAAAATTATCTTTTGACAAGTCCAATATTGCAGTGGAAGTGAGGACTAGAGGTTTCTTATCTCCTTTGGATTCCATATTTCTTTTCTCCTGCAGAATTACACATCTTGTCAATATTTTCTCAAAAATAAATGTTCTCTTCCATGTTTTGGAAATCTGGTAAAGAAAATTAATAAGCATAACATGAGCATAATCATAACTAGAATACACAGTGTGTCTTCTGGGTGTGCTCTACCCAACCTCTTCACATATCGTGCTCCACAGTGAGATGAAACGCTGGCTAATTCAGAGGAGGAGAAGAGGAGAAACATGCTCAACATTTTGCCACATCCAAGTGTTTCACTGTGTGAACATTTATGGAAATAATGTTCTTCGTATTTGTTTGAATGTGCTTGCTCGAGTGGCATGGTGCCTCATGTTCATCTTAGGTTTGTCTATGTTAAATGGTAAAATTAGCTCATACCTCAGAAGACCAAAGCAATCTGTGAACATCCACTACAGAGAACCCCATAACAGCTGCAGCTCTTCATGGCAGACGCAGCATAAATTAAATGTTATCATATTTCATTCTTAAAATTTTAACAAGCTTTCTCCCATTTTTCTTCCAATTTGGAATGCCCAACCGAAACCTTGGCTGCCAATTCGAGAGATCGTAGACAAGCATGCGCTCTCCTCCGAAATGTGTGATGTCATCTGCCGCTTCTTTTCCCACTGCTGTTCACTAGCTTTCACAGACATGAGTTGAAAGTAGAAACTTTATGTGCAGTTTTATACAGGCAGACTGTGGGAGCCTGATTAACCAGCGAGAGTTGCTGATGTGTGATGAGACATGGAAAACCGACTCCCTCCCTCCCTCCCTGGGCATTACTAACACCAATGGGGCTGCTGGCCACTGTTGGAACTGGCATGGTCTGGATTTGATACCAGACCGTGGGGCTCATCCACACACTAGAATAGTGCAGCCACCTATTCTGATTAAGAATCCACTGACACTGCAGATGAGAAGAATGAGGAAGGTCTTTGCAAGTAAAACAAGCTAAATTAATATTAAATAACATGCAATGTTATTTAATAATTTGTAGTTTGCTGGTTGTGATAGTAAGCCAGCTAGATTTATTGCCATGTCTTACCTATGTCTAGCTTTGAGAATAAGCATAGGTAGCTAGACATTTCTTGAATTATGAACTAACCAGCTAGCTCATTTAGCAATGGCAACTTGTTTACAATGCAAGATCATTGTAATAAATGTAGCTAGACAAACTTGAGTATGGTTTGATGACCGTAACAGCATTTATACCTGTAGCTAACTAACTAGCTACCTATGTGGTGTAAAACTAAAATGATTGACTTCAGTACTATTACATATGGGCATTTTAGTGACACAAACATAGGGCTCTATTTTAAGGGTGTTAAACCAGAAGGCAAAGCACTTGGTGCATGATACATCTAGTAGATAATTGTTTGAATTGTTTCCCTTTCTGAATTTGGTGACAGATGCAGGTAGTTCTCTGTATGAGCCATATAACTTCTCCTTAGTAATTATTAGCCTATGTATGATCGTCATCCAATTGTACTTGACACAGAAGTTGTACATATGTGCATGCACATTGTGTATATCCATCAGGTTATTCCTGTTTTTTGTTATCGCATTATATTCCTTTCTAAGAAATATCACTGTACATAGTCATATGATTATCTCTGACCCTATGCAAGTATCCTTGATGCTCAAAAAGGGTGGGAACTATCATGAACTCAGATCATTTGCATTTCTGTGTCTGGTCTCCAGAGCACTCTATAATGAAGACTTTGCACACATCAGACTGTTTGACTTTATGAGAAGTTGATTCTTTCAGTGGCCATCTGAGAAAAATAAGGATCACTTAACTAATAACATAACAGGCCTTTGATTCTTAATCATTCCAAGCTATTTGTGAGCTCCATTTTGAGCCATATGTTTTCCAATATGTTGTTTATCTTTAAAAAACATTTGTAGAACAAATATTCGTTTTTTTATTTTTCTATAATGGGTTTTTTATGAGGCGGCACGGTGGTGCAGTGGATAGCGCTGTCGCCTCACAGCAAGAAGGTCTCGGGTTCGAATCCAGGCCGGGGGCCTTTCTGTGTGGAGTTTGCATGTTCTCCCCGTGTCCGCGTGGGTTTCCTCCGGGTACTCCGGTTTCCTCCCACAGTCCAAAGACATGCACGTTAGGCTAATTGGAGAGTCTAAATTGCCCGTAGGTATGAGTGTGTGAGTGAATGGTGTGTGTGCCCTGCGATGGATTGGCGACCTGTCCAGGGTGTATTCCTGCCTCTCGCCCGGAACGCATGCTGGGATAGGCTCCAGCACCCCCCCGCGACCCTGACCAGGAATAAGCGGCTTAGATAATGGATGGATGGATGGATGGATGGATTTTTATGATATTGTATTATACTGTAGTAGTATCTGTGTGCAGATGCTTCCGCAACATATAAAAAAATATATAATGATTTTTCTAATAATTGCCCCATATCAAGTGAACTGCTATTGCTAATGCATGATTACATTTGCACTAAGAGCAGGTTTCTGGCGGATGTTCAGACCAGTTAAATGTGTTAAAATACCACCATACTGAGTATTTGTGTTAGTCCACACCCCTAAATAACTTCCATTCCACCTATTCAGCACAGGCGCCAAATAAAACTGGGATGAAAATATCAAATTCGGCACAAAAGTAAATGTTTGTGTTCCAAAGTACCTAATAGGAACTGTGTTTGCACCTGCAACCGCTTTTTGTGTTATCGGAATGGGGCCCATAAGCTTGAAACCATATCAAAGAGCACCTACACTTGTTTTAAATAAATGTAAATTAGCAATTATACCAATAATATATATTTGCCATTGTATTTGTTTAATAAAATATTGGGGAAATATCTGCTTCCATTGAAAGTTCCTATGTGACTGCTGTGGGTGTATGTCCTTAACTTTACTTTAAATAGCACACTTAAGCAAACACAGTTTTTTGCCAATACTTTACCCAACATCTCCAGTTCAGCAGTCACTGAAATATGCAAAAGGGAGTGTGTGAGAATATAACTAAATTAATTATGTCATAAAATCATAAAAGGCATTTAAGTAGACCTACCGCTTCCAGATATTGCAATTGCCATTTAGTTGGAGTGACAAGTCACTACCGTTATTATTGTATGCTACTATGGATACATGTAATCTATTCATGACTGAGTCTTACAATTCGGTAGCAACGGCTTTAATTCCAGCAGAAAATTTTACCCCCAAAATTTTTTGACAGAAGTACCACAGAAATATAGTACACCCCCTAATGTTTATTTTTTATTTTTTATATCTCCCTGGAAGGTTTCCAGTTTGGCTTTCAGGATGTTTTATTAACATATTGACTGTGCAAGGCTTTCTCAATAAATTTAGTGGCTAATAAATAAGGACTACATGCTGATGTGTCTCAGGTTGTCGTAGAGGTCACTGATGGCACAACAGTAAAACTAGGAGTAGTGGAAGGTTGCATTGGGTCGAAATGCTTGAACCAATATAAAATTGCCTAAAATTGCTCCAAACAAGGTGTTTTGTGAAATACACTCAGTAACCTTTGTTTATTACATGATAAAGGGTAATGATGCTGCAAGTGTGGATATGTATCTAGCATCAAATGAGTGTACTTCTACCTGTAACAAAACTCACAAAATTATTTTGAAGAATATTATAAAATTATCTTTTGTAGCAAGTGCACAATCATTTTATTGAACAGACATGACATAGATGAACTGTGCCAATTAACATGTTATAAGCAGGAGTGAATGGCATGGGGTCCGATAATGACACATGTTAGAACAGTATTTTGCATGGCCACCACTTGAAGCAATGTTGGCTGTACATTTTCTACACAGATTTGTCACCAGGTTGCAGATGGAAAAAGTCAAACGACCAGGTCACTTTGCAAAGGGAAAAAGCATAGAATTACATAATTGATTTACAAATTGAAATAGTCTAATTCAATTATGCTAAATACTGTAAATAATCACAGAGATGGCAAGCTTGATAATGTCATATAGAAACTTTAATTCAATCCTAAACATGACTTGTTTCTAACAAGTCCACCAGACATTGTTTGGCCTTCTCATTCTGGCCACTGTGTGGTGTACAAAAGTACAAAAAAGGGCTAGTAAATTGGTATGTGGTACGAGGAAAGACTTGTCACTTTATATATATATCTTTTTTATTTATTTTAATTTTATCCCATTTTGGTAGCCAATTAGACCCGCTTTTTTAAAATGTCAATCCACCCCTAGTAATGTGAGTTTGCTGCCATAGTCCTGCGACCGGTGGTGACGAAGGCGAAGCAACGCCTCCTCCGAGATGGCACTCGCCAAGCCGTCGAACGTAACCCGGTACTACACTCTTATGCGCAGCGAACGTCATGTCAGCTTCCCTCCCCCCTCCCTGGGGTGGACAGCCCTGCTGGCGCTCCCGGCCAGAGCCGACTCTGGCGAGACGGGGAATTGAACCCCGGTCTCCGTGGCCAGCGTCGGACGTTGTAACCACTGGGCCACGCGGGAGGCCTTGTGTCACTTTTTGAATGCAAAAGCAGTCGCTACGAGGTTGCAATATCTACATCAGATTCACTATTATGATGGAATTTGAGGGGATTACATCACTTTGCACCTTTCCATTAGATACATAGTTAAATCTGGTCATGCATATGTATATCTGGGTTGAACGCAATAATACAGGGTGGAGATTTTTAAAATCTGATTTAGTAAAGCATGCCTTAATTGCCACTCTCCTCTTTGTGTAGGAATTTGAAGAACTCATGAAAGCAGGCAGTATTTTGCTGAATGCCAATATAGCCTAGCTCATGTTCTATAAAAGGTAAGCCAATAAAGACTTATCTCTCCCAAACATGGCAGCAGTCATCAGAGCCGCAGAGGCAAAAACTGAATAAGACAGGAGAAGGTTTGTCACCAACAATTTCCCTCTTTTGATTAACTGAAGAGCAAACAGTGAAGTGATACAGATAACACAACCACACAATCGCACTACTGGAGGATATGAAGGAGGAACTTGAGCCATGCATTCAAAGATTAAATACCCTGCCGGATATGGTAAAGTTGCTCTTAACATTACATTGCTTTTGTCCAGATCTTTTAAAAGTAATTTTATAGTCCGCGTTTTGTATTGCACTCTCCAAGGTGCTATTCGCTTTGTCCCAGTGATGGAAAACAAATCACAAATGTTGTTGCAAAGTATGTTCATGTCACGACAGCTTTATTTTCAGGGGTAGCTGTATCTAAAGACCGCTAAGCAAGCGCGAGGGACTATGGAGAAATCTAGCATACGTATCGTTTACTTATTTTCAGATATAATATGTGTTACATATATTTGTTTTATTGAAAGGACACAGGATTTCTATTGACCAATGTGACATAATCTACTAGCCATTATAACAATGAAATTCTGAATTTGTTGTATTGTGCAACTTTTGCGCAACAGCCGCAGCATAGCAAAGGCTGTCGCGCTGTGACTATTTCCTTAGTAAATCTGGCCTGTAATGTATTCAAGTTTAGCAAAAGGAAGCAAACGTTTTTTTAATTAATAAATATGATTAACAAAGTAAACTACCAAAGATGTTTTATATTGTGTTCAACATAGGGGCATAGAAGGCACAGGTGTAAATTAATTAAAGGTCAATTCCAATGTTCCAATGCATGGAACAGTTTGGCAGGTCATGTAGTGGAGACAGAAACACTTGGGGTATTCAAGTCTATGCTTGATGCAATACAGGATATTCTTTAGACTAGGAAATGACTAGACTAATATCAGTACGTCTTCATCATTGAAGCTCCTGCCAAATGTGCACCAACACCCCTCTTTCAAAGTCACCGAGATGTCATCTAGGCATGCTCACCATAATTATAGGCAACCAGACCTGGTCAGCATTTGTCTACATCATCCTGAGCGTGCTGGGATGTTAATTGCTTAATTGTCCCTCATTTACCCAAGTGTTTCCACCTTTTTGGTCACTACCTGTATATAGGTTTTGTGAAAATCAGAATTTTACTTGAGTATATTGCATTAAAAATATGTGCATATTACAGATTTGCTGCATTCAGATAGTGTTTTCATAACAGTAAAACAGCTGTACCATCTTAACGTACAGCATCATAAATTATACGTGCTTTTCATGTTTTTCATGTGATGATTCCCCATTCAAATCAGCAATTAATGCCCAAGTTGTAAATCGTTTGACCTGTGTGTACTCAATTTTGATTTCTTCTATTTAGCCTTGTGCAAGTTTTGATCTTGTCTCTTGCGCTACAGTTACATTTCCTCCGCTGATTCCATCTGCATCATGCCTTATGTGAGTGCACCAGTGATAAAAGCAATGAGGACAGTGTCGCTCTCAAACCTTGCTTGTCAGGATGAATGAGTCGGACTGCCCTCTCTCTCCAAAATGGCAGCATGTATCTGGCTATGAAGGCTAAAGTCTCTCCACTTGTTCAGGGGCCAGCTAATTATTGGTGTCTACTATCCACCCATTTAAATTAGATTAGGGTCAGCGGTTTTTGTAAACTGAAGGGGAATGAGCAACAGGGCTGCGCTGTTTGATTTGGGGCTACAGCTGTGCTGATGCTGTCTTGGGGGTATAGCATGGAGACGGACCATTGATTTAGCCGGGTAGCCAGAGGTGTAGAGATGGCAATACACAGACCCTTGAAGGAGTATCAATTCCACATCACTGGGGGGTCCAGGCTTTGTTTCCAGCAGATGCGTTGACTGCTGTGCTCGCGATGCATGACTGTCGGAGTAGGTTTGCTGCAAGAGTCAAACCATGGCAGGAACTTACAGGAAGAGACTGACTCACTGGCAAATAAGTCTTTTACACAGTTCCACTGCGTACTGGCAAAAACAATAACACACAATGTGATTTCATTGCAGCTTGTAGGCTATATTGCGGGAGATAAATCTTGTCTGGACCCAGCTGGTTTACCTTGCCGTTTACTGTTCCCTTTTTTTCTCAGAAATTCCAATCTATTCTCTGTCAAAAATGCAATGATCAGGTAGCCCGTTTTGTTTTTATTGACGTATAAATAGTTTTGAATTCATGATGTTCACATTTTAAATGGATGTGCCTCATGGATTTGGATTGTAATGAAGGTTTTTACTGCCTGCTGTTCGTCATGCAGAATTTGTTGTGGTGAGTGGACCCAGAGGCCAAGAGCCATGCAGGAGAGACTGTCACTGATCCGTCCTGATCGGGCCTTTCTTTTACAAAGCAGGCCCATATTCCGTCTGTATGCAGCATGCTTTATCTTTCATTTTTGAGAGAGTGTTGAAATTACTGAGATTTTTCAACAACATATATTAATTTCAATGAGTATCAATCTCTGTGCACATAAATATGCACGTCATATGTTCAGACATACCCGTATATGGCTTCCCAGTTTAGTATCGATTCTCTACTATTTTTATCCCCCACTTGAAAAAATCTTAGCTTTAAAAAAAAAAAAAAGAAGGATATATAATATTTGATATGCCATTTAGCAGTTGCTTTTATCATATATGATATGCGTATATTTTTCAGCATATTTTGTCCCAATCGGAATCGAACCCACAACTTAAGCGTTGCCAACACCATGCCCTACCTACCTACCTAATCCATGGTGAGTCAAAGTATATAATTCTAAATAGTTACTACTAGTTTTGATCTAGTTTTTGATTCTAGAGGAAACACTTTTGCTCAATCAGCACTTCTTCCCAGTAAAAGTATCTAAACCAGCAAATCAGTTTCACACGTTATCTATACTATGAGTCCATAGTCTTGTTATGTGAGGTTTCCAGTGTCTTGCACACATTTAATAATAATATTATTTTTATATTTTAATAATAATTAATAATTAAGATTTTTCTTCTTTTAAAAGAGACCGCTATCTTTCAAACTAAATGTGCGGTGAAAACAAATTAAATTATTTTAATTTAACTCAAGAGTTTGCCAAAATGGTTTTTAAAACTAGAAGTGTGTGCTGAAAGCTATCTTGGTTTAACATTTGTGTGGTGTGTCATGCCCAACAAGTGCCAGTAAGTGCTCAGGCAAGCACCTTCTGAGCCACTCAAGGATTTTAAATTCATCCTGAGTCTACGCCACGTACCATCTACCAGGAGGTGGGATAAACCATTTCCAATGAAAAACAAGCCCACCAGTGATGTAAATGTAAAGATGTGTAAGATGTAAATACACACTGAATATGAACACAATATGAATGTTTATTCAAAGTAGCAGACAACTTAATAGAAACAGTTGGTGGCTTTGTCATGGTTATTGCTCTAAATAGGCATTCCAACTTCATGAGTTTGTTTTTATTTTCATATACCAACAGCTACATTCATGAATATGAGTTTGAACAAGCAGGTGCCATTGATTTATAATAGCTTTAGAAGGAAAACAAGGGTTATCAACATATTTGCATAGCCTTCTTTGAAAATATTGTTTCAGTGACTATAGTGGACAGCACTTCATGACTCTGACATTGTGGTGACACTCCTCATTTGTAAATTGCTGTGGTGCTCCCAGGATTCTGCTGTGGTCCAATCTTGTTGTCACCTTTGCTTGACGTGAACTCTGTGGTGAATTGCAAAAATCATTAAGCATTTACCAGATATAAATTTCTGTATTTTGTATTCTGCTTTTATTTGCATTCACACCAAATGCCGGTAAAATGCATTATTCAGTTTCCACAGCTAATGCTCTTACTTTAAGAATGTGTTGACAGTTACGTTGAGCTGGAATTTTGATCGTATTATCCAAATGATGTCAGTTAAATTTCAGTTTATTATTCAACTGTTGGGAATAAACCTATAATGCATGTCGGCCTTTCATTTGGGTAAATTTATGTGAAAAAATGTATAATATAATATAAAAAGTGAACACTTGTCATGACCTATTTTTCAGATTTAATTCCAATCAATGAAACCACCAACACAAGCATGAATTGCATAGCATAAGAATATATAATAACGAGGATGAGCCATTCGGCCCATTGAGGCTCGAATTAGATCCAGAACTCCAATTATCCTCCAGGACAAGGAGCCATCAGCACATCTTTATCGTGGGCTTGACACATTTTTTTATCTGTCACTATATATATATTTTTTACCGAATGTCCTTTAAATATGGAATACATACATATGACAAGACATTTATATTCAGAATTTGCACATTGCACTTGCTTTCTTGTGAAAAACAGTTTCTCTAAAGAAATACTGTGTATAAGGATAGAAGCTAAACTCAGTCCCATTTATCTGCAATGGAATTTTAATCATTGTTAGATGAGAAAGCACTAGCAGATGCACAGACTCCTTATCACGTGGTTTGCAGTTCCCTCAAGAATAAAAATAAAAATATAATATTAAACATTTCTATTGTATTTTTAAAAAAAACATGAATCAAAGACGTTAAATTCAGCATGTCAAATAATTGCATCTAAAATAAATGTATTCTGACACATAAATGTCAAATGTCAAAGCGCTTTATACTTTTCCTTTCACACCAAGTTGACCTCCATCACTGTGCATTCTGACTGTTTAAATGGAAGAGTCGAGAGAAAAAAAAGTATTTTCACGTGCTTAAAATAAGCTTTTTATAGTCAGATTAAATTCCATGAAGCATAATATTATTTCTATAATTTGACACTGAGGCTCTGAGCCTAAATACAAGCTTTTGATGTTATGGTCTTAAATTTTGATGGCCCTTTTTCCAGGGCTCACGAGAACATGTTTGGATTTTAGGAAGCGTTCCTCTTTGACTTGACAATGGAGGGGCCACCTTCTTAATGATGTAAATCCCTTCCCGTCTCACACAACCCCTTAATATGGACTAATATCCATCTCAGAATGCATACAGAAAATTAACTTAAAGCATTCAGTATGATTGGCATCTACTGACAGGGACTTCATTAAACTGCTGTCAGAAACATACATTCATCTGGTTCTGGGGTGTTTAGGGAAAAAGAGCAATTCATGAATTAGATTTTTAAAAACTGTGGTATACTATAATGTGTTGTATAAAAAGCTATAGACAAGTTATCAGCTTTTATCCATTTTTATTTGAATGTTTGAATATACTGTATATATACAGTATATACAGGCAACTGCTGAAATAAAGGAAACACTAACTTAAAGTGTCTTAACATAATGTTGGGCCACCACAAGCCACCAGAACAGCTTCAGTGCACCTTGAAATAGATTCCACAAGTGTCTGGAACTCTATTGAAGTGATGCAACACCATTCCTTCATGAGAAATTCATTCATTTGATGTTTTGTTGACACTTTCTCAGGCGCCACTCCATAATCTCCCATAAGTGTTTAATTGGGTTGAGGTCTGCTGACTGAGATGGCCATGGCATATGGTTTATATAATTTGTATGCTCATAAAACCATTCAGTGACCACTTGTGCCCTGTGGATGGGGGCATTCTTATCCTGGAAGAGACCACTACCACTCCCATCTAGATATAAATGCTTCACTATAGGATGAAGGTGATCACTCAGAATGCCTTTGTATTTATTGGCCTTTACCTTGCTCTCTAAGTGGTTGAGTGGACCTAAGCCATGTCAGGAAAATGCACCCCACACCATAGCAGAGCCACCAGAACCTTTAATTTACTAAAGTGTTTCCTTCTTTTTAGCAATTACCTGAATATATATATACAGTCAACTCCAAAATTAATCACACCCTTGGAAAAGATGAGCAAAAAAGGCTATATAAAATAAATAATACAGGTAATGAGCTAGATTGTATGCTCAAACAATGGGGAAATTATATTATTTTATACTAATACACAATTATTCACAGCCCTAATAATTATTTAAAATAAAATCCAATAAAATATAAAGCAGGCTTAACATGTCCTCTTTAGCGTTTTATGAGATTGGTGAACATATTGGTGGGGATTTTTGACCATTCCTCCATACACAATCTTGTAGTTTACAAGATTAGTAAACCTTACTTAGTAAGCTTAGTAAACCAGGTGTCTTGACTTCCTCATGCATTGCTCAGTGTCTGGCCTTTCATTAAAAGGCTCACAGAAACTCTTCAGTCTGTTTTCAACTCTGTTGGTTTTCAATAAATATACTTTTTTTTATCTTTGATCAGATCAGTTTGATCTGACCCTTTGTCTAACTGCAAAGCCTCTGTGTCAGAGGTGTACTCAAAACTGTACTCAAAAATTATACATAGATTAAAATACTATTACACTAGACAAAGTTCAGTAAAAGATCACGCTTGCAAGTGGAACATTTACATTTTTCTTGTCTGTGTAAACACACAGCTAAAACGTCCATGGTATATTCAATGGGGATTTGCTTATTAGTGCCCCGTGGAAGTCCACCACATTTATTAAATGTATCTTAGAGCAACAAAAGAGAGGGAATGAAATGCACCTCATGTGCAGGGCTGGCAGATTATCAGTGTTTAAAGCCCACATGGGGATACCGAGCCTTAGAGATGTGCAATATGACACTGAAATCAATCAACCAACAAGGCTGCAATCCATTGTAGCTACCCAAGCAAAAGGAGAGGCCAATCTTGTAAACTCCAGATACATACAGTGGGGTCAAAGTCTGAGTCCACTACAAAGATCTGTTTGTTTTATTCATTCATCAAAAACTAACACAACATTTTTACTCATGTGGTATTTGTTATACAAGAATGCCATAAAACAGTGATACAAATTAAAAAACAAATGTTTATTTGAGAAATAACGGTATGAAATTGAAATATCTATAAATATTTTGTTCGCACACCGTTGCCTTTCATTTCCTCAAAATGTTGTGACACCTTATTTTTCATTGAGGTTTTAATTTATGGACACACCTAATACACAGTGTGAGTTGTTTTGGTCTTGTAACAATTAATACCAGATATTGACATAATTAATGTGGTCCTCTGTGTTCTCATTGCTACTGCAGCTGCTTTAATCTTGAGAAAGGACCCTTCCTTTGCAAAAGTTTTTGCAGCTGTTTGTAATTATGTTAGCAGAGCTTAGTGAAGTAGTTCGAGGTCAAATTGTTCTCCTGAGTAAAAATGTTGTGTTCGTTTTTGATGAATGATTAAAACAAACAGATCTTTGTAGTTGAATCAGACTTTTGGACCCCACTGTAAATCATCTGTAAGAAACCTAACAAAGCACAATCCGCATTTTTTCTCTGCTGAAAACTTTCTTGGCAGCTAACTGAATAACAATAACAATTACAAAACAATGTTTTAACATTTTGTACGTGATGGTATCATCATGTCATTTATTTTTTATTGAATATACACTACCGGTCAAAAGTTTTAGAACACCCCCATTTTCCAGTTTTTACTGAAATTTAAACAGTTCCTGAAACCTGAAAATGGAACAGAGGTAAGCGGTAAACTGCCAGAGGTTAAAAAAAATAATGTTTAGGTTACCAAAAACTGAAAAATAATGTAAATTTCATAGTTACACAAAAAGGCCCTTTTCAGGGAACAAGTAATGGGTTAACGTGGGTTAACAGTCACTCTGTGCAAGTCGCCAACTCTGGATCCAGCAAAAGAGCCCCAGACCATCACACTTCCTCCTCCATGCCTACTCGATGGCCTACAAAAACCTTTCAAAATTTCAAGATTTCAATTTTGATTCATCAGTGCAGAAGATCTTCTTCCAGTCTTCAGTAGTCCACTGGTGGTGCTTCATGGCCCAGGCAAGCCTCTTTTTCTTATTTTGCAATCTTAGCAATGGCTTTCTTACTGCCACTTGACATGTCAAACCTGCAGCTCGAAGTCTTCTCTTCACAGTTGAAACTTTGACCAGTGTTAAGCTGTGCTTGAAGCTGTTGTCCTGTGAGCCTCCTATCACGCAAGCTGTTGACTCTCAGAAACTTGTCTTCTGATTTTGTTGTGGCTTTCTGTCAGACCTCTTCCTGTCAGAGGTTCCTCCAGTTTCCAAGTGCCTTTTGATGGTGTAGGGCCTTTTTACATCATTTTTCAGTTTTTGGTAACCTAAACTTTTTTAACCTCTGGCAGTTTACCGCTTACCTTTGTTTTGACCGGTAGTGTAATTGAATGCTACTCTTTCAAAAATGTTATAATTCGACCATGTGCTTCCCTCTCTAAGGCTATGTTTACACTGCAGGCCTGGATACCCAGTTAAGATTTTTGCTTCTATCTGATTTTTTTGACCGCCTGTTTACATTTACTTTTAAAAGTGACCCATATCTGATACCTGTGTTTACACGGTTTACATTTGAAAGAACTCACATTCGTACACGAGACTTTGGTTACCGATACGGAAGTAAACAACAACCACACTGGCACAGTCATATTGCCATCTGAAATGGATGCAAACGAGACATCATTCAATGATGTTTTATCTATTTATTTATTATCTCTGGTGGTCACACTGGATGAGGTGTTTGTCTCTCTGGATGAGGCGGTTGTCTCACTGGACTGAGCCTTCCTCCTCCATTATTTCACTTCTTTCACTTCTGGTTGTGCACGTGAAACATTACACGTCATTCAAATGCGAAAAAGTATAAGTGTCACATTTTGAATTGCGTGAGTATCAGAATGACAGGGAAATTCTGATCTGTGCATTTAGATGACAGTCGCATTGGCAGATATCCGATTCCTATTAGATTTATTTCCACATATGAATGTGGCCCAAAACAGATCTGAAAATATGCATGTGCTTTTTCCTGTTTACATGTTCATAATACATGTCCGATGTGTGCCACATGTGAGCCAAAAACTGGAATTGGGTCACTTTTATCAGATGGTGTAAACATAGCCTAAGAAATCATGATTTAAAAAACAAATTTTCAGCAATGGAAATGAATGCAGGGGTACAGTTGTGTGTGTCTGAGTTGTACACAGTTTCATTCCAACATAGCCAAATGCTTTATCATTATACCAAGAACACTTAAATTGGTGATCATTGCTCCAACATCATATGCTTGCCTAAATAGCAACAAAGTGTTGCTCTGTTGATGTGAATTCAGAAATTCAATTACATTACAAATTAGAATAGTCTAAAATGCATTTAAAATGTTCACAGAAAAGTTAACAAATTGTAGGAGCTAAGAAATGTTACCATGTTGTGTGGAGAGGTTATGAGCATAAAAATAAAACAAGAACAATAAAAAATATTTGGGTCTATATGATGAATGGGCACATGCTTAACTACAGTGTCCACTAAGTCTATCAAACCACATCCACTACATATAGCCATTACAACTGATTGCTATGGCAATCCGGCTCTGCAATTGAAGTGCCCCGGAGTGCACTCGAAGCTCTCCAGGACTAGCATAAAACTTTATGCAATCTACATGAATTTACCTTCATTGGGAAATATCTGGTTATGGCTTACAATAGAAATTTAGTTTTCAACACCAATGTGCATGCATATGGTGAATACGGCATGCCACCAGCTCGTAAGACGTTAGCTTTTAAATGCCAAAAATATTCTCTCAGTGTCCTTCACAGTCCCCGGAGTGCACTGGGAGGACTACTGGACCATCATTTCTCTTTACTCTCTGAAAGGGTCATGTTTATCATCCTGTTCTGTACCTCACTTCACGAAATCGCAATGTGTCACAGACCGAGGCAACCTTGTCTCTCCTGGCGCTTCCATTGTTCCGCCTGGCGCGCAGCGCCACAGACGAAACAAATGGCCGGGGCACGCTGGAGTGTTGACAGTTTAATACTCTGCTTGCCCACGCTGTCCCGCGCTTCACTGCCCACCACCGCTGTCCGCTCAGGCAGCTCACCTGAGAGACGGGAGTTTTTGGGAAACAAAGCGCTTCGAGCAAATCTTACGGTTCAGGGCCGTATTCGAAAAGGCTAAGAACGCACAGCTTGACTGTTTGTGAGGGCGTCTAGACAGGCAAAAAGAGAGAACACGCTTAGGCACATTTTCAACTTTGAGAGAATTTGCACCGTGCAATGTGGAATAGTGTTTGCTGACCGTTCCAAACTGGTTCATGGACAAATATTTATTGAAAGTACAGCCAGTCATATATCATTTATATCAAATAACACTGGTTATCAGACGTTATTGATCAGGCAAGGCTGGTTGATGGTACAATGAGTATTTAATAATAAAGCTATGTAATCTACTGCTAAACAATTGTTTGTTGTTCCCCTTGGTCAACAATGTATTTGTGCCAAAAAAATCTGTATTTTCAAGTACAAATGGTGGTCCTGACTTACCAAAATATATAAAAAGTGACTGTGCTATCATTACTTTTCCCAAGTGGCTCCACTACCTCTTGCAAATTCTGTCAGAATTATAACACAAAACCAGATCTGTAACAAAAAAGCAGCATACAAGTGGGTTCCTAGGACCGAACTTGAGAAGCACTGATTTAGAACATCTCAAAACTCCTCTTCTCATTTACCCTGTCCTGTCACAACTTCCCAATTAATAGACTGGTAATTGTAGTTTGGCATTATTAATGGGGTTTTTATTTTTTTCATGTTTCCATAGAGCATAGTATTGCTGTTGCTGTCCAACACTGGTGGCCTATAACATACTCCTATATTAAGGCCCTTCACATGTGAAGGTCGATTTCTGAAATTTCCTGCACATTTATATTTTGTTTTGCCACTCCCCCAGGTATTTCAATGGTGATCAGTTTGTACCCCACTGCACTGTATTCGAACTGCCCATTGCACCAAGCCATGTCTCTGTAATCCAAAATCCTACCATTCAGTCTGGAAAAATAAAAAGGAAATAATGGGCCAGTCACCTTCTTGTGTAAAATGAAGCAGAATATGAATGTTGTCATTACAATTTAAAGCATATAATACGTCCAGGACAACCAATGGGGAGAATTTGCAATTGGAAGACTGGAGAATTCCTGATGATGTCAGCAGGGAAATTATAAAGGAGAAGAAAAAGATAAGGAATAATCACAAAATAAGCTAAGTTTGAGTCTTATTTTGGCTGTGACCATATAAATGTGCATCTGTCCTGTGTGTTAATATTAGTAAAGACAGAGTCTGCAGTCATTGTGAGTCATTATTTTTGTCGGAAACCCTGAAAAGGGGCAAACTCTGTGCTGTGCAGGTGTGGGTCATGACCTACCAACCTGTAACCTGCCATCTAAATATAGCCATTACTTTATTATTAACCGGGTACGTGCCTGTCATGAGAAAATGTATTCTATTTGAAGGAATGTATTGAATAAAAAGCACACCCAAAGATATTTGCAAGGGTGCAATATTTTCATAAAGCTTGTTATTATTATTATTATTATTATTATTACTACTACTATTACAGATTAACATGCATACCATTGAATAAATTCAGAATTTTCAATAGAGCACAAATTAACAACTTTTATCTGTGATGAACAATTCATTAGCAGAAACACTTTAAGATCATTTAATACCATACCAAGTGCATGATGGATGGTAAGCCATGAAAGTAGAGATGGAGAGAGAGAGTGGCAGAGATATATTCCTGACACAATTGCTCATTGAAAGGGAATGTGGAAAGCATGCTGATCGGCCAGCCTTGCCTTCAACTCATTCTAGTGGTAAACCATGCCCCATTGTGCTATCCAATGCATCCGATTTTTATTGTTAAAATACGCAAACTGATTCAGACTTGGCTCTTTTTGATCTGCCCTAGCACACGTGTTCATAATATATATAATATATGCCATTTTGCAGACGCTTTTATTCGGAGCGACTTACAGTAGTGAATACATACTTTTTTCAGTATATGTGGTCCCGGTGGGAATTGAACCCACAGCCTAAGCGTTGCCAATGCCCCAATGCTCTACCTACTGAGCCACACAGAACCATGTGTGTTCACTGTGTTTTGGTGCTTGAAATAGTGTTCAGGTCTTATTTCAGTAATTCATGAATGAGGAACAGGAGACAACGTTGCTTTTACATGCATACTAAGAGTACACAGATTATAATTAATTAACATGTACTATGTGTAATATGTTCTTCATACCACTAGTCATGCCACATTTTGCCATTGTATATCTTTTGTTGATATGCCCAGTGTTGCCAACTCTTGCAAGACAAATAGGCAACCTCGTCTGTATATATATAATTTGCCCACATCTTTGTCACCATGTTGTCAATAGAACTTCCCAAAATTACAATTGGCGTGGGTTCCTGTGAAATGGCGAGAGTTAATTTTAATTAATACCAATTACGATAGGATAATGACAGAAATGACAACATGAGCCTCCAATAGGGTATGTGTGTGAGGGGGTAGGTTCACGTGGGGATCCGTGGGAGGGAAAATGACCTCTAACAGCAGGTGATATTAATTAGTTGTAGTGAACAGACTGTGTCATTCCATCTTGGGACATAGTTCTCTTATAGGATAGGATTTTCCCTAACAAGCAACAACATTTTTAAAACAAGCTCAAAAAACTCTCAAATTGTTCTAGCGATTTCAGAAAAAACACAAGCCCAAAGTCAGTTAATATAAGGGAACTTGGCAAAACTGGATATACCTGAAGTGTACTCATACTGTAGGTTTATCTCACTAGACCCTTTTTTTTTTTTTTTTCAATGGTCAACCAGCCAAGACTTCAAGGTCAACCTACTATATTTCTCTGACACCAATAAAATGAGTCCCAGTTTATTGGCATATTATACCCATGTAATTACAAGGCAGTTATACTGTGAGGAATACATTTAAGTACACAGCAGAACACCAATATTTTGGATCAGTGCTCTAACCTGACTAAGCTAATAATGTTTATCACTTAAATTTCAGATGTTAACCCCAAACATAAATCATTTCTGTAGTACAAAAGGGCATATGTAACAGCCACACTGTCCTTACTTATGTACACACTATGTACTGTCTATACATTTAAGATGTGATCAAAACCAGAACATCAGATTTTATTGCCAAACTGCTACTCCTAGGATATGTGTCATCCCTTACCTCTAAGAAGTGTGATGGATTTTTATTCTTATTTTCACTAGAAATGAACAAGAGACATCAAAGAGAATCTGACTTTGAGCGTTTCCATTCCATTTTCCGTTTTTATGGGTCAATTCAACAGCTCAGTTTTATATACATGAATATATGCGGATGTGGGATATGAGAAATGTTTTTTTGTTTTTTTTATAAATGCCATTTAACATTAAAAATAGTATTAGCATATTAAACATTTAGAGCACATAACAATTCCTGTGTGTGCTGCAGGCTAAATATAATTGCACGTTATATACTTTATTTGACTTACAAATGAGCTCTTTAATAAAATATGCCCAAATATAAAATGCTACTGTGTTGAGCTTGCAACAGCATATCTTTATTATTAATGACACTGTTTGCATTCAACCCAATGCAACGTGAAAAGAAGTAAAATTATAAAATGTATTGTTTTTAATGACCTTGCTCTAGGTCTAATTATAAGGGATACATAAGCACAAATAATAATGTTATTTTATCTCTTATTATTAGGGGGTCCAAGCACCGAAGCTGCTGGCACTCACTATTGTTTTTGTTCCAATTTTTTTTTCATTCTTCTGCCACTTTGGAAATAAGGCCGTAAGTATGGCATGCACATGGTATTGTACGTGCATTCCATACTAACGTGACACCAATTGGCTAAATGGCAAATTGGTTACTCTCCTCATAAGGAACAAATTTGCCTCAAGCACCCATAAAGTCCGCCATGTAGGATTATCTGCAATTTTGAAAAATGGACACATTACGTAAATGGCATCTTCTCATGAACCATTGCTCGAAATTGCACAAAAACTGGTACACGTCATCTGTGGACTTTCATACATTTGATTTTTGCATTCAGATTTTATGGTTCTGTGTGGCTCAGTAGGTAGAGCACAGTGTTGGCAACGCTTAGGTTGTGGGTTCGATTCCCATTGGGACCACACATACTGAAAAATTTATGCATTCACTACTGTAAGTCGCTTTGGATAAAAGCGTCTGCTAAATGGCATATATATATATATATATATATATATATATATATATATATATAGGTGAAACAACATGGTCACCACAAGCCAATCAATCTCTATGTACCATATGCATATATATATATACAGTATATATATACAGTACTGTGCAGAAGTCTTAGGCCATTTATCTGAACAGTGTAATTGTTTATTTGGTCGAAAAAACACAATATAACATTGATGAAAAGTAACAAAAACTAATTGTGTTTTTAAAACAAGGCCTCCCTGGAATACATAACTGAAACAATTCGCTTTGGTAGACTGTTGTGTAATTTTTGTTAAATATTCCTGTGGTAAATTCTTCCAAGCTTCTTACAGGATTTGCCATAACTCTTCTTTTGACTTTTGGCTGCTTTTTGTTCTTTTCCCTGTCCAAGTAATCCCATACAGCTTCAGTTATGTTGAGGTCGGGGCTCTGAGGTGACCAATTTAATACTGTGTGTTCCTCAAGGAGGATATCACAAGATCTCAATAACTTTTTGGAAAATGCAATAAAATCATATTTTTTTTGTATTAAATGTTTATTTGTATTTATTCTAATGTTATATAGTGTTTTTCCAAGCATATAAGCACTGCCCAGATAAATAGCTTTAAACATAGCTTCAAACATTTTCTTGGGTGGCCTAAGACTTTTGCACAGTACTGTATATTTAAAAAAATGTCTGTCCACCTGAACTGTGATGATGGGATAAGGACCCAGGATCAGGCAGAGAGGAACATTTAATTCAGGCAAGGATCAAAAACCAATAGACAGAGTAGCGAAGACACAAAATCGAAATCCAGAGAGTAGTCAAAAAACTGTCAAAAACAAAAAAGAAATCAGAAAAGGCAAACAAACAGAATCGGCAGGCAAACTCGAAGTAAAACGGAAGGGGTGTCTCGGAATAATTCAACAGACTCTGGCTTACTAGTAATCGGCACAGGGAATGAGGATCAACATTCTGACAAAGAGTGAACGTAAACACGGAACTTAAATACAAGCAGGGAAGGGAAACACAATAGGAATCAGGTGTGACTGGGAGGAGAGAAGAGCAGGAACACAGGTGAGAACGATAGGAATCACTAATACAATAATGAGGGGAAACGAAAGACACGGACTGGGAAGCACATAGACACATTGAAAATATACGACCTGGAAGAGCAGGCAGACATGTGCACAGTTCGAAGGGGAGGAACGCATAGACAGAATCTGCATGCAGATAAAGTGAAAAGTGAGAAGCGTACAGGGATAGGACAACGAGAGAGAGAATGATAGCGATAGATAGAAGCGTGAGATAATTAGTAATTAGTAATGTTAGTAACTTAATCTAAATCCCTAATGTTAGTAGATTAGTAGGTTAGTACTATATACATCTAACTAATATATACAGATTGTTTTAGAAAGAAAGAAAGAAACTAAGATAAGATAGAAAAAACGTAAAGTTGAAATCCCCGAAGTGCAATGACAAAGACAAGGAGTGGATCTCGAACAACAAGGAACAAAGACAGAACGTGAATGAAACGTGAATGAGGAGATAAATATAACAAAAACTTTTAAAAAGATAAAAGTACAAAAACAAACCGAACAGACATGGCAAAACATAACAGAACGAATTACACTACATAAAGACTTTACATCCTCCTTTTTTATTTTTTTTTATTATTATTATTATTATTATTATTATTATTATTATTATTATTATTATTATTATTATTAAAAGAAGGTAAAGAGGAGAGAAAATAGGTGAAAAAGAACAAAAGGAAAATAAGAAAAAAGAAAGAAAAGAAAAAAAGACTTTACATCCTGCCTAAATGTAAGGAAATGGCTAAATAAAGGAAATGTTTGAGTAAGTGAAGGGTTCTGGTGGCTCTGTTATGGTGTGTAGTACATTTTTCTGGTACAGTTTAGGTCCAGTCAACCCCTTAGCGGGCAAGGTAAACACCAATAAATACAAAGCCATGATGTGTGATCACCTTTATCCGATGGTGAAGCATTTCTATCCTGATGGGAATGGTCTCTTCCAGTATGACAATGCCCCCATCCACAGGGCATGAGTGGTTACTGACTGGTTTTATAAGCATGACAACAATGTAAAATATATGCCATGGCCATCTCAGTCACCAGATCTCAACCCAATTGAACACTTACGGGAGATTCTGGTGTGGCAACTGAGACAGCACTTTCCACCCCATCAACAAAACACAAAATTATGGAATTTCTCATGGAAAAATTGTGTTGCATCCCTCCAATAGTTAGACACTCATAGAATCTATGCCAAGGCATATTTAAGCTGTTTCGGTGGCTTGTGGGAGCCCAAAACCCTATTATGACACTATGTTAGTGTTTCCTTTATTTTGGCAGGTACTTGTAGGTCTTTGAGTAATCAGAGGTCCAGATATTTTAAAATAAATAATAGCTTTACCTTGGTAACACACAATTCCATTGACCACAATAAAAGGTTGCCTCCGTGAACTTGTAGGTCTGGCCTATAGCGTTGGATTAAAGAACACATACCAGCTATTCTTTAGGTAAGAAACATCACAGGAATTTGAGATTTTTAGCGTTTCTCTTGTAATGGGGCACCCGAAATACTGATGTCAAATTAATTGTTCAAGTTCATCTTAGGAGACTGGAAATAATAAGCCATCTTTGAACAACCCCTTTTGCGTATCGATTTAAGCAATGCACTCTCGATTTCTATGGGGCTTCTGATAATGCATTTAATCCTGCAGCTCTTCCTATGCCATTGAGGGCTTTTGATCTTACGTTTGATGTGGGCAAGCATCTCCTCCATACGGGGAAATATACATAGCCACATCAAGCCCGTCAGCCTGATCACTATTACTGGCATTGGCATGAGCATCACACATACAATCAAGCTTCACAATGAGCAGATTTTCTCCCTGGCTGAGTGATCAAATGGATGAATAAGCGTTTATGATGTCAGCAATCTGCAGGTTTCACTTTCTGGCTTTGACTCTAATTGCCACAGCATCTGTCAAAAGTTTCCGTGTGAGTTTTGGCAGTTATTTGAACGGCCATCAGGCCCAGGCAATACCAGCTGACAGGTGTTGTTTCTCCACCCCATGCTCGTAATTCAGAAGGAAGCGATGCTATAGAACTCACCATACAAGTTGCATTTACTCTGATGTGACACCAGCAATAGATTTGATAGCAGCATGGAAAGCTATAATGCTGGTGTGCGGAAATTGCCCGACGAGCCTAATAGTATCCGTGTAAAACAAAGTAATGTTTGCACATTGGGGAACTGGAATAGATTTCCCTAGAGCTTCACGCTTCGAGTGTAAATATTTGTTCCCGTGTGATTACTTACAAATATCACAAGACTTACAATTGCCTTGTTACTGGGGGACTCTTTCGTTGCCATTGAGTTGACATGGTTGTAGGTCTGCACATTGCTTCTGAATGAGAATGCATTGAGAAATGCTTTCATAAACCGCTCTGAAACTGTTCCCTCAACAAGGCGCATATCTCCAACGTTTGACTGGCAATTCTAAGGCATGTACATACAGACCCCATGGCACAGAAGACACAAAGAGCACTCCCAAAGGTGACTGGCAGAAGCAGTGACTTCAGCCAATTTAGCCCCATAGAATAGCACAGATGCATGTTCCAGCTTCTTCAGTAGGCTGACTGCAACATATCAGGCAGTAACACAGGATATCTCCAAAACCCACACACTGCTGAACACAAAGTCAGCCCGTGGGGAATGAAACGCTGGTGCAGGTCATGGACACGGCTTGCGGGTTGCAGCTTCCGATGAAAACTGTTGTCAATGAAAAGGCCAGGGGGAAGTTAGTCAATGTGTTCATTTGGTTTCAGTGGAAATGTGTGAATATGTTGCTGATATAGGCCGTTTTATGTTGGTACATTTAGGCTTGTTTGACTCTCCCATTTTTCACACAAGATTTTGTGTGTGTGTGTGTGTGTGTGTGTGTGTGTGTGTGTGTGTGTGTGTGTGTGTGTGTGTGTGTGTGTGTGTGTGTGTGTGTGTGTGTGTGTGTGTGTGTGTGCGTATATGTGTATGTGAATTTATGTGTGTGCGTGTTTAATACTTTTAAACCCCGCCCTAACCAAAAAAAAAAACATTATGTCTCTATGCAGTTCCCAGAAATTCAGCCATGTTTTTAAACACCATATGAGGGACTTTATGGTGTTCATAAGTTATATGTATATTAAATCCAAAAAAACAATCCTATAAGTGAGAAATAATGGTTGGCAAATGCCAAAAAAGACAGGAAATTCACATGAGCTCATTATCTTGGCCCAAGCACTGGCAAGGTTTCCAACACACAATGCTTTGATACCTGCTATGGTACTGTGACTATATTGGTCTACTTCAAACAATGTACTCACCACTGGGCAGGGTGCTGAGGATTGAATCAAACTTCCTCTTTGAATCAACAACCAAATTGATTATTTTCAGAGGAATGCACAACTTAATTGTTTTCTAGAAATGAATCAACTCTTTAAGTAAGGACTTGGTTGCTATATGTACTTAATACTTAGCAATTATGTGTATTGTGTGTATTGTTACTTTCTAGTAATTAATGCTCTGTAAAATAAACTGAAAGAGGCGAACTACTTCTAGCACCCCACTTTAACTGAGACTAGCTAACTAGCTCACGTTATCTAGCCTGACTAACATGCCAAGGTGTAGTATTGTGTCCCTGCAAATGGACAGTGGGCAAGTGGCGAGGTAGCAAGCTAGAATTGTTAGCTAGCACGATTGGTATTTACTGATCTCTGTCACCACTACAAGCCAATTAGTTTATCTAGTGAACAATGCTGCCCACATTTGCTATGTGAACAACCCAAAACACAGAAAACTCTTATAAACAAAGAGTACAAAGTTGTATTCTTTACCAGAATTAACCTAAGCTGATTGACTGAGTAAACTAACTAGCTGCTAGCAATATTACTGAGCCACTCTGTTCAGTTTGTCAGTCAGTGTCATGGGAAAGAAGACATGTGCAATACAGTTGCCAGAACAGCAGGGGGTCTACTGGTCACTGTCATTTTGGCTCAAAATAATGGCTCTAAACAATGGCTTTATGTGTTGATATGGCTTCCAGTCTCCAGTATCGTTAAAATAAAGTGTCCCTGGCATTCATTTTAAATGGAGGCTCATTTCCCAGTTTTAATAAAAACCATGGCACATGAAAATCCACTTTTTAGAAATCCGAGCACTCGTCCATTTCAAAGTCAGATGTGTTCTAATTTGGTGAGAAACTGTATAATGCTGTAAAAAGTGTAGCAGAGCGCAAAAACATCTTTGAAAATGCTAACTATTTTAAATTGTCTCTTTAATAAACAGTAGCAAACAGATGTGCATGAAAAAAAAAAAGAATGTCAAGATTTATTTTTGTTTGTTTTCAATGTAATTTAAACTTGTAATTGTAGATTTATTTAGTTTTCAATGGAAATACCAACCGAGCATTATCTAACCATTGCCTAGCTACAGTGCCAGTGACACTGATAAGTGGCCATCACTGAGCTTAACTTGTGTATGGAATAAAACCTAACATGACATGCAGCACTTTAACTTGCAGCCATCTTTAAAGTGTGAGAGATTTAATATTGGAAGAGTGCAGAGATGTGAGAGCTGACAGACCTGGCATGGCTGTGCATGTTTATTCATGACTAAGCGTGGGGGGAGAGACAGCATGTGAAGATGAAAGAGCAGGGAGACACATCATTAGGACTCCTCCTTAACAGGGCTTGGAGGTATGTGCCAACTTTTAGGGGTGGGGGAGGAGGTTACTTACACTGCAGAAAAGCAGTCACAGCAGGGCATGGCTCACCCTCTTCATGGTACAAATAGATAAATAAACAGGAAGAGGCCACCCCCCCCCGCACCCCCGGACCGTTCTCTCAAATCTTGTCAGTTGCATCAGGGGAATATTCATTTCTTAATTCAATTTTGGATTTATTCAATTGATGATTTCAAAATGAATTCCGGAATTTATATACCGTAGCTGTCTATATTTAGTTTGTTCAAAAATATAAATTTCTGTTTTACAACTGGAGCATAGGATTTTGCATCTAATGTTTGACTAAAAAGAGATTACTGTGATAAATGTTTGATATATAAAAATAAAATACATAATATATGGGAAAATATCACGAAGCATGCATACCCCTTAATTACCACAACAAAACATTAATTTGTCCTACATAAATCACAGATTTTTGAGTTTTGGAGATTAGGAATGATTAAAAAAATATGTTATGACACATTAATGAAGGCATTATTCACACATCACTAGGGCTTTAGGAATGTATATTCATCTGTAAAGTGTGACCGGTTCTATTTAGTTTATTTTAGTTCTGCTGTTCAGACAAATCTCTGATATATATTTGTGTCCTTTGTGGAGAACACACTCTTTTGTGCTATATATAAAGGACTAAAGATTATATAAAATTGGCCTCTCTCAATTCATATCTCCAGAATCTGCAATGACTTCCCTTCCTGCATTAATTAAGGCTGTTCACATTTGCTGTTGACAGTGTTTGACCTGTGTGAATCCACGCTGTTGATTTATAGAAAAAGAAACAAATTGGATGAGTGCTTCTGAGAGCAGATGACAGATACTGCGGCTCTTTCACAGCATGCACACACAAAGGCTTTTGCTGTAGCCCTCTGCTGTGTGTTCCCTGGAGCTCTATCACTCATCTTTCTCCAGTCACCTTTAGCACTCTGTCCCAGTGACAAGGGGGGCAGGGCGGAGCTGGGTGGGGGCTAGTAGGGCATCGCTCAAATACTTGTGTTATATCATAGACATTTATAGCCCTTATTGAAAACTGTCACATATCCTTGGAATGCTTGACTGTTAGTCAATGTGCTGAATATGTCAAATATATCAATATGAATGTGTGTCTTTTATTTATTTTTTGTTCTGTTCCATTTGCATCCGTCTGAAATATGCTAAGAGGATAATCAGCAATAAGAAATAATCATACAACGAAAGAGTAGAAGGTTTATAGATACATGGGGTGTAGTATTTTAAGCGAGCTACGGCTTGGAGTCCAGAGGCAGGATCGCAAGCTAATTCCCATGATCAGCCTCCCCTGAGACAGAACTTGCCTGCCTACTTTCTGGAGACATTCTTCGCACTTCTCAGCAAGCTTGTGCCGGCTCACCCTCCCCCTGGGGCGGACAGCCAAATGTCACTCCCAATCGGGGCTCTCGACCAGGCTGGTCTGGCAGAGTTGGGTTTCGAACCGCGGCTGTAATAGGCAGCTTGTATTCGCAAATCGAGTGCTTTAGACCGCTAGGCTATCCGAGGCCCCCGTTGGACAAGGTTTTTGACCCCGCTATTGGACATCCAAGAAAAAGGGAATCAAAATTAAGATTAACATGGAACAAGGGGGAGATGGGGAGGTGGTGGGGGGACGAAAACAGCTTAGCATGATGAGAGAAAGATGCATGGTGATTTTATACTTGTTGGGAAGATTACTTTCTGCTGGTTTCTCTGCCAAACTTTTGTTTAAAAAACTCCAAAGGTTATAGCCACTGGTTGACTCTGGAGGGGCACCATTGTGCACAGAATAATGAGTGCAAGTGAATCACAACTGGAAACAAATGGATGTAGTAGAAGTAGAAGTGTATAAGCTAATTGGTATTCACGCTTAAGAATGGAAGGGACTGCACTGAATGCCATATATAACGATTTGTTTATAATCTATATTCGTTCAGCATAACGACACAGCTAAAAGTAGGAACACCAAAGAGCCATCATTTCCAGAACCGCTTTTTGAGCTTCAAGCAAATTTAAATGGTAAAACAGATTTATTTTCGAGTCGTTCCTCACCACATGATTTAGTGAGCATCCAAACGGAGTGTGAAAAATCATCTCAGGGGCAAATAACTCTCCCTTTCATTTTTCAGTTTTTCGCTCGCTCTGAGGTTGAGGCATTACGTTTTACCTCTTTGGCAAATTATAACCGCATGGATACTTGAATTCAGACTCCCTGCAACAAGCCAGTATTTTTATGCTCTTGTTATGAATCTTCAAAGGAAGGTGACTTCCTGAACAGACTAGGATCCTCTAATTCAATGGTTCTCAGCCTCGGTCCTGGTCCCAGTGTACGCTGGTTTTTGTTCCTACCAATCTCTTGATTAATTAATATTGAAAATGTGTATTCAGGTTCCATGACTTTGTGGTGAAACATGTTTTAACACAATGCCAGTTTGGCTCCATACTATTTGCCTTGCTTTTGAACTCTTAATTTTCCACGAAGTAGGTTCGTTTCAATGACCAGGTGTCCACACTTTCAGCATTTAGGATGTCATCGGATAGTGATTCCTTAAGTATCCATTATCCATGTAAATAAAACAGGGCGTGTTAATATTGTGGGAGTAATCTAATTACAATTTCTAAACAGATGTAAGTAAGAGCATCAAAAATATTTATGTTTATGCTGACTGCGAGTAGGGAAGGGAGGAGAGCAGCGATGTCTATCGACATCTATATTGACCTGTACAGGTAACTACAAAAAATAAATAAACTGCAATATAAAGTGTCTTAATAGGGCATTAGGCCACCATGAGCTGCCAGAATAGCTTCAATGCTTCAGCTTCAGCTTGGCATAGATTCTATAAGTGTCTGGAACTCTATTGGAGGGATGCAACACCATTCCATCATTTGGTGGTTTGTTGATGGTGGTGGAAAACACTGTCTCAGGCGGCGCTCCAGAATCTCCCGTAAGTGTTGGAGTGAGATATGTTGACCGTTGGAGTGAGATGAGCGTGGCACATACACTATATGGCCAAAAGTCAGTGGACACCCCTACTAATTATTGAGTTCAGGTGTTTCAGCCACACCCATTGCCAAGAGGTGCATAAAATCCAGGACATAGCCATGCAATCTCCACAGACAAACATTCAGAATTCAGAATGGTTCGTAAAGAGCTCAGTGACTTTAAACGCGGCACTGTCATAGGATGCCACCTTTTCCACAAGTCAGTTAGTGAAATTTCTGCCATGTGTGCCCCGGTCAACTGTAAGTGCTATTATTGGGAAGTGGAAACGCCTAGGAGCAACAACAGCTCGGCCACGAAGTGGTAGACCACGCAAACTCACAGAGCAGGGCCGACGAGTGCTGAAGCGCATAGCGCGTAAAAATCGCCTATCATCTGCTGCATCACTCACTACATAGTACAGCTGCCTCTGAAAGCACCATCAGCACAAGAACTGTGCGTCGGGAGCTTCATGGAATGGGTCTCCATGGCTGAGCAGCTGCACACAAGCCTCACATCACTATGCGCAATGCCAAGCGTCGGCTGGAGTGGTGTGAAGCATGCCGCAACTGGACTCTGGAGCAGTGGAAACGTGTTATTTGGAGTGATGAATCACGCTTCACTATCTGGCAGTCTGATGGACGAATCTGGGTTTGGCGGATGCCAGGAGAACACTACCTTCCAGAATGCATAGTGCCTACTGTAAAGTTTGGTGGAGGAAGGATAATGGTCTGGGGCTGTTTTTCAGGGTTTGGGATAGGCCCCTTAGTTCCAGTGAAGGGTATTATTAATGCTACAGGATACGAAGACATCTTAGCCAATTGGGTGCTTCCAAATTTGTGGCAACAGTTTGGGGAAGGCCCTTTGCTGTTCCAGCATGACTGTGCCCCTGTGCACAAAGCGAGGTCCATAAAGACATGGTTAGACGAGTTTAGTGTGGAGGAACTCGATTGGCCTGCACAGAGCCCTGACCTCAACCCCATTGAACACCTTTGGGAGGAATTAGAACGCCGATTGCGAGCCAGGCCTTCTTGTCCAACATCAGTGCCTGACTTCACAGATGCTCTTTTGGCTGAATGGGCACAAATTCCCACAGACACACTCCAAAATCTTGTGGAAAGCCTTCCCAGAAGAGTGGCAGCTGTCATAGCCGCAAAGGGGTGTCCAACTCCATATTAATGCCCATGGTTTTAGAATGGGATGTCCAACAAGCTCATATAGGTGTGGTGGTCAGGTGTCCACTGACTTTTGGCCATATAATGTAGCTTACATGTTTGGCTTTGGATCTATGGGTGTTTACCTTCATCCCTCTAAAGGGTTGAGTGGAGCATAACTATTCCAGCATAATACACCCCACACCATAACAGAGCTACAAGAAACCCTTTGCCGCGGGCCACACACATACACACACTTGTCCGCTTGTTGAGAACAGGTCGAAGGATGAATAAGCACAGCATGAAGTACTAAACCAAACTAACTAGGGTGACCAGGTGTCCCACATTTTGATTCTTCAATTAAATTTTATTTCATATTTTTCTGCTTCCTTTTTTGATTATTACCACATTTTAAAGAAAGTACAAACTTTTCTGTATATAAAATAGGGATGTGATCCCCTCCGGGAAAAAATGAACGCATTATCCATTTGAAATTAATCGCATGCGTTAACGTGTTAATGTGTTAACGTTGACAGCCCTAGTTCAATCGAAACAACGGACCGATATTAGCTTAAACCACTCTTAAACAGTGTTAGCAAGTTGCTTACCTTTCTTTTGAAAGAAATTAGTGAGCAGTTGTTTTCCCTCAGTTTGCCTTTTTTCTCTTTCTTTTCTTTCTTTTCCTTTTTGATACCCCGACTTCACTTTCTTCTGGAAAGACATGATTGACTGAAACTTGCGGGCTCCAGCATCAGCACCAGTCAGCGTGATTAGTCATGTTTGGCAACGAATCTTAGTGCAGGGGGGCGGACTAAACCATTTGCACTTTTGAGAGGGGAGAGGGGAGGGGGCCCAGAGAGCCTCCAATATTTTTATGGATACAAAGTTCAGTCTCTCAACCTATTTATTCAGCCAATATAATTTAGTAATGACACTAATTACTTAGAAATTTAAAATGGCAGACAAATTTTTTTAATTTTTCATTCCAGGCTTTTCAAGGGCCCTCCCCCACTTGGGGCCCTAGGTAGTCAGTTCCCCTTTCCCCCCCGCTACAACATCCCCGTCCAGGGGGCCCTGCAAGACACCCTCCCAAAACATGGCACTTTGACACACCCTACTTTGCACTGCCGAGCCCATGTTGACGCAAACACCTTTACTGCAGACCACGAAACAACCAAATTAAGCAGGGATGAGGAATATTCAATTTGCGATGGACAAAACAAGCTATTACACTTACCGCCCAGGTGTGTTTTTGCGGCTGTCCTCACCAAGCTAGGGCCTTAAGAGAAGTATATTTAATATCTAGATAACATCTATTCACATCTTGCAATGCAGAGTTGTGTATGATAGTATACAAGATGATGGCTCTACCAATCAACAGTCCTCTATGCACTGTAAGTAGTTTTCCAGCACGCTTGTCAAACAATGAGAATAACAAGGGGTGTGGGTTCTCTTGGATTATACTGTATCTTCTCTTTTACCCGCCAGCACTCTGAGAGCTGAACCGAAGATCCTAACCTATGTATGAATATACTTTTTCCTTTAAAAAACTGTAATACCCCCAAAAAAATGGTTCATAGGAAAAAGACACACACTGTTGTCCCCAAACCCATTTCTCATTTTCCCATTCACTTATCTTTGTCATTTATCAAAACAATAGCTTGACAAATCCCTTCGCAGTAATCACACTTGTATAAAGATGCAGTCTAGATTAGGACTAATATTATCATAACATTTACTTTGTAAGATTTTATTTCCTGAAGAAATTAGTCTCACTGCTATTATAACAAAGATTACAGAGAAGGGGGGGGGGGAGGATCTGAAATCCAATAACAAGCTTACACTTTGTCAATACATTGTCATCAAGGGCATTGAAATAATGGGATTAGTAGCCAACAATGAAATATCAACAGCATGCATACATAATTTGTGCTGATTCTCTTTTACTGGAGAGAGACCAGGGTGGTGAAGGTGACTTTACTGCTTTAGCAAGTTGGATCAGCAGTGCAGTTTTTAATGAAGATGGCATTAATCTGCGCTACTGTTCAAGGCCTCCAGTTGTTTGTTTCAGAATTATAATATATTTGACTGACGCTTAGTGGGATTCATGAAATCATAATTGCACACACGTTTGCGTTTCCGCAGTTAAATTAACTGCAGTTTAAACACAAGGGGAAAAAAATGTGTGGTTTCCTAGTGATTCGCACCATGTGATTTAGTTTGTTCAATAAGCAGGCTTGTCTGTCCCTAATTTTAGTAATGATCACATATGACTAAAAAATTTAGTTTGCCCTGAGTTTTTTTATTTATCATTAGCTTGGCTTTGGTTCAATTAGTCGCCTGGCCTTTTGGCTGTGACCACTAGTTCATTTCAACCCCTGTGACAGAGCACATATGGAGTGTTCCAAGCCTTATGAGATCTTTTAATTTACAGATGGTATCAATTATTACTTTAGAGAGATATTAGAGTGATGATAATATTAGTTTGAAGCACAAGCACATGCACACACCCACATGCACAATTATGTTTGTGTTTGTGTGTCTTTATAATTTGGGTGTACCTGCCCATGTATTTTTACTCTTCGTGGTTTTCCCGCTACACGTGTCAGAAGAGCGTAGAGTAAAGTCATCACCTATTTGCTTAGTTAAATCCATGTGGTGACTTTTTTTTTGGCCAGGCAGTGTATGTTCATGTAGTTTTTGGACACATATGACTATTGGCTTCACATGAAGATTATATGTGGGACAGAAAAATAATGACTAAATCGCAATTAAAAAGGAGTCTACACATTTAATATTAATGCAGATACGAATTACCAATATGTTTCTGCTATAAAAATACATTTTAAAGTAAAAACTTTAATATGTGAGTCTCTAAAGCAACATGAGAGATCTAACAAATTATGAAAGAGGTCAAATAGTTGGTGTGTCAGTCACATAAATATATTATATTAATATGAATAATATATTAATATTTCTTTATTTCATTAACATGAATGTGTTTTATTTAATGTTTAATGTGCAAAATTGTTTAACGTCTCAAGGGGAACAGTGCTTAAAATCATGACAGTATACATCAAACAAAGGGAAACTGCATCAGGAAAGAGGAAAAATGGTAAAACAATAAACAAATAAACACAAAACAAAGTTAACTTCAAAAATAACCACAGCATTGAATCTGCACCTCCATGACCCAGTCTCAACAAAACTGAGCTTCAAAAGGCTGATGTTTATGGTAGGGCTGCCATTCGGAAACAACTTATAACCAAGGCCAATGCACAACAATGCAAGATCTTGTGTAATGAGCACAAAACCTGGACTTCTGAGCAGTGGAAATAATGTGGTTTGATGAGTCGACTTTTACTCCCACTTGTGGATGGGTGTGGCCGAGACTGACGTCCTCCACACTGGGTTTATGTTGTTTGGAAAAAGCCAAACAGGCAACCTAAATAGCCTGTTCCCAACTGTTAAATATGGTGGTTGATCTGTTATGGTATGGGCAGCAATCTCGTCGGAGTCATTGGGTCCAATTATTACTCCTTTCATAGCCAGATCTAAACATCATTGAACCTTTACGAGAAGTTCTGGAATGTAGAGCGTGGAGTGGATTTCCTCTACCTTCATCTCTCAAAGAACTGGAAGCTTTCCTTCTTGAAGAATGGTCCAATATCACACTAGAAACAGTTCAAAACTTTTATAATAGAATTCCAAGGAAGATCAAAGCTGTTCTGAGGGTGGCCCAATAAAGTAATCTACGTGCAGTGGTGTCAATAGGAACAGGGTTTAAAATCTTTGCTTTCTATGACCCAAAGTCTGTTACTTTATAAGAGGCCAATTGCCAATATTAAGACCTATGGGTTAACTTCACAATTCAAAGAGTGCAGCATGCCTAACGTAATGTTCCAGGAACCATATGGTCTGTCAAGACACTTACATCACAGCTGTTTATCACAAAAATGATTAGAAGTCGTTTTTTTAATAAAAAATCAATTCCTCGATTAAGCAAAAATTGGCCTTTTATTATGTTCACTTCTGCCAGGCTCATATATTTATTTGTGGTTCGTATATTTTCTTAATTGAACTTAAATTCTAGTTAATGGTCCATTTTTTAAATCAGTGTAGACATAAATATGTTGGCCTTGCTCACTTTCTTGGACTGATTCAGCGTGTTTTCCCCTCAGATGATATCAAGATCTTTTTTTTTTTTTTTACTACATATTTTTGGCAGATTTGATGCTACTGTTGCCATCCAATGAGGAAATGAGTATCAAGCCAATTCTGAGAGGCATTCGGATTAGTGTTTCCTTGGTATTCTGTTATACCGTACAGAATTGAGAATATTTGTTTGTGTATTCATTTATAATTTCTAGTTTAAACACTGATTAAGCCCATTCGCTTTCTACACATGAAAGGTATAACACCTGTCGCTAAGATTTCCTGTTCTAGTAAAGTGGAGACAGGAAGCCAACAATATTACTAACAGCCACTTGAAATTAGCAGCCACGCACTAATGCTAACCATAATCAAAATGGTATTAAGGACAGCATACCTTAATAAGGGATAGGTGCTAGCAAAAATCAGGTGACAGTTACACAGCCAAGCCAAGTTACCCATACATTTCATGCAGTCATCCTCAAGGCAGATCCTACATTTATGCAGGCACAGGGCTATGTATATTATCAAAAGCATACAAGAGATAAAGAGTGCATCTTAATAAGTCACAGCACTTAAGAAATAGATCCACACCGTTCAACATATAAGGTGAGCACTGCACGCCAATAAATATGAGCAATAGTTCGCTACACACTACCCAAGGAGACAAGGTATCTCACTGCACACAATTAACATAACATGTCAAATGCCATTTAGCAGAGGCTTTTATCCAAAGAGACTTACAGTAGTGAATGCATACATTTTTCAGCATATGTGGTCCCAGTGGGAATTAAGAGTGGGAGGGAAAATAAGATGCACTGAAATGTATGTTGGAAGGGACCACGGGTGGTGTAATGGTCAAAGCATTTGCCCAGAATGCAGGTTGCCCACTGTAGCCGTGGTTCAAAATTGGCTGGCTGCTCCAGGGGGAGGGGGTAAGGAGAGCCGACACGATCTCGTCGAGGAACGCAGAGGACTTCCCTGTGGATAAAATAAATAGGCAAGTTCCGTCTCTGAGGAAGCGGTTCATTGCCGGCCTCGGGGTAGTGGCTTGTCCCGTGGAGGCAGGTGCGGACTCGTGGGGGAGGGTAAAATCGAAAGAAATAGAGGGTATAATTGGCCACCAAATTGGGAGAAAAACAGGGAAGAAAAATCTGACAAAAAAAGTATGCTGGGGTTTACTGTCACGTTAATATCACAGCCCTGCAAGCTATGAAAGAGAGAGTACTGTACACCACACTATCCATGTTGTAAATGATTGCACACTACCCAATATATAAGAGTGTCACTGCAAACAACACACTGCACATCTGAGAAATTATTGCACACTAACCAATGTATGGAATTCATCTCTAGTTAGGGTATTGAGTGCATCTGCTTTGAATGTTGTGCCTACGGTGCATGTCCATTATGGTTTCTTAGACAGCTTAGTATTGACAAGAAACCTTCATGGCAGATGCCCCAAGCAAACATAATTAATTAAGAACAACAAGGGACCAGATAATTGTGTTCCAAGTAACTTTCACTCTCCTTGTATTAATATCCCTGCCCTGCATCAAGTCCCTTGCTGGCACTTAAGGGGATGGATGTTCACATTATTTGGTGTGTTGCATCCATTACTCTACAGGTTCCAGGGATTGCAGTTTAATTTAATGGCATTTCCAAAATTAAGATGACCTTTGCTTTTTGTATGTGTAAGATTTATAAGACTTGTGGGTGCATCGATTTGGGAGTGATGAGCTAAATTACATTTAAAAAACAATGCAAAGAAGAAGATGATGAAGAAGATAAAGAAGATGAAAAAAAACATCTGCAAATGCAATAATTATAACAGAGTCCCATGTAAACCAAATAATCTTAAAATGAATTTCATTTCATGTAATGCACAATGCAATGTTCCCTGTTCTTATTTCTCAAATGTGAGGCAATCGTGAGTGTTGTGATTAGCACAATTAATAATTATTTTCTATTTCAATCAGAATGCCATATGAAACGGACAATTGGATAATTACCCATGGTTAGTATTAATTATAACAATGCACGTTTGAGTGGATACACCAGGTAACCGGTTAATAAAAGAGAATAAACAGCTGTTATTAATTACAACAATATAACTTTAATTTAGCATTATGGCTTCTTGGATCCTGCACACGGTTGACAGGCTGCACACACTATATAAAACGTGAGATACATGGTGATGTCATACTGATGGAGGGAATGGTTTCTCTCCCCAAAACAGATCATGTAACATGTTTGTCAATAAATGGAATAATGAATAATATGTTGAGAAATGTGAGTCAGTGTTGAAGTGGTAGCACCACTGCATGTATTCAAAAGCCAACCATTTGTATTAATAATGAATATACGGTAAAATCTATAATATAAATGTGAAATCAAATTAAAATGAAATATTTTCTGTTTGAGCTGCCAATTGTATAGTTTCAAAATATATATATATCAATTTAATACTAAAAAGATTGAATTGTGAATTTAACCTAGTAGAATAACTTTGGAGACACAGACAACTATACAATACAATATACAGTGCATTCGGAAAGTATTCATGTAAATGTGATATTTCAGTTTTTTAGTTGTAATAAATTAGCAAAACTTTCTAAAAACCTGTTTTTGCTTTGTCATTATGGCATATTGTGTGTAGATTGACGAGGAAAATTGAATTGAATCCATTTTAGAATAAGGCTGTAACATAACAAAATGTGAAAAAAGTGAAGGGGCCTGAATACTTTCCGAATGCACTGTATTTATGTTTTTTTTAAATGAACCAAAATAAATTTGTATGTGAATGCTTCATGAATAATCAGAGCAGTTATAGATGCGTAGCAAAAAACCTGGATACATTTTAAAGGAGCTATTTTTTTGTAAACAGCCTTTAGTCTCTCAAAAAACCTGGCCAGCAGCAAGTTTGGGTAATGTGCAATTTTAGCATCCATTTGGTGGCATTTACAGCACACTGCAATCGGGATCATTACATTACAGGCTTTTTAGCAGACACTGTTATCCAGAACAACTTACACAGTTTACATGTCCTTACATACAATCCATTTACACAGCTGGGTATTTACTGAAGCAATTCAAAAGTTAAGTACTTTGCTCAAGGGTACAACGGCAGTGCCCCCACCTGGGAATCAAACCTTTGCATTACAAGCCCAGATCCCCCACAATTATGCTCCACCGCCATCCATCAACAAAAGGCTAGAGTAATGAGTTGATGAGCACAGTGCAATCAGGACTAAGGGTCTTGGTCCTGTTGTACATCCAGGAAATCCAAAAGGTCTAAAAGAAAAAAAACTGCCAGTCCACAACTGCAATTGACGCTAGGTGCTTCTCACCTGAAGCGACCGAAAAGTTGGAATGAGATTTGTATCCCTGCTGACTGTGAAGCATGAAAATCATGTTTGCGTGCAAGCATTCAAGTTGTCTCGCATCACATTTCCAAATTCTCTTGGAAAAGGCTGTAATCATTTCAGCCACAATCGTCACAGAAACAGTCACCTGTGTGTGGCTAAACTAAATGAATTTTCTTCTGTGGCTTGGTGGAAGACATTTCATTTGGGTGAGTACTGTCCAGAATGAGCTTGCAAAGTACTTTGACAAAGCTATTATAATAAAATTGCTGCATACCTGCTGAAACTTTAAAGATTATACAGACAGTTCTTGTCTTTGCAAAGAGCACTAAAACAGACAGATGACTTGTCTGCACATTAACATAAGTAGTCTGTCCTTAAACAGCATATATACCGTACGTGTATCTGTACAGTAATGAAAAATGTAGATAATTTTTCGAGACCATCACTGTAGCAGCTCATTACTTTTTCCTCAGAATGCAACTGACAAAAGGATGTTACTGTAGTGGCACACTACGCATGACACATTGAGGCAAAAAAAGATACTTGTGCGAAAGGTTATCTGGTGTCAGTGTTGTTCATTAACAACAGAACCATCTCACTCTATTTCTTGAATGCATAATTCCTATTTGGGCAAATAAAATAATTCTGCCACTCTCTTAATTGGAATCTCTGGTACTTGTCCAGCTAGATGTTGTGTCTACACACTGATTTATATTTAGAGCTGAGTTCAACCCTTCTATTTTGGGCCAAATGTCAGCATCTAGAAAAATTTATTTTAAAAAATAGGAGAGGAGGAGGTGGTGGGTAGCAAGAGGAGACTAGTGGGTGTCACATGTGAAGATGTGTCACAGGGACCTCTCTGATTCTGGAAAGGAAAGGGTCCAGAGTTGTTTGAATTGTTCTTTAATTTCACAAGGCACAAACTTGTGGGAATTAAAAAGACTAATCCTAATTCTACATCTGACTTCGGGGAATATTGATGACGTGAAATGCGTTAATCTAATCTGTGGAGATTCAACCATTTAAATTGTCCTGGAACAGCACAGATTTTCTGAAATGTATTTTGCAGCATTTATTGCAATTTGCACTCAACACTCACTATTGCACTGAACAAAGTCGGTGCAACATGCCATAAAAGAGGTTTTCCTTTAAACTAAACGTTTATTCTTTGTGTGGCCACAAGGAGGTGCAAAGTGTGGTGAGACTGCACCATTCTCATTGGAGGAGAGAGGCCTTAATGTACAGCTAAAAAGCAAATGCACCAATAAATAAAATGGGGACTTGCATAGAAAAATATGTTACTGTATATTTTTTATTCAATGTTGTAGCGCAACCAAGGGTGTGGGGTTTCCACTCTGCCAATAATCTATAATTTACTCGATAAACAACGAAACAATGGAGACAGTTCAAAATTAACACGAGATTTATTGATTAACACGGAAGTATCTCCGCGAAAGGAAATGCCGCTCCCATGGCAGGGAAACACGGTTGGCAACAAATGTCACTGGCAATACAGCAATGTCCACCAACTTTTCTCTCTCTCTTTGTTGTGTTGTCCGTGATCCAAATTCGTTGTCGTTGTCCGTTCCGGGGTAATTCCTTTCTTGTCGTCATCGTCGTCCAATCCTTTGTCCAATATCGAAAAAAGAATCCGTCCGATTGTCACAAAATAATAATCCAAAAAACAAAACTATTTATCTTTCTCTCTTTCTCTTTCTCTCTCTTTCTCTCTCTCTCTCTCTCTCTCTCTCTCTCGCTCTCTCTCTCTAAACCCTCGCGCACACAAATCTCGTACCTACTCCCAACAATGCACCTGAGGGAGAGCGCACGTTTTAATCATTCGTAATTTGCGTTTATGCACTTCAGCTGGGGAATCAGTCCCGGGGTTCCCAACTCTGCGTGGGGGTGGAGCCAGCGGGCGGAGAGATATTTCCCCTCCACAATGACGCCATAGCACGCGTCTACTCGGGCGCTACAATGTATATTTTGTTTTGTTTATTGACAAGATTAAATGATGGAAATATGTTTAAAAAACACAAGTAAGGGGGCCTCCCGGGTGGTCTAGTGGTTACAACATTGGACGCTGGCCACTGCGACCGGGGCTCGATTCCACCGGCCGCGCCAGAGTCTGCTCTGGTTGGGAGTGCCACCTAGGGGTGGCAATTGGCTGTCCACCCCACGGAGTGGGGAAGGAAGCCAACAGGAAGTTCGCTGCGTATAGGAATGGTTCTGGAGTACCGGAGTTACGGTTGACAGCTTGGCGAGTGCCGTCTCAGAGGAGATGATACTTTGCCTTTGCCATTGCCGGTCACAGGGCTACGGCAGCAAACAAGGGGGGGATTGACATGAAAAATATAGGGTGTAATTGGCTACTAAATTGGGAGCAAATGGGAGAAAATCTGAAACAAATTCTTAAATGAAAAAATTTAAAAAGTAAGGGCTGACAGATAGTGTAGCAGTCTAATGCACGCGTATTTGGCTGGTCCTGCATGAGTGTGAGCTGCCTATCAGGGACATGGTTCGAAACCCATTTCTGCCAGACTGGCCCTGCCCATTAGCCCTGATCGGGAGCGGCATTTGGCTGTCCACTTCTGAGGGAGGGGGGTCGGCCTCACTTACAGTACTGTGTGTAGTTCTAGACACCGCACTGCAAGAAAGATATAGAAGCTCTTCAAAAAGTCAAAAGAAGGGCAACTAAATTGGTATCTGGTTTGGAAGGTAAAAATGATGAGGATAGGCACTAAGTCTATTTAAGCATAGCATCTGGTGAACTACCAGATTTTTAAAGATATGTTCGGTTAGGAGAACAAGAGACCACAGGTGGAACTTGGTTAAAGGCAAATTCTGCACGGACATTAGGAAAAATGGTGTCAATGCCTGGAACAGCTTGCCAGGTCAGGTAGTAGACACAGAAACACTTTCAGGCTATTCAGGTCCAGGCTAGATGCAGTACTAGATACTCTTTAGATTAGGACATGATGAGCCTAGATGGGCTGAATGGCCGTTCTTGTCATTATGTATTCTTATGTTCTTATGTACACGCAAAACACAAGTCTGCGTGGTGCTACAATGAAATAAACAGAATGCCATTCATATGAAATTGGGAACAAGGTTGTTTTAAGGTTGCAACCATTCATGTTTTCAAATACCAAACAAGTAAAAGACCAGCCTACTTAACATTTAGAACACCTTCATAATAACTACTATAGGATGGATAATGGATATACTTTGAGTATTACATATACACTACCCTCCAAAATTATTCACATTCATGGACTATGGCTTGCAAGCTAATTTAAGTAGCTAGTGTTGCAGTCCCTATCTTCCCTCTGTTGACACTGGTTATGCAACTCTTCACAGTTAGGCCCAGGAGGCAGGCAGGCAGTGTTATGGAGGTAGTTATTTTTTTGTTTCTGTTCGACACAAAGTAGAACCATCTAGTAAAGTCTGCTGTCCCTTTAGTTTCATTGTTTTACAGCAGTGCAAACAGCTATGGTGCAGACTCAATATATAATTGTGTATATAATCAGGAAATGCAGTGTGTTACATTTAATTTGGTAATTATGATAATGGTAAATTCCACATGGTCCCACAATCATTGTTAATTAATAATACTGTTAATAAATAACATGATCACTATGTTACTGTGAAATAGAATTATTAACTTTACTGTGAAATAATTGAGTATTGTAGTTTGTGACAGTGCTTTGGGACAGGTGGCCATCACTGTGCTTTCTATCCATGATAATATTGAAGTTAATTCATAATCATGCTATTATTTTACACACTAGGAACATGAAAAACAGAACTCTCCCTCTGTGTATGTGTGTGTCCGTGTGTGTGATTGAGTGATTGGTATTTCACATTTTCATCAACTTAAATCGGTCAATTCATTAATATGAGAAAGATCACTTTGTTTAATTTTATCACTGAGACTCTAGACCAGTCGAGGCTGCCAAAGCAAGAGTCCCTAAAAATTTTTAATCCAGAAACCACTTACTCAGAAATGTAATTGTGTTGTATCCATGGTCAAACAGAAGGTAACATTAGCATGTTAATTTTCCTTAGTGTTAGATAGTTGGTTACGTTAGTTACGAGTAACATTATCAATAGCTAACCAAAATGTTGCGTGATCTTAGGGTTATTTGCTAGATATTATCTTCCTAATATGCCTCAAATGCCTGCTTTAGGTTGATATATGACAATAATGAATTGGTCATTTTACTATGTCCTGGGTAGGGATGCACAATGTACTGATACATAAATATTATCATACGCAGGATATATTAATTTGGGACAATGATGTAATCGTTGCACACGGTGCAATTGTAAGTTATGGTCTTATCGTAAACCATGGTACTATTACAAATTGAAGTTTACTAACCTGAATTAAAAAAGGCCAAACCACTTGCTATCTTCAGTCACCCTTCAAGGATGTCTGTGAGTATAGTGTGCCAAACCAGCCCTGACTCACGAGGTCACAGACGCCTGGTCCAGAAAAATGTGACGTTTTCATCTGTGCTTTCAACATTTACCGAAATTTTTGGCTCTGCAAAGACACCACTTTTTATGCCTGCTATGGTAGCAGACACCTGGGCCCTCATTTATCGATAGTACTGTATAGTATGCCGTACTTATTCAAAGGACATCGCTGTACCAGTTTGAACCAGTTGCAGGAAAACAACAATCAGCAAGTGTTTACAGTAAGACAGTGTGGTGAATGATTATAATGCAAGCAGTAAAATGAATGCATAACCTCAAGTGAATGGCCATAATATGATAATATGGTCGGCTAATATGATGATGCAAAAACACATCAAGTTATTAACATGATGAACACGGCAAATGAACAAGAAGTGATAACATGATCAATTCATCAACATGTTACGTGGTGTCGGTGTGAGCGATTAAACGTTTATTCAATTTTGACATAATTACACGTAGTTCTGTGATGTCCCGTATACGACATGACTGGTATGCAACACCCTTTTTAGAGGATATATGGGCAAAACCGCTCCTTTAGTAATGAGTGTGTGTTCTGCAACCAAGCGTATTTCTTTGCACAACATGATGGATGGCTCATGAACGGCCCATCGTATAAGGGTAATTAAAGGCTTTCCCTGGGCATGGAGCTTTAGCACGTGCAAGTGCGCCCATTTACAGGATGTGTGATTTATCCGCAAAATAATGTGTATGTGTGGTGTACGCAATGTTTACACCACATTTTTCTCATGCATGCGTGATTATGGATTTCAGAGTGTGCTCAAATTTTGAATTCAATTTGCACCAAGTTTAATAAATGAGGGCACTGGTCTTGCAATTTTGTCAAAATACCAGAATTTTAAATGTAGTCTACCCTGCAGAACAAAAGATCCTGCTTATTGATCTGATTAAATCCATCAGATCATTCCTTTCTGATCAATCACCCTCGTTTCTATTCTATATGGTTTATTTTCCTGTTAGGAGGCAAACAAATGTAGGAGGCATTACAAGGTTATACTCTCTGCCTCTGCCCCCTCAATGAACTAGGCTGCTATTCTGAGCCATGCGAGGCAGTCTGATGGTGACGTTATATTGATCCTTTAATTGTTCCTTTGATGAAAATCTGTGGCTCAGACAGGGCCTGCTGCACCCGTTAGGCCTGATGACCATGACCTTTTCGTCCTACACCAGTTAGGCAGCATTAGCCGAGCTGTAATGCACGGGGAAATGAAAGGCAAGCCAGCAGGACATTCTGGCAGAGTGGATGAGGACAATTCCCCCCCATGCCAAAACTCCCACGCAAAGCCAGTGTGGCTGTAGAAAAGAGGAGGGGATGTAATGGGTCCCTTTGGAGAGTTACCCCCGGCAGGACCGTCTCATCCCTGCACCTGGTGCCAAGCCAAAGCTCCGCTTTGCACAAGACCCTTTGATCTGTGGCCTGTGGGGCTCCGCTCGCCCATCAACAATCCATCAATTTCACACATCTCCCTTTTTACGACAAAGACCCTACACAGCCCTCTTCTCGCTGGTCCAACGTGTCCTCAGTTGAGTGACATGGTATGGGGAGTTCCTGGGGGCTGGCCTCAAAGCCATCTTCCTCGCTTCAGTTAGCAGGCCGAGGGATGGCTGGATTATACCCTGCAGCCATCCGGCCCCGATGCGGCTCCATCAGCTTATTCCACGGGCGACCTACGCGGCTGTCACCTCCAAAGGATTTTATGCCATTTCAATCGCGCAGAGATTTCAACTTTGAGTCTAGGCCATGAAACCCCTGACGCAATCCTGAGGGAGGTCTGTCAAAGAAAGAGCAAGAGCTGTATTTAATCTATCCCCAGGAGAGCATTTCATGCAGCTCTTCTTCCCTTTCACTGTTTTATAAAAAAATCTTTCACATTTGCATTTTTCAAATGCATTTTATAATTTTCTAGAAAAAAAATTGAACAACATAAAAAAAATGTGTGCTATATTTTTCTTTTCTCGCCCCAATTTGGAATGTCCAGTCGTAACTGTAGGGGTGTCCTCCATCACTTTGGGGGAGCGAAACCAGAAACATGCAGCCAGCAAGCTTTACTCTGTAATTCACCAGAATGTCGTAAGCACAACATCAACCAGAGGAGGCGCTATTGTGAGATGAGTTGGAGAATCCCCTGTCAGCTACAACCTTTACTCCCTGGGTGGCACTGTGGCCAGTTATGTGTATGAATCTCAGCAGCACCCATCACATTTAATGAGTTGTGCCAAAAAAGTTTGCAACTTTTGCAACATCTACGTCAGATTTACTAAGCAATCTCAATGGCTAAAATAGGATGTAATTTGCGGGGGTTAAGTCACTTTGCGACTTTCCTTTAGATTAATAGTTAAGTCTCTGGTGGGTTTTTGTAGTAAAGTGACATTTTTAAATGTGTTAAATATATAATTGTTGAATTTTATGGTAAGCTTCATGGTTCAGTGCTTGATGCATGGTTTGTTCTCCTGAGTAACCTTTTCTTTTTAAGAAAGACACCGGTGGTTGTTCAAACAAGGAAATAATATTATAATAAGAATACAGAATAGAAATGGCTAAACTTGGGATGGGAGAAGGCCACAGAGCATCTGAAAGTAAAATGGTATTCACTATTCATTCTATACCCTTCTGACCGCATATGCATAATACATCAAACAGTAATACTTAATCAAACCTAATTAAGTATTGCAAAAGCAGTCACTAAAAATCTTTTAGTAAATCTGACCCTCAGTATCCATTTGAAAGAGAGAGATATAATGTTAGTTAAAGGAGAATTTTTCCCCTATTCAGTTTTTTTTAAATATGTTGTCCGTCATCCTTATTGTAATAAGAATGTAACAGTATTAAATGCTGCATGATTGCGCAGTGTCTTGATAATGGTTGCACACTGTTTACATTCCAAATCTGAAAGGTACAAGTCTCCTTACACCGTTCCAGCACCAATGTAGATTCTTTTTTTTCTTTTTTTTTGGCAAAGGTCAAATAATATTCAAACTAATCCTTGCATTTTCATACAAATCTATTTGCTATTTTTTATTAAAAAGATGAGTGAAAATAATTTTGTAAGACATTTAAACAGTGCATGAATGAAAAGAGGAGTTTCATGTGCTACGTTTTTTATTAAAATCTTATTAAAAGGATTTTTAGGAAACAAGGCTCCATTCAAAATGAATTTAAAAATGTGCTAATCGCTTAGCTAACGAGAGCTGACAAGCAGATACACTTATCACCTAGGCTTACTTTTTTACATTTCCATTCCCCAACAGGAAGTTTACTGAAGCATTTCAGGTTAAGTGTCTTTGCTCATGCTTGTAACGGCAGAGCCACAGCTCATTTGAATTTGAATTTGATTCTGGGATTTTGCACCAGCGTGCTTCGGCACTCATTGAGAAAGCCAGAATTCATTTTGTGTGAGGAGAGGAGACAGTGGAGTCAAGTGTCTTATCCGTCACAGTCTGAAAAGGTCGAAATAATTACAAAAAAAATATTGGTCTGGAATTTTGAAATATTAATTCATTTTGGTGACTTTAAACAGATTTATTCAAGCAGCACTTCCTCTTGTCAAACCAGGTCATTCCATTATTAAGTCTTCATGCAAGTGAAAATATTCAGTCAGCAGAGAAATGCATTAATGCATCATGTGCATTATGTAGGAAGTGTGGAACTTTGTGAGTGGTCACAATAATATATCTGCACAGTGCACAAACTGATTGTTGTAGAAGATATTATTGGTTTCAGTTACCTCAAATTTTAGATGTGGATCATTCTCTGCTGATTGAACCCGACTGCGTCAGTCTGACTCTAGCCAGGAGCCTCGATCAGGAACAGCTTTTGGCTGTCCGCACGAGCTCGCCGAGGAGCAGTAGGGCGTTTCTAAAGAGCAGTTGGGCCAATTTCCTTCTCAGAGGAGGCGGATCATTGCCCGCCTCGGGATATTTGCTTGACCTGAAGGATGGGTGGTGGTGGGCTCTTGAGGGGAGGGTGAATATAAATAAATAGAGGGTTGAATTGGCTACTAAGTTGGGAGAAAAAAATGAAAAATTTGAAACAAACAAAAAAATAAAAAATAAACATTTAGATGTTGATTTGGCTTCCTCAGGCTGCTTTGTGTGCTGGCAAATTTTTATGATCTTCCCCCTGCATGATATATGGGATACAGTAATGCACATAGTTTGCCTCTTTGACCTATGGGGCTATGGAAAAAAAGGGATTTTCTATAGTCAACAAACCCAGCATTACCATGTTGCGCAGGGTAATTCAAATACGTCACGATTCACAAAGACAGAACAAAGCACCACATAGATTGTCACAATGCCATAGGCTACAACACTACAGAAGACAAAGAAGAGAGGCTATCACAAACACTCCCTCTCTTTCTCCAGTACACGCATGACAACTGCTGTAAAACAAGACCAGGCAACTGCCAAAATAAAAGCAACACTTGAGCAAATGAAGGATCCTTTAAACAGGTGCAGTACTGCGAGTGTCCATAGGGGGTGCCAGCGCTGGTACCGATGGAAGGCCCGGCCCTCCCCTTTCCAATGAACCCCCTGTGCCCAGCTGTGACTCCTAGCCAAGGCCATGGTAATTTGAGTGTACCCCCCGGGTTACCAAAGTGTTGCCTTTTTTAGTGTTACCTGTAGCTTGTACTGAGGTAAACAAACTTTATTTCCTCTAAGTTGATAGTGGCTATAGGTATTCTTGATTTAACATCAATGAAGATGAAAAACACGGTTATAGTTTTCTGCTAAAAGCTAGGGTCTGCTTGCTAACGTTATATGCAAGTGTTTACCTTGTTGAACACACCCCTCTCTGCTGGGCAAAATGATGTTGTGGGCAACTTGTCAGAATTAAGAGTTTGCCTTATTGCTGCATAGTATATTGTCTTATTTGTTGATTATTGATCATATGTACACATAATTTTGCACATATGAAAGCAACCCACATATATAATTCAAACATATTTAATTCCACCCCCCCTCCCCCACCTTATTCAAGATTGGGTAATTACATTTTGGGGTGTGGCAGAATCCATTGCACCCTCCCCCACCAATGGATACAGTGGGTCTGTGTCTATGCACTTAGATTCCCATAGTGCCCTGCCCCCGTGGGGGTCTGCTGGGTGCCTCCCTGCATTGTACAATGCCTGGGAGAAATCAGGTGCCCTCGCTAAACGGATTACTGTCTATTCCTGGAAAATGGTTTGCTTCAGTATCCACAGGGCAATGCTGCAGCCCAGTCGCACTGCATGGAATATCACTGCATGTTACATCGTGAGTCTGGATTGTAGCCCTTCTATTATTTTTACTTATTCTTATTTTTATGTACAATTTTCCATTTTTCCATTTGCGGTATTTAGCAGACGCTCTAATCCAGAGCAATTTACACAATTTGCATTTATTTACATACAATCCATTTATACAGCTGGATGTTTTTACTGAAGCAATTCAGGTCATCGTTGTTATTGTTATTAGTATGTTATACTAAAGGAATTACATCTTTCTTGCTTTTTTATGTTAGCTCACCTTTCAGACAGTGCTTTTCAGACTCATTCACATCAAACAGTTGTAATTTTCACATTTCTTTAAACATTTTTAAATGAAAACAGATTTCCCCCCCACGTCACTTTTCAGCCGCTCCAGAGGTTATCATTTGTCAGCATCATTTGGCAAAAAAGACGGGGAAAGTAGCGATTTATTGGGACGCGGTGACGGTGGCACGGCTCCTTCTCCCGATGATTCCCTACATCCGCTGTGACAGGCTTGACAGACCCTCAGCACCGCGGCATTGTCATTCAGCCTTTTCCCTCGCTGGGTCTGGCTTCCCCATCAACCGTAAATGATGTGTAAAAGTGTGGGGCCTCTGACCCGCCAGGCGAGTCTGCGGATGCACAGCACTGACAGTACAGACTAGGCCCCATGCTTCACGGCCTGCCATTGAAATGCGTTCACTGCTCGTCCGCAGTGGGCCTCTGCTGACAGTGAGAGAATTCTCTGAAAAATCAGAGATGAATCCTTGTTTTATCTCTGACTCGCTTAAATGTTCATCTCAAGCCCTTCGCCCCTAGTTCACAATAACCATAACCCTGCCCCTAGTTCACATTAACGAAAAATCTTCCTCTTCACAGACAGTGCCCGTGTCACACATCCAGGGTCTAAGGCAGGGGCGTCAGTTTGCATTGAACATTGGGGGGGGATATGAGGGTTCTCCCATAGAACATTTTTACATGATGAGACTTAAACCTACAGCATGCTAGTGATTTATGAGTGGTACAACATAGGGAATAAAACCTAATGAGAAAAAGTTAGCTTATCATTTTATGTCCGTGCAGGATTGAACCCTTTGACGTGTACATATCAACTATAAAAAGTATTCACCCACTTGAACTTTTTCCCCAATGTGGAATCAAATTGAATTGGGATTTGTTGCTACTGATGAAAACGAAATATTAAATAATGTCAAAGTGAAAAAATATGTTAAAGCTTTTTCTAATTATTTAACAGTAAAAAGGAAAGAGACAATAATTGATTCCATAAGTATCCACACCTTTTGCAAAGACACACCTAAAAAAAAAAAACAGTCCACCTGTGTACAGTTAAGGTGTTTCAAATGATTTCAAATCAATTACACTCGTCTGTGAGAGGTCCCACAATTGGTTAGTGCATTTCCAAACAAGACCTACCTAATTTTTCTACATTTATGAAAATGTAATGCATTTATTTATTAAGATCACATTATAGGACAATCATTGACTGATTCTACATTACCTTACTTTCTCAAGCGTGGGTTTAATGTGAACATTGACACACCCTTTAAAGCACTGAGTCCTTATCATGTTGCAAAATTTACCAGGAGCAGTAATAAGAACATAAGAATACATAATGATGAGAACGGGCCGTTCGGCCCATCTTGGCTCATCATGTCCTAATCTAAAGAACATCTAGTACTGGCCTTGAATAGCCCGAGCGTTTCTGCCTCTACTACCTGACCTGGCAAGCTGTTCCAGGTATTGACAACTGTCAATATGTCCATGGTCAAGAGCAGATCTGCAAATAACTTGATTCTGTCTTGGCATTATGAAAATGGCAATCATATTTTCTAACCTATAGTATTACCTATAGAACTTGCACAATTGTGGCCTTAAAAAGTATAAATTGCATAAAAGTGTGGGGCTGCGTGCCCCCTCACACTGAATGGGCATGACGCCACTGTACATTTATATTGTTCTCCTGCTAATATAAATAGCCCATATTTCACAGTCCACTGACTTGCAATGCCATTCAACTGCCACATGCTTCATAAGTAGGGGAAACATATAACTGACCCTGGATCAGTGGCTATCTGAAATTTCAGGGATTAGGACGAGCAGGGATTAGGACCGATTAGTACCCCAGACTGTACCCAGAGCAGTACCCAAGGCTGCCTGTGAGTAATTCTCATTCTGATAGCAATAACTGCTCTAGCGTTATGTAAAAATAGTGGCAGTATTGACAAGTTACCGTTTCCACTTGTGCAGCCTTGCACAGGCTACTTAAAAAAATGTTTTTTAATTGTGATTTATTTGGGGGGGTGTGACTTGCTCTAGGGTGAGTAGGTTCAAACAGTCCAAATACAATACAATTTGCAGACATTATGTAAAGTTTACCTCCATTGACATTCCCAGGTAATATTGTAGATTATTATGTAGTATATTACTGTATTCACAGATTCTGTCTGAAAATAAACTATTCATTTACTAGTGTGAACTACTCGTTTTTTCGTTTTTTTTACACTCATATTATTCTGTTTTGAATCATAAAATTCTAAACTGTTATTGGTCTAAACATTTTTTGTTAGAATAGCATGCTTTTTTTTCCAGTCAAATGTAGTTAGTACCAGAGTTGCCCACCATGTTGTGTTAGTATAGTAAAGTTTAGTAATAAGAAAGGGATGTGCAAGGATAGGGTGGGGCGGGCAAATGCGCCATGCTGAAGTGAAGATGATTAATAATCTTTTTTTTAAATTACCTACTGTAGTAATATTCTGTATTTCAGTCCTATAAAATAGATAATTGAAAGCAATGGGTCCATTTGTAAAGTAATAATAGGTCTATATCAGTGATCTGGATGCAGGTGTTCAGACAATGGAACAGAAATTCTAAAAACATAAATAATCAGTCTTTTTCCTCATATGCGTGTGTTTGTGTGCGTGTATGTGTGAGAGAGTGAGAGCTTTGCAGGCAAGGACAGACAGATGCATGGATACGTGCAATAAATGTTTGAGTATCAGCATGTGTGTACCCATGTACAGTGTCTGCATAAATTTGTATATGTATATATTCTGAGAATTATATAGTTTGTTTTGGATTGAAACAAATGTGATTCTCCTGGCAATGATGGCATCACAGTGTATGTCTGTTAAAATGTACATACAAGTATTTGCCTAAATAAAGGAAACACAAACATAAAGTGGGTTAAAAGGGTGATGGGCCACCACAAGCCACCGGAACAGCTTTAGTGTGCCTTGGCATAGATTCTACAAGTGTCTGGAACTGTATTGGAGGGATGCAACGCCATTCTTCCACAGAAAATGCCATAATTTGGTGTTTTGTTGATGTTGGTGGAAAACGCTCTCTCAGGCTCTGTTCTAGAATCTCACATGAAGTTAAATTGGGGTGAGATCTGGTGACTGAGACCGATGGTTTGCATTGTTTTCTTACTCATCAAACCATTCAGTGACCACTCGTGTCCTGTGGATGGGGACATTGTCATCCTAGAAGAGACCACTCCCATCAGGATACTCCCATCACCATAGGACGAAGATGATCACTGAGAATAGCTTTGTATTTATTGGCATTTACCTTGCCCTCTAAGGAGTTGATTTGGACCTAAATGATGCCAGGAAAATGCACCTCACAACACTGTAAATGACACTACAGTGTTTCCTTTATTTTGGCAGTTACCTGTACATGTCCATATTATCTGTCCATGTATGTATATATGTATGTAGATGTATGCCTTCATGTATAAATTATATGAATATTATGATATAATATAATTTATAATATATGCACAGACTGGTCCATGTGTCTTTATCTGTACATTATTCTAATGTGTCCAAATATAAGAATTCTGAAACCGCAATCCAAGATTGTTCTTTCAAATTAAATTGGAGACCGTTGAAAAGATCTAAATTCTGTTGGGAAAAGCAGCTGGGACCTTTTTATTCAGAAGAGCTTGTATTGGTGGAGCCCATTAAAAGCGAATGGCAGAGATGAAAGCCTTCGAAGTCCAGAGGCTCTTCTAATAACTGCTGGCATTTTTTATACAATGCAATGAAAAGACCCAGAGAGCCTCAAAATAGAGAGGCTTAATTTGATTTGAATTCATGTGAATAGCGAGGAAAGACAGCAGCACAAAATTCAGTTACACTCCACATCTAGTTAAACCCCTTCCTGAAATCTAATCTCTAATGCAGTATGCACAGTGGAAACGCTAAGAACAGTGATGCTGCTGGCTGTAAATGGCCTGGAAGACCAAAATATATGAAATTCTAAAAGGCTACATACCGTATGTATACACGTTGTATATATGCTAATATATACAACTGCATACATATGACATAGTCTATTTGAAAGGCATTCAGCTGTTATTTTCTACTGTATAATCTGTGAAGAACCGAAGTCAGATTCCTAACAGAAGTCTTTCCGTGTTTGATTGACAGCTGAGGACACATGTGGTGATACTCTGAGGGGTTCAAGTGGCATCATTTCAAGCCCCAATTTCCCGAGTGAATATTACAATAGTGCGGACTGTACGTGGACCATACTTGCTGATCCCGGAGACACCATCTCCATCATTTTTACAGACTTCCAGTTTGAGGACAAATACGACTACTTGGAAGTGGAAGGGTCTGAGCCACCAACAATATGGTGAGTTTACCAGCGCTCTACATTTTGATCTGCTCTGACCACCAAGCTGCACACTCAGTTTTCAGGGTCTATTTGCACTGTTAGAAAACTTTAATTTAGTAAGTCATCACTTTCTAAGTAGGACTTATCTTCAAGCAATTGATATACAGACAGTAAGAAGGTAGTAAACAGGTAAACATATTTACACTTTGTACCACAATGTTAGAACATTTATTTAAAATGTACAAATCTCAACATACAAGAGGTACAGTTTTTAAAAAGTGGTTATATGTAAACAATGTGAATTTATAGATAGCTATGTACAGTGTCTATCAACAGTTTTAACAGCATAAATAGACCCTTGAAATGAAGTGTAACTGTTTTGAATTTGTTGTATGTATACCTTGTGTTGGAGGTAAACACCCCAAAAAGAGCTTGTGTCCCTGTGTGTTTATTTTGTTTATTTCATTAAAATACTCATAAACAATATTCAGTATTCACAGCATAGTTCCCCTGTGGGCTAGAAGCAAGCCTACTAGCTGTCATTAGCGGGGCTACCATGACAAAGACTAAGGCTTCTGATTGTAACCATTATGTAACAAATCATTTTGGTGCGGAGGTCTGGTGCCACTTACAACTTGGATGCACCTGGAAAATCCCAAATTGTTCTCCTGAGTAACAAATTCTGTGTTAGTTTTTGATGAATGATGAAAACAAACATATCTTGGTAGTGCACTCAGAATGTTGGACCCCACTGTACATTTAATAATTTGTTTTTCAGTCAGTAAAACTACTGTCTGAAATATCCTCCAGTGGTGTGATCTGTTGATAATGTATTTTTCTTGCCGCAATTAACTTTACAGCTCCCATAATCAAAGCAGTATCTTAATAAGCAATAAGCATTATATGGGCTTCATGTAGTATACCACAAGCAAGACCCCCAAATTCTAAGGGAGTAGTTGAAATTAATTTAGTCATGGCAGAAAATGTTTCTGTGAGTAAACATCCAATCATACATCATGCTATTATATATATGTATACCATTATATATTTAGATATATACGGTGATGGTGCGAAGTGTAGTCAGTGGCAAGTAGGCACAGTGGACACGGGTGCAAGAATGACTACCAATGCTACATAAGAGAAGCTATAGCCAAAAATACAGCAGCCAGCATAAGGCTGGGGCAATACAATGACAATGGACATGGGCCAAAGAGGAGGAACAGCCCTCCCTCCACCCCTCTCTCCACCCCTCCCAGTGCCATAGGACACTATGCTGCAACAAACAACATAAACCATAGGGGCCTCCCGGGTGGTCTAGGGATTTTCAACGTTTGACGCTGCCCACTGCGACTGGGGTTCAATTCCACCAGGCCACACCAGTTTTGGCTCTAGTCGGGAGTACCACTAGGGGGCGGCAATTGGTTTTCCGCCCCAGGGTGGGGGGAGGGAAGCCGACATGAGTTTGCTGCATATAGGAGTGGCTCTATATGTACCGGAACATGAAAAGAGAGGGTGGAATTGGCTACTAAATTGGGAGAAAATAAAATAAAATAAAAAACATAAACCATTGCAAAATAGTGAGTAATTCATATTATTATGACTTTTAGCCAATTATTACCGATATTAATGTATGAACAAGACATAAAAGTCTGTTTGTTTTTTTGGTAAGTGTACAAAGAAAATGGTTGATGTGGAAGGGGGGTGAAGTGAAGGCAGCCTTGTGCTGACTGTTGGCTAATAGCGCAGGGTATTTAGCACAGATGCTTGTGAATAACTTAGAAGACTCAGTTGACCTAATTTACACAATCACCTGCCTGTTGTTGCGTGTACGTCCCCAGAATACATATGCAAATAGAAAATAACATATGTATCAGCTGCCAAGGGGCACTGCGTCTTTATGAGCGTTATAATGTCATAATGGCCGTGAATTGCAGTTTTGACCCGCTGCAAGTGCTTTGTGAATCCCACGTTACTCTTTCAGGTGTCTGTGCCAATTTTTTCAGTCTCTAGGGAAGCGCGATCCTTTAATTACTCAGCCCCTAAATGTCTTATCGATTAAATAAAGTGCAAATGGATATCAGTCACACCTTCATAGTCCCTCCTCCTAATCCCTGCAAAAACTAAGTTAAACATATAAGAGTGGTTGATGATTTAATTGCCAATAACACAAAATGTGGTCATCTGATAGTATTCATTTAGATTTCTTCTTACTTAAATGACATTTGAGTGTGGTTGCTTTTATTATCATCTTGTTACATCTTTTGCATATATATTTTATATTCACAGCATATTTTAGTGATGAAGGAGAAAGTCACATCTTGCATAATATACCAGCTATATACCTGTGTGTACAGTGTGTTTGTTGGAGTGCGTTTGTATGCAATGAATGTGTTTATGTGTGTGTGAGCATGTGTGTATCCTCACACACAGGAGAGTGGCTTACTAGGATTAGGCTTAATATTAATAATAATAATAATTATTATTATTATTCTATAATAGAATTGTATTCACAGTGGATGTGTCCAACATTTGTGCAATTTGTTCATCATAACAATATTTAATTTCACTTTCCCGTAGATAGTCTTCAAATGAGTCCATTGATCTCCTCATCTGTTCCCGTAAACTAATTTGCTACTGTCAATGCATAATGGATCATTGTTGTTTCTTGGGATGTTATTGTTTTACATTGTTGTACATATGTACAATAGTGCGGAGGTAACATTTCAATGAAAAAATAGCATATTATATACAGTATATATATGTGAAGCATTTTAACAGTAGTTGTGTTCAATAAGTCAGTCAATATAAAGCACAGGACCCAGGTTCTGCTAAATAATAAGGATTATATTTCTTATTATTATTACTGTTATTAATGCGAATACATTTGTTAATGATGTACTGCTCTGACACTAAATCTATAACAACAGTGTCTCTTTTTGGATAGCTTATTGCAACCTTTCACTCAAAATGTAGCGGTAGAACATCCGACACTGCCCATTGCGACCGGGGTTCAACTCCACCAGGTCGTGACAGTTTCGGCTCTGGCTGGGAGTACCACTAGGGGGCGGCAATTGGCTGTCCACCCCAGGGTGAGGGGAGGGAAGCTGATATGAGCCCGCTGCATATAGGAGTGGCCCTGTGTGTATACCGGAGTTACGGTGATGGCTTAGCGGGTTCCAGCTTGGAAGAGGCGGTGCTCCGCCCATGTCACTGCCGGTTTCAGGACTACGGCAGCGAGCTCTCAATATGAAAGAGGGTATAATTGGCTACTAAATTGGGAGAAAAATGGGGGGGGAAGCAGAAAGAGAAAATAGAAAAAAATTAAAATTAAGATTTCAAATAAGGCCATAGATATGCCTTCTAAAACAACCAAATGAATTTGCAATGCACTAGGAAATCATGTCCTTAACAATCCACAAAAGCGGATCATAATCCATATAGTGGATACCACTGTTGTACCATCTGTATCTATATACTAAATTAATAAAACTTTACAGAGTCAATCTGAAACATAAATCATCTGAAAGTTATGAATGCTACTCTGCATATATTGGGGAAGTGTTATAGTATCAAAGTCCTCTCCAGGGATACATTTAATTTTTCAATTCATTTGTTCCTTCACACTGTCCCCCTTCAACAACCGTTCATGTCAGGCATTTGCGCTTGTCTTAGAACTTTATCTAGATTGCGTTTCTCTTTAATATTTACAATATCCGCCTTGGCTCACTGGCACTAGTGACCAGCTGACCTTGAACAGCGAGTGATACTTTTTCAGGAACCATTTATTCCTCCTTTCATCTTTTTTCATCCACGAATGTCTGGCACGCACAGCGTGCATTATATGAATTTACTTCACAAATCTGATGCCTCTACTTCCTGGACAGGTGCCACAACCAAACCCCTCCAATTAGATTCCCTGGCAGATAATGGCTGAAGGAGCCACAGGAGAGAATAGCAATAGAATGGTGCAGATAATGTTTGCGATAATGCTTGGTGTTTTTGATGCTTCCACGTTGTTTATATTTATGTGCTTTGGATGCCATTTCATTTATGTGCTTATTTACCAAGGGGGGCCTCGATTTGTGCTCACAGCAGGATTTGAAACTCCTGCATTATACTGACTTCCTCATTAGCTCGTCCATGTGTGGAAGTTTCCCTGCTGGTTCCCTGCTGTTTATAATAGACCAAATTGCCCCAGACCTTTCAGTTTGAGGTAGTTGACCAATAATAATTGCTGCTGGTTGAAACCTATAGGATACACATCTTGTTAAGAAATAATCATGTTTAATTAGTAGAACCACGTGATGAAAATGAGAAGAGAATGGAAGAGCAAGGAGTTTTCATCACTTCTGATTCAACATATCACGCTTATTTATTGGAGGGCCAATTAAGCTTTTGGCTTTGTCTTGTGTAAAATGTAAGTTGTCATTCTAAAATAGTGTACTTGAAATATTTCTGAGAAATTTGACACATTTTATTAAAGTTATTCATATGGGATACAATGGTGCTGTTTGTCATTTAAAGTTTGTCTATTCTAACTTTGAAATTGTGCGACTCTTAGTCATCTAAGCTCGTAGCCCTATTAGAAGTTAATAGAGCATTATAGCTGTTTGTTATGAAATATGATGAATTTTGAATGTAAATTAATCTTTTATAGAGGATTACATTCATAACACAGAAATCTACAATGGAATTAGCCAATTGTCTGTGAAGGTATAATGGCTGTATGAAAGTAAACAAATAAAAACCTGCTTCAAAGATGCAAGTTCATCTTTAATTACTTTTTAGGGATTATTTTTACAATAAAATAGAACAACAAAATGAAATACATACATACATCTATAAAAATGTATCTAATAAAAATTGAATAAATATAGCTGCAAGCATAGATAAGCGGTATCCAAGAAGATGCAAACGCCTTGTCTGGATTTGAACCTACAACCTCTTGTTTCAAATTCAGAAGCTTAAGCGACTGTACTGAACAGGGGTTCGTGGCCAGTATTCGATTCCCTGGCTGCACCAGCCCAGCGCTGGCCAGGAGCCCTGTCTGGGGATGGAGATTGGCTGTTCGCCCCAGGGGGAGGGAAAGCCAGCAAGAGTCATGAGCACAGAAAGCTTCCCTATGTGCAAAACGAATAGGCGAGTTCAGTCTCGAAGGAAGGGGTTAATTGGAAACCAAATTGGGAAAAAAACTGGGAAAATATTTACGTTAAATTGCCCCCCAAAAAATAATATATTTTCACAAGCTGCTCATGATAAGAAACCTTGATCATGATAAGTACCATTGGGGACGTTTTCAAGTGGCATAATTCAGTTTGATGGTGTTTATTTTCAGCTGATAAAATGTACTTTTGAGTGCGACACTACACCAGATGAGGCATCTGGTGTAGTGTCGAAATTCTCAAAAATAATTAGGCTAATCTAGGAAATGAAAGCTGGGGGGTGTTCGTGTTTACAAGAAACCTTTCTGCTCAGATTTACCAAAACGGTAGAACATGGAAACGTGAAGAAAAAAAGTTAAACTGAAAATATCCTAGTGATTAATTATTACAGAGACATGTATGACATATTTTTGATGCACCAATGGTAGCTCTGGTCCCCCTACCCCCTGTGCAACTCAAACCCCGGCAGCAGGTATCAAAATAGTGTGTGTTTGGAAGCCTTGTCAGTCTATAGGTCAAAATAATGGTTGTGATGCTCATGTGAGTTTCCAGATTCCTTTGTCAGCTTTTGCCACCCATCATCCCACTTAAAAATATATATGGTACTTGGACCACAAATAAATATGTGTAATCTTGTGTAAAAGAAGTGCATAAATAAATAAAATATACATACATACAGTATACATCTGTCCAGCTTTCAAGGATGTACTCCAGAAAGGTAAACCTTAGTGTCTCTACTTCAAGTTTAATTTTTTTTGTCCAAAATTGACTAGGCTTTGTGTTGTCTTTCTGTTGTAATATGTGTGGGAAACAGAGTGAGGGACCTATTTTAACAATGCAAACACTGGTGCAGACCAAAGAGATCTAAATCTGCTTCGGTAATTTAACGACGTGAGCACAAGTAGTGCAAAGTGCAATGAGGCAGGGAATGCCCCTGGAATGAGTTAAGGTACATGATGTAGCCCATGTGAGGTCTGTATTTAACTGTACCAGACCTGTCCAAATCTCAGAAATGACACAAGACTATGTTGTTTGTGTGGTTTATTTTAAATCAGCTGTTTGCCAATACATCTTATCTTTAAACATATAACATAAAAACGTATATTTGTGTTATATCGCTATTTACGTATTCTTTTGTTTTAATTGCTCCCTTGCACGTGCTCTGGTATTGCCAGTGCATGGTTTTGTTGTGGTAAGACCCTGTGCCTCATTTATAAAACATTTGTATGCACAGATTTCATTGTAAATTATGCGCATGCCAAAATCCCTGCAGACCTTGTGATTTATAAACCTTGAACTTAACGTGAAAATGTGCAAACCTCTACGAAAGCTCCAGACCACACATACATACAATTCCTTTTTGCCATGCAGCTGTATTGCAGGAATGAGACAAATTGTTTCCCAATCTCTCAAAAAGGTGTGAAATTGGAAGACCATAAAGTGTGCATTAATGGGACAATGCATCAGCTGGTTGTTTAAAAGCAACAGCAATACATGAATCATTCAGGAAAAATTTGAAGAAAAAAAAAAAAGCCATTAATGCCTACTTGCCATTAATGTGGCCTGTGTTAATGTCCAGAAATAAAGTAAAGTAAAGTCAAATAAAGCCAACCAATTAATATATTTCTACCACCCATAGCCAATTAAAATAATATGTGAAACAAATACAAGAGAAGCAAGATGTAACACTGCAAGATAGAATCAGAAACTTGTTTGAAATCAGTGGCACATGACGGCATTATCAGCTTGAAGAAATAATAATCAAGTTGCTTTACAGGTGTGGAATGCTAAATCATTGTAGTCAAGATATAAAAACTGACGTGTAATGTATTCATATTCATGGGACAAACGGCTGCGCATGCACTGTTGGAAAACGTTGTGAATGGAGCATTACATGGAGTTTTTGGAGAGACCGAGCATGTCCAAAGGAATTAAAAGTAAGATTAGTTATAATAAGCCACCACAAAAGGCTATTTGAGGGCATGTGGTCTGTCAAAACAACGAGCAGGCAACAGCAGTATGTAATGCTATTGTCAAAGTGGGTATGTTTATGGTCCTTCTGCAGGACCAATGAAGTCTAACATCCTTGAATAGAAGGTATAAGTTTGAAAGGTATTAAGACGTAAGTAAAACAGGCCTGCGGGCCTCCCGGGCAGTCTAGCGGTTTCAATGTTTGACGCTGCCCACTGCGATCGGGGTTCGATTCCACCAGCCGCGCTAGAGTCAGCTCTGGCCGGGACTGCCACTAGGGGGCGGCAATTGGCTGTCTGGCCCAGGGAGCGGGGTGGGAAGCCAACATGAGTTTGCTGCATATAGGAGTGGCTCTGGAGTACCGGAGTACCGGAGTTACGGTCGAGTGCCGCCTTTGTCACTGTCGGTCACAGGGCTACGGCAACAAACTCGCAATACGAGTGGGGAATTGACATGAAAAAGAGAGGGTGTAATTGGCTACTAAATTGGGAGAAAATGGGATAAAATCAGAAACAAAATCAATCTGTTGTTTATAATCAGTTTGTCACACAGTGCTTCACAGTGAATCAGTGAATATTTTCCAAAGGGAATAAAAGACTAGTGAAAACCCCAATTAATGCACTGTGGGGAAATAAATGGAAAATTATTACCTGACCTTATCACCTGACCATGATGAGTTGAACTCAAGGAAAACAGTGTGAAGTAAGGGTCTGCAAACAAATTATGGCCTGTTATTCTCCTGAACACTAAATAAATATGTAAAGGATACAATGCCCAAGGACTAGTAGACAGATGTTGGTTTTCATATCCTTTATAACACTTTTTTATTGCAAATTATTAGTCTCCATGTACAGAGTACAGTCAATTCCTTCATTATACATCATCCATTTTGCATATGCAACGTATTCAATTCCACCTTTATTTATATATTTTACCCTACAACATCCAAGTGAAAAAACATTCTCAAAATTTCTGAACATTAATAAAAAAAAAAAACTAGAATAACTTGGATTGATAAGTCAACACCCCGCTTATCATACCAATTGTAAACTTGCTCAGGGGTAACCAATCACCTTCCAGATCACACACCAAGCTAATTGGCCTCCACGTGTCTGACAATTGTACTTCATTACAAAATCAGCTGTTCCTAGAAGATTCCACTGCTGGGCATGAATCCACCATGAGCAACAAGGAGCTATTATTCAAAATAACTCTGGGATAAAGTTGTGGAAAAGCACATATCAAACACGTTCTCATCCCAACTCGTCAGATATTGACGCTGGCCCCTTGTCGTCGCCTGGAGAAGTGCCGGGAAGCCTTTGGCGTCACTTAATGATGCCACTTTGATGCCAAGGGCAGCAATATTTTTTAAATCATTTTCCCTGTATAGTAAATGAAATAATTTCAGGTATATGTGTATATGATTTTAAGCAATTAAATGTGAATAATGTTTAATATTTATATAATGTGTAATAATAATAAATAGAATAATTGAACGCAAATGTATAGTAACTAGCCTATTGTTAGACAATCAAACTATTGTGACTTATTTGAATTTAATTGCTGGAAAATTATTGTGGAAAACCTGCTGCCTGCTGCAAGAAAGCATGACAATGACCCAAATCACACAACTAAAGCAACAGTGGAGTGGCTAAAAAACAAAAAGGTGAAAGTCCTTGAGCCATGACCTAAATCCTATTGAAAACCTGGGGAGTGACTTGAAGAGCGCAGTTCATCGCAGTTCTGTAAGGAAGCAGAATGGGCAAATGTTTCCCAATCTAGGTGTGCAAAATTAGTAGAGACATATCCAAACAGATGAATTGCTATAATTAAAGCAAAGGGTGCTTCTACTAAGTACTAACTCAGTGGAGTATAGACTTATCAATCCAAGTAATTCTAGTTTTTTGTTTTGAATTCATGTTCAGCAGAGGTCCTAGCACGAATCACTGTGGGACTCCACTGCCCACAGCCCATAGGTCAGATATGACCCCTCCTACTGTTACTCTTTGTATTCTACCCTGCAGCCAATTATGGACCCACTCTGAAATAACTCCTGCAATACCTACTGAATTCATTTTGACAATGAGGCTCTTGTGTGGTACCTTGTCAAAGTCTTTTTAAAAGTCAAAATATATAATATATATTTGTTAGGCATGATCTCTCCCTGAGAAAAAAACATGTTGGCTATTCCTTAAAATACTATTATTTTTCAGGAATAATTCCAATTTGTCCCTTATAATACATTCCAGTATTTTACATGAGATGCAAGTTAAACTGGTCTATAGTTCCCTGGGTCAGCACCCCCTTCTTATGTATTGGAATTATACATAATAATACATATTACTTTCCTTCCAGTCATCTGGCATTTCTCCAGTGTTTAGGAGTTTCATAAAAATATCTTGTCAGTGGTTTATAAATAATCTCCTGAAGTTTAAGTACTCTAGGATACATACCATTACCATTGGGGCCTTATTTTTCGAGTTTTTGTAGTTTGTCTAGTACTTCTCCATTCCTTATCTCAATGTCCTCTAAACGTTCTGTACATTGGCTGTACTTTTAGATATATTTATAACCTCTTCTCTGGTAAACCGCTCAACAAAGTAACTATTTAGTATATCAGCAGTATCTTTATTATAATTATATATATATATATATATATATATACTGTACATTCTTACTGCACTTAACCTCGTCCTTAACTTTCCTCTTTTTATTTTCAAAATGCCTGTATTTTATTTTTATTCTTAGCCCACATATTACAACAATCTACTTTGCTTCTTTCTGAATTGCCCTTTTTATATACTCTGTACAGTCTGTTCTTTTGTTTCAAAATATACTGTAAATATTTATTCATCCATTGTGGAGACTGCTTTTTCATCTTCTTTTCTCTTAATGCATTACCAATAACCCTTTTAAGTTTACTCCATTTTTTCATTCACAGTTTTGAAATCTAGAAGTTTTACCCAATCTATATTACTTAAATCCTCTCTCATTTATTAAAGTCTTCTCATCTGAAGTAAAAATATCTAGAGTTAGAGGAGGCGGTCTTAACTTGCCAAAAAAATATCAAAAGTAACTGCACTATGATCACTTGTCCCTAGTGGTTCCAGTACCTCTGAGCTGCAAATTCTGTCAGGATTATTACACCAGAGCCAGAATTGATTTCCCTATCGTAGGCTGAGTAACAGACTGCACCAAACACAATCATTAACTACTTTTAAAAACACCCATTATTAATGTCTCTCCTTCCTGACAAGTTGTTTTATGTTTCCATAGTATAGCATAAATACTATGCTATGAGCATAGTATTTATGTTGCTTTCAGAAGCTGGTGGCCTATAGCATACTCCCATATTAAGGCCCTTCTCATGTTCTCCCAGTAATTGTTTCTTTCAGATAAAGGGCCACACCCCCACCTCTTTTATTTGTTACATCCATCCTGATCAGTTTGTACCCCTCTACATTACATTCATCCCTGTCCACTGCACCAAGCCATGTCTCTGTAATCACAAAAATGTAATAAACCTGATAGCCTCCAGTTACAAAAATGTATATTTTTGTGCTTCTCGCATTTAAACAAAGGAACTTCAAAGTATTACTAGTCCTTTCTTCCTCTCCCAACCCTGACTCCTCCAAACCACCTCTGTTAACATTATCCTCTAAAAGGTATTTATTTATGATATCCTCATTGGTCTTCCATCTGGGCAGTCAGTGCCTCACTATCCTTAATACTAATTCCCCTCCCTGCCTCCCAGTCCCTTGTTTAAATACTCCTCCACTACGATACGCATGCACTGGCCCAACACAGCTGTACCCCTTCTGTTCAGATGTATCCCGTCACACTTGTACAGGTTACCTCTCTCCCAAAAGGAGTCACAGTGCACCAGGTTTGTAGCCATGTGTTAAATCTCCATATCAAATGTTGCTTCACTTTACTAGCACATGGTATCAGCAGAATACATGAGAAGACCACTGTGGAGGTTCTGTTCCTGATCCTTGTTGGTAATTATATAAATGTGTCTTGCAGAATCTCAAACCTACCCTTACCTATGTCATTGGCTCCAACGTGGACCATGACCCCAGCATCCAGCCCCGCTCTGGCCAGGAGTTTGTCTGCATGTTCCAGGAGGGCTCTAGGTCACCAGGCAGTAGAACTATATGTCCATCCAATATAACTGAGTCCCCCACTATGACTAACTCCCTTTTCTTGGGCGGTGTGGACACCTGGAGGATAACTGCTGAAATGTAGCTTCACAGCCCAGATGGTCACATGCTGAAGATTTTTTCCAGACCCTAGTAATAGAACTTGAACTCGTGTTCAGTATTCAGAGTGTTGATCCTTAAACAAGTGCATTTGACCATTTAGGCTAATGGATAAAGGAAATATAATTTTTGTATTAACTTCTCACTTGCCCGACAGTGTAAAGACAATTGAGTCATGCCATTGTTTATTTGATATAGTTATTTTAACTATTGAGGGTATAAACACATGGCTGTCATCAAACTAATAAAGCAATTAATGAATAAGTTCATGAGATCAGCAATATTGTGTGTAATAAGTTGTGATTTAACTTTTATGTTTAAAGCAATTAATCTGCAACAACATTTTTTTCAACCGCGGTTTTGATTTGATTGGTGAATTGCAATTTAAAACTGGACAGATGGCAGTACAGATGAAGAAATTATGATTCCATATGGTTATTTAAAAGCAGTCTGTCAGCAACAAGGAGTTATGTGTTCTATTGGCTCAAATGGCATCACATGTGCATATTGTTTTAGTGTTGGAATTTATTCCTCCCAAATATTACTCAAAATGCCCCATCTTCAATTGACTCCCATACAATTATTTTAAAAGATTTCCCCATACATTGTTTTACAATCTCCCATCTATCATTGACTCATATACATGTTTTCTTTGAAACTTTAAATGCTACATTTGATATTTCAAAACCTCTACATTTGGAGGAATGTCTCCTCATTCGGCAACCCAAATGTATTGCTGAATGTTGTGAAACATCTATACAAATATAATTACATCAGCTAAACAGGTGGAAGATAAATCTCCAATAACTGATTTTGCTACAGAAAATGGAGCAGTCATCACAGACCCCAGCAAGTCCATCGTTAAACAATTGTATTTGAGTTCCAACAGACAAACAATCATTTTGAGAAATGTCAACCTGACAGCAGAAAATGCAGCTTACTCAGTGAGTTCTTCCTCTCTGGAGAAGAGTGCTCCACAGCACGCAGGACTCTAAATCCCCAGGGCCAGATGTATTTCTGGCAGGACACTACAAACACCTTTCACCTGTCCTCTTCAGTATGATTAAGAGCATCCTAGATACTTCTGAAATTGCACAGCCCAATAAAACCTGCACTCAAATTTGTAATTCTAAAAAAATATATATATATAAAAAATACAAAATACCCCAAAAATGGGTTTCAGGGAAACTTCAGTACATATTCCAAAGGAAAATCCATAGTGGACACTCATCTGCATACCCAAACATCAAAATAGTTACATAAATAATGTGTGTGCATGCAGTGCAATGCCATCCAATGGGTGCATGCACATCCTAAATATATTTCTGGATGTGGCTATATACTTGTATTTACAACAAACCAAATGTATCACAGGGATAAACCAAACAGACAACGAAACCAGAAGATGTTTCACAAAATGTACAGTATTGTGCTCACACAACACACTTATTGAGTTCTGTGTATATCATACACAGTTGTAGATCCATATTGGATCCATATATATATATGAATTAAGTGGATGCTGGTTGGCTCATCCTGTTAACACACTGTGTTCTTGTGTGTGGATGAGCCCCACAGTCTGGTATCAAATCCAAACCGTTCCAGTACTGACCTTGGCCAGCAGCCCTGTGGAGTAACACAATTGCCAGTGGCGTCGCCCAGGGAGGGACGTATTCAGACGGACAAGTCCGTGTCTCATCGCAAACCAACGACCCCTGCTAGTCAATCAGGTCCCCACTCCAAACTCAGGAACAAACAAGAGGAGACTTGTGAGGGAAGCCACTGTGAGGCCAACAACGATTCTAAAAGAGCTACAGAGTTCAGTGGCTGAGATATGGAGTAATCAGCCAACAATAGCAAGGGCACTGTATAATACAGGCTTGCATGGCAGGGTGGCAATAAAAAAGCCACTACTTAAAACAAAACATCTCAAAGCCTACCTGGAGTTTTGCTCTATGCATTATGTATGGCGCAAACCTAACACTGCCTATGCCCCACATAACACCATCCCTACAGTGAAGCATGGTGGTGGCAGTATCATGCTATGGGGATGCTTATATTCAGCAGGGACTGATAAACTTGCCAGAATAGAAGGAATAATGGATGGAGCAAAGTACAGGCAGATACTGTAAGAAAACCTATTTCAGTCTCCCAAAAAAACTGAAGCTGGTGCAAAACAACAGTCAAAAGCGCAGGGCCATAGCTACATTGGAGTGGCTCAAGAATAAAAAGGTGAATGTCCTTGAGTGGCCCAGTCAAAGTCTTGACCTGAACCCCATTGAGTCTGTGGCACAACTTGAAAATTACTGTCCATATGCAATGTACAAGCCACTTGAGAGAGCTGTAGCAATTCTGCTCGGTAGACCAGTGTGCAAAGTTGGTAGAAACTTTTCACAAAAAGACATAAAGCCGTTGTTGAAGAAAAAGGTGTCTCCATACGCACGGGAATTGAGGGTGCTGCAGCACCCGCTGTCATGAACAGTTTTCTTATATAGTAAAAGTATATCATATTTACAATAAAGACAAAAACAATAGTGTGAGTCTGTGTGTCATAAGTGGCGAGAGAGAGAGAGAGAGAGAGAGAGAGAGAGAGAGGCAGAGAGGCAGAGAGGCAGAGAGGCAGAGAGGCAGAGGGCTATTTTCCATACTGCAAATCCAACACTGCAGTGAGACGAGTGTGCATCGAAGGATAGGCGCCACCCTACTGACGTCATCTGAGTAACTTTCAGACCGCTGACTTATCGCAGGGCTGCCTGAGAGCGGGAGACAGGGAAATCCCTGACTGACCTGCCGACACCTATCTCGGTAGAACGAAGACTCTTTTAGCTCAGCCACTGTGCTCCCTGTGGTCATTGTGGGTGAATGACATGGCCCAGATTTGAACCCAGGTCATAATGCTCAGGCTGCACTGCAGGTAGCTTGAGGACTGAGCCAATGGGAGGCCCAGCTACCGCATATTCACAAATCACAGGTCACTACCACTCTTTAAAAAATGATGGGCCCTTAACACTCGTGGGTCGCTAATACATATAATAAATACAAATAATAAATCATGGGTCGCTACTACAATTTCACAAATCATCGGTCTGCTAAATGCTTAAAATGTAATGACCACACATTCATAAATGGGTCACTACTACAATTTCACAAATCATGGGTCACCAAAAGTTGAAAATCTGTTCTGATCTGCATAATTTTGATTTGAATATTTCAAGCTGATCAGAATGAATTTTAAACCTAATATTATTGGCCAAAAGACTTTGACACCCATTACTACAATGTTCCTAATAGATGGCTCAATCTTGATTACACATATCCTCTTATTTGCTTTCGCGATCCCTAAACTAACAGCACAATGAGATGGTGTCCAAATGCTGATTTTGAGAAACTACTTTAAAACTGTATGTTCTAAAGTAATTCCCAAAAAGAGAAAATGGGGTGTAAGAACTGTGTTGGTGATATGTGATGTTTTACCTTTGACTGTTTTTGATTTTCCTCTTCTTCTTGGCAAATCGGTGACTCTGGTGGCAGTTATATTATAGGGCCAATGCTGCAGGGCCAGTATTTGCTAGCCTTGCAACGAGATGGTGGACGGGAGCCAGACAGGGGCCTTTGACAGCTGAATCAGGCCGTGTACAGTATGTGGTTCAGATCGGGGCATTTTACTGGAGGCAAGCCGTGTCACTGACAGTACGAATCCGGCAGATGGGAGCTTTAGCGCGCAATGGTTTCTCATTACCATTGCCACTAATTAATTCAGCTCTAAATTGTGATTATGAGGTCAATGCATATCTGTCCAATCATATTGAACTCCAATTGCAGAGGTCAAACTCTGGCTGTCCAATTCAGACCATACAGCAGTACTATTTATTGATTGTGAAACGGTGAAAGGTGTGGAGGTGCTTTCAGAGAGCTCAGAGAGGAGCGCGATGGCAAGGGCTGCATGGGGGAGGCATCCAGACAGGAGCATGCTGGGCTAGGCCAAAAGGCTTTGGCTTCAGCGAGCAGGAGGTTGTTAGTAAGCATTGATTTAGCACAAAATACTGCACTTGACCTGTATGAAATCATAGGAGAATGAATCCACCAGTGTATAGATGCCACAGTATCAGAACTATGGAAATGGCTGTGTTCCCCCAACCATTATAGATGCTTTCCTGCCATATGAAAGCTTAAAGCAAACACAGTCAGTTATCTTGAGATATTTCTATCCCATTGAGTTTTCTAAACTGGTTATACTTCTTATTCTCTGAAGGCAATGATTATCTCACACAGATCTTATGTAAACCCTTGTAAATGTTCTATTGCATTTGCAATTATAATATTGCTGTCATAAATATTTCATTTGACTTTTATAGTTGATAAGCTGTTGGTCATCCCAAGCTCACTTAAATTGAGTTTTTCCACAAATTAATAATGTTTTAACAATGTTGATAGTTTTTTAAATATTTTAAAAAATTTAATTTAGAGTTGATAAAAATTCCACACACATTCAATGGTTTAAAAAAACTGTTTCCTCAGTAAAGATCTTTATTTGACTTGCAGCCAAACCCTAAATAACAATATGGGAGCTTGGGATGTGAGCTTTACGTAGGTTTCTAGCACAAGAAGTGGAATGGGATTGAGTTCACACTGTCACAGAAATCATCACGTCCAATTTGAATCTTTTTATAAAGAATACCCTAGAATGTAACTCTCTTGCCACACTGTTTACTGTTCAGTGCATATTTCATCTTGTGCCAGGACTGCAAGAGGGTTCACATAGACTGATGTAGTGATGTTAACAAGGATCACATCAATGTGCACTTATTCAATATTTATGTCATGCGACGGTAGCCAGTAGAACCCAATTTGTCAGCACAAATAACCGACAAGCAACGACTTTATTGAATTGAATTGAATCGAACATTGGATTTATATAGCGCTTTTTTTCCAAGGAACCCAAAGTGCTTTACAATGATAGGGGCAACTCACCCAACCACCAATGTAGAGCACCCACCTGGGTGAACGTGACGGCAATCATAGTGGGCCAATACAAACTCAGTACACCTCAGAGGCAGGGAGGGAATTAATGAATTACATATATGTGTATATACAGTATATACAGTGCATCCGGAAAGTATTCACATCGCTTAACTTTTTCCACATTTTGTTATGTTACAGCCTTATTCCAAAATGGATTAAATTCATTTTTTTCTCAGAATTCTACACACAATACCCCATAATGACAAAGTGAAAAAAGTTTTTTAGACATTTTTGCAAATGTATTAAAAATAAAAAAATAAAATATCACATGTACATAAGCATTCACGCCGTTTGCTATGACACAAAATTGAGCTCAGGTGCATCCTGTTTCCACTGATCATCCTTGAGATGTTTCTAGAACTTCATTGGAGTCCACCTGTGGTAAATTCAATTGATTGGACATAATTTGGAAAGGCACACACCTGTCTATATAAGGTCCCACAGTTGACAGTGCATGTCAGAGTAAAAACCAAGCCATGAAGTCCTAGGAACTCTCCATAGACCTCCGAGATAGAATTGTGTTGAGGCATAGATCTGGGGAAGGGTATAAAAACATTGCTAAAGCATTGAAAGCACCCAGGAGAACAGTGGGCTCCATCATTGTGAAATGGAAGAAGTTTGGAACCACCACAACTCTTCTTAGAGCTGGCCGTCTGGCCAAACTCAGTAACCGGGCAAGAAGGGCCATGGTCATAAAGGTCTGATTGATGGTGTGCTGCAGAGATGTTTGTCCTTCTACCAGGTTCTCCCATCGCTGCAGAGGAACTCTGAAGCTCTCTTAGAGTGGCCATTGGGTTCTTGGTTACCTCCCTGACCATGGCCCTTCTTGCCCGGTTACTGAGTTTGGCATTTATAAAATGCGGATAAAATGTTTTTATTTAACAGTGTGACTAAAGAACACGAACTGACACTGTAAATAGTTTTGTGCAATTAGGGCAGACAATTGCTCGAAATGCAAGTTTGTCTTGGCTAAACAATTTTGCAATATTGTTTATATATGATTATATTGGTGCAATATTTTGATATATTTTATTTATTTTGCTAATTTTGACAGCTGTTGCTGTTTTTGAAAAAAAAAGTTGGTAATGGTAAATGCCTCTTGGTAACTTTTTTACAATTGGCGGAAAAAAAAATTCTGTTGTTGCTGTCCAGTTCTTTGGTTTGACTTATGTGTGTGTGTCTCATAGGCAACAACATGTTTTAGTGTGATTCTCAGGGTCATAGAAGTGAATTGTGCCACTTGGAAATGTTAGGAGACACTTTGAGCCATCATATGAGTATCTGTTTTGTGAGCAAAATAACTATCCATATTGGTTCGGTTGATAGAAACAGGTTTTATAGCCATAAAAATGTTTTAGTATGTTTTCCAGTGTCACAGAAGTGAATAGAAATCATTGGGCCTATTTGGCCACCTTTTATAGGCATTGGAACACTTGGAGGCAACCGGTGATGTCACTCACTAAAAGTCCTCTAATTCGTGAATCATTGGGTCTAGAAGTCCCATATATATATTGTGGTGTCCCCAGCGGTTGGGCGACACGCACGGACCTTGCAGAGGGCGTAGGCAAGTTCAAGAACAAGGAGGAGGCAGTATTCAAAAACAAAATGATAATTTATTATACTACTCTTGACAAACACAAAACAAAGGGTGGGGTCTTCAGGGGAACACAAACACATAAAGTCCACAAATCCTTATCTCGTTGTCAAAGTCCAATCCAATCCAAAATCCAGGTCCAAGTCCGCAATCCAGTCCGTAGTCAATCCAAAGGGGGGTCCTCAAACAATCCAATTTCATACACAAAACACACTCCAACAATCACTCTCTCTCTCCAAATACTGGCTGGTCAATGACTTCACAGTACTCAATTTCCTCACAAACACTCAGCAACTCCTTCCCACACACGTTCCTACAACTCTCCCAGTATAATGGGATTCAGCCCTTTAAATAGGCCTTGAAATGGCCTTCAGCTGGTCGTTAGTCCCGTTGCCTTCACTTGGCTCAGGTGTGACTGTAGCCTGCTGGGAAATGTAGTGTTTCTTGGCTCCCATGTGTTGTAGGCCAGGCAGCCATTTTCTTGTGCAGCCCATTGGGCTGCCACAATATGTGTAGAATCTCATGTTTGAAATAAAGGAGTCACATTTCATGATATATACGTAGTGTGATATACGTAGTATATATCATGAAATGTGACTCCTTTATTTCAAACATGAGATTCTACACACGAAATCTATAAAAGCCTACTTTATTGTATGATTGATTTTCGATCCTTGAAATGTGTTGTGTTCACATGTTATTTGATGCTATGCCCCCATAAACTGCAATTTGCTTCCTTTCAACTGATACCAAATGTAGGCATGTGGCCATCACAGTTCTTGAGCTATGAACCGTTATATTTGGGTATGTCCAAATAGGCGTGAATGCCAAAAATAGGGGCTGACGGTTAAAGGGTTAACCATTGCTTGTCAAGTGACGTCCAACCACATCCACAGATGTCAAACATCAAATCTTCACTATTAAAATAATAAAATAATAAAGCTATTTCATTATTTCTTCATTTAAAGTAGACAGACAAGACATACATTGTCATTAAGATATCACTTTTTTTATTATTATCACATACCATGAATACGGCTAGAATTATTCAACTTCATCAAAAAGATTAGTAAGATTTGGGACTGATTGAAAATCGCATGCCCTCCTGCAAGCCCAGGATGTAAGCCCTGAAGACAAATGCGCTTCAGTAAATAAAAGTCAAGATAATTAGGTGCAACCTTTCCTAGAATCCTGCGAAAATGTGCAGCTCGCCTGAAAGCCGCTGCTCCAGACCCAGAATTCATCTCCTCTCACAGTGAAAACAGTACAGAAATAAAAGGCCTCCTTCACGAAAACCTTCATGCTCCCTCAATCCAGCGTCGCACGGCATAATTGCCATGGCAATAAATGGTGCTTCTACAACCATCGTTAAAGCACACAGCTGCCAAATGGCGCTGTAATTAAACTGATGTGAACTCCGTGGACCGCTATGGAAGACGTTTCACAGGTTAAGTGGGTATTATTTATATTTTTTATAAAGCATGTTTTTTTCAGTTGCCACTTAGGAGTGTGACGGTTCAGTGGTTCTGTTCGATTGTCAGTTTTAGAGTCACGGTTCTGGTAATTCCTCTGTTCCGTTTACAATTATAAATATATATTTTTTTAAACAACGCGTTTTATTTTAAATCTGCAATACATTGGCTAATCGTTTAAAATAGAGAACATTTATTGCTGAGAGCAATAAGACAAGCCTGAGAACACTGACAAAAAAAAAGTATAGAAGCATACACTTCTGCAGACACTCAAGGGAAACATTATCTGATTTAACAAAAAGGAATGTTTTAAAGGTATCACTGGTCCCCTGGGACGAAGCTCCAATCTCCCTGCTTTTACACTGACATAAAGATTCTGGCAAAGCTACTGATGCATAGATCAGATATATTCTCCCTACTATTATTTCTCCTAATCAAACAGGTTTTTTTATTTGAAAAAAGCTGATTTTTTTTCTTAAACTTTTATTATTAATTTTAAATTCCTCCAGCCCCACGCCGGAGTGTTTCATCTCAGTGTTAGCTCTGTTAACATTGGTCCGGTAACATTTGCCGTATTTCATACTGAACAAAAACATGAGTTTACAGCACACACAACCTTCTTGGGTGACTATGGATGCTGGGTCATGTCTGGCCTGTCTGGGCCCATGTGGATCATTGCCCTGTACCACTCCCAGAACCTGTAATATGCTGTTGTCAAACATTCACTTAAAATATGGGCTCACTTTGTGTACATTTACATTTAGCGGACACTCTTATCCAGAGCGACTAACAAGATGTGCATGTATACATGGCAAGATCAATCATTGTTCACGCAAGAGATCAGTGTAGTAATACAGTAATAGACCTCAATGTTGGCAGCTCCATACCATACCTGTAACTCAGGGAAAGAAAAGGTTAGTAGATTTTATTTTTTTTTTAAGATATTATTAAACATAGATACATATTACAAAATGCAGTATTAAACATGTAAGCAGTGGTGATGACAATTCGTTAAATGTGCAGAGTCAGTGGTAGCGGAGTCTGAAGAGGTGGATTTTGAGTCTCTTGTGGAAGATGACCAGTGATTCCGCGGTCCTGACCGAGTGCGGAAGATCATTCCACCACTGAGGAGTCAGGAGAAGAGGCGAGACCGCGAGAAGCGGGTGCCTGGGGCCCGGCGGGAAGGGACAGTCAGTTTGCCAGAGGAGGCAGAGCAGAGGGGTCTGGCTGGGGTGTAGCGTGTGATAAGTGTCTGGAGGTAGGAGGGAGCAGTTCCTCTAGTGGCCTGGTAAGCCAGCACCAGTGATTAAACTTTTTATGCGTGCTGTGATAGAGAGCCAGTGCAGAGAGGTGAGTAGTGGGGTGGCACGCGTGAACTTGGGTTGGTTGAACAATAAACATGTGCCAGCATTCTGCACCAATTGCATTGGCTTGATGGCACAGGCCGGTAAGCCTGCTAGCAGGGAATTGCAGTAGTCCAGACATGAGATCACCAGGGCCTGGACCAGGAGTTGTATGACCTCTTGGGTGAGGAACGGTTGGATCCTCCGGATGTGGAGGGAGAATTGGCAGATCTGGTTGATCGCTGCGATGTGGCCTGAGAAGCACAGCTGGTCGTCCAGGGACACTTCAACGATCCTGGCAGACAGGGTCAGTGACACTATGGGTCATAGGACACATATGACACTGTGTTTCAGTCAGCCTCATTGTTCTCTGATCCATCCTCTAATCATTGGCGTTGGAAAGTCTTGAAATGTTTGGTTATTGACAATTTCTTTAGCTCTAGTGACCAGCTCTCCTAAGTGCAAAATTCACACTTCTTCAGGTTTTTACAGGTAAGAAACCATAGGGGTAATCTGTGGGTAATTTCCAACACCTGTCCCCAATAAACTACAGAAAAAGAAAAGTATGTATATGTGAAAAAACTAAATAATAATAATAAAAACAGAACCAAAAAAACACAAGCAAATGTAAATTACATAGAGCAACCATAGAGACTATACAAAGTTTATAAAAAGTTAAATCTGTTCAAACATTTTGTCTGAAAACTCATGTATTATACTGTTGCATGTATTAATAAATCCTGTTCGTTTATCATTCAAACCTTGGATGCAGCTTATCAAATATTATCTAAATAACTGCATATATGTATATACCATTATAATTGTACCACCGATGTTGTTATTATTGTCATCAATAATACTAATTATTCAAATAATGATACCATTAATACTATTATATAAGTTATTACAACATCTTGTGCAGTTTGGCAAGTGAGAAAAATAATCATAGTGTGTATATAAACCTTGGCTACCTCATTTGAAATGTCTTAAAACTTGATTTTATTTGTCATTTTATATCTGTGTAATTAAAAGCTAGATTTGAGTCCAAGATAATACCAATATATTTGAATTCAGATACAATGCTGATTTCCCCCTTAATATAGATTCACACATTTATTCGAAGGCATGAAAGATCAAGATATTCAGAAATTTTTGTCATAGCTGCAGTTTTCTTCTGCATGTTCTGCAGTTTTATCATGTACATACACAACTGAATCATCTGCAAACATTTGGATGTCAGCTCCATGGCAAACTTGTGGGAGATCATTTATATATAGGCTAAACCAGTGGTTCCCAAACTTGATCCTGGAGACCCACTGTGCATGCTGGTTTTCGTTCCAACGATAACTGCAACCTCTGACTTGTAACCAGCTGTTAATTGTTCTTAATTAAACGCTTTTAATTTATATTAAAGCTGATTTACTTAAGGCCATATTATGTCAGAAATGGCTATGCATGTCATGAACAATAAATGTCCCATGTTCACATTCCTGGATTTTAAATCAAATCAGAGACTAATGCTCTCATTTTCTGTAATGTGCCATGATTCCCTTAGAGAAATGTTACCTTTTTTAATTGATTGAATTATAGACCGGACTGAATCAGCTTAGACCAAATTGTTGAAAGTGTGGACACTTGGTCACTTTACAAAATTAAGTGTTCAATGACAAGAGAGCAATTGGCAACATGCCAATTTGTGCATTGTGTATTTTAATACGTTTGATGGCAGAAGAAACACAAGTTTTTTTAACAAGCTTAATTGAGCAAGAGACTGGCTATAACAAATACCAGTATACCCAGTGGGTCCCCAGGACCAAGGTTGGGAATCACTGGGCTAAATAGTAGTGGGCCCATAATAGGTCCTTAGGGTACCCCCATTATACATTTGCCAGATTATGAGAGATTGTTATTGATTCTGACACACTGTGCCCTATCAGCTAAATATGATCTCATCTACTTCAGGGCATTGGAGGAAAAGTTCAATTGAGACCATTTTGAAAGAAAGACGTTGTGATTTACAGTGTCAGATGCTTTTCGCAGATCTATAGTTACTGACTAGAGACCGATCGTCAGACCTTAATATAACAATTGCTGGCTGGCATTTGGAAATGTATCCTTATCTGTGGATAAATTAATTAGACGTTATGAGTAATGTAAGAATGAATTTATATGTAAAAAAGAAAAAGTTCCAAGGCACTCACGTGAATAAAATGCCTTCATTCCACAGGCACCAGTAGTTATATCGTACCACAACCTTGTGGCGAACCTAGTGCTGTTTTCGCTTAATGTATTTGTGATTCATTATAAATACGTCATGAAAGCCACATCCTTAGCCTTAGAATTTTTCAAAGAGGTCAATATATCATACACCTTATCCTCTGTAGTTGGTGATAAAATAAAAACTTGGAGAGAATCATCACATGGTGTAATATTCAACTCTCCAATTGTGATATTAATTTTGACTTAACTCTTGAACATAATCCATAAATATATTATTAAAAGCTGAGGAAATTGAGATATCCTGAAAAAGTCTTCCTGGTATCGTTAGTCTATCTCTCCAGAAAGTTTAGCAGGTCCCTTGCCATTTAGATTGACTGCTTTTCCAAATCAGTTTAGAATTGGCCTTGGCCAATTTAGGAATTCTTTCCTAAATTCTAAAATAATCTTATGTCTAATCTGCCCTATAATTAGAAATAATTATCCCTTTGAATGATTCGGTCAGTATTTTATCCTGATTTTAGTGCATTTGTCATGTCTCTTTTTTAATTAACTGCCCTACAGTGTGATTTAGCCAATAACAATTGTGTTTACTTTTAGTTTTAGCATTACATTTCTTTGAATTTAAAATGTCAAAGAGTTATTGTGAGCATTTTACAGTCAGTTTCTAGGTCATTTGAATAGAGAAGATTATCCGTTTCAATTTGGTATGACTCATTTTCTAAACAAATTGGATCATTCTTAGGTATACATTAAAAATAACTCTTTTTTGCCAAAAAATTGTAATATTAAAAAATAAACAAAAATAAAGTTGACCTCCCAAGAGGGGGGGATGGTGGCAAAAAAATAAATAAAAAAATAAATAACTGTATTGCTTTCCTGGAATATTGAGGTTGAATCTATGTTCAGAAAGTTTCTCTGAAAATAGAGTTAAATTATGGTCTGAGATCCCAGTTGTAAAATTTTATATTTTAGTCATTTGCTCTGGTTTATTTGAAAATGGTTTAATTGTCATTTTGATGATTTGTATATCCATGTTGGACCATTGTCTAATTGTCTAATATTTGTTTGTGATAACCTTCAACTTTTAATTTTTTGATTTGTTAGACCAGTTCAAATTAAAATCACCAATAAGAATTAGCTCCTTATTGTTGTCACATTTATTGATGGGGGTGGGGTCTATATAATGCAACAAATTACATCTATCTTAAATCCATCTTATTGTTATGCTTAAGCTTCGATGGCTTCCTGTTTCCCTGGGGTATAAAAATGAGGTAACATGTATGTAAAATCCATCTGACATCCATCACCTACTGAAAGGCAAAGAAACACGAGAAAGGGTTGCTGGCAATCACAAGCCAGGAGATGGTAAACAAATAAACAATTAAAAAAGAAAAGATACCACTTGCCAAAAAACCAAGAGCCACAGTTGGAGATCTAGCATACCTCCAAATCAACCAATGTTAAATGGTTGAGTGACTGCAAATATACTGCTTTGCAATGGCCATCTCAGTCTCCAGACTTGAATACCATCAGAAAATGTGTGGTCTGAATTGAAGTCGGCAATCCACAAGCACAGACCAAAGGATCTGAAGGATCTTGAAAGATTCTGTAAACAGGAATGGTCAAAGATGGTCAATGGTCAAATCTTATACAACACTGTAGAATATGATATATGCCATTTAGCAGACGATTCAGTATTGTTATCCTTGCTATCCACAGGAAGAGGTAAAAATATAAAATTGTGTTCTTCTAAAGGGCTTTCCTATTGACTAGACAACCATCTCTGATATTTGTACACATCTTGACTGAACTCTGAACTCTGCATATTCCATTGCATTATGTCCATGTTTTGCATTTCTATCCATGTCATGGAATTCCAGAGCCCTATTTTAATTTGCAGCAAGGCATTGCAGAGGAGGAGACTGCCCTGCGTGAAGGCAGCTGGCTAAAATCAATTCATATCACCAGAGAACAGCTATTGTACCCTTGATATAGCATACCCTGCTATCAATATAATGTACTTGTATAAAGAAAGGGCCTTTCATTTGCATTCTGAACTGACAATATCTCTAAATCCCCACAACTGAAGCCTTCTTATAAAGTGTCATATATATTTTTTTTTATTATTATTCTTTTCTGCCGTGGTTGAGCTGAAAACAAAAGCAGCAAAATTGAGCATCGATCAAGTGTAATATTAGGCTTTCCATCTTCAAATCAGCGGTGCTGGCATGTGCGTGGACGTGCACTTCGGGGAAATCTATTGCGCCAGAATGCAAATGGATCCTGGAGCAGGAGCCGCCTTCGCTGTGACCTTGGGCTTTATGGATCAGAGTGTACGACAACCCACAAAGCACACACACACAAACGCACACGCAGATGCACACGTGTATGAATGTGCACGCACACACAAAAACCCACACACAAACATGATCGAAATGCATGCACACACACGCAGACACACACAAACACACACACATACCAAGAGGGAACTATCATTCAATACCCACTAAGTGGGGACCATAGGTTATAAACATTTTTATAAAACCAAACAGACATAGACAATTATATTCTAAGCTCATTGTTCATAATATATACTGAGATATTATTTTTAATGGTTTTTTAATTCTTATTGCCAAGTGGGATCTCCACAGGGAACCACATCTACCTAGCAAAGTGGGGGCCTCCATGGCCTGCAGTAGGACTATGTCTGTACCTGTCACACACAAACACACACACACACATACACCTACATGCAAACAAACATTCCCCACTCCCCCTTGTAAAACAACACATATTAGTGGAAACGCAAGTCCTATCCACGCGAAAGCATTTCGAAGGAAGGGAAGTGCACTTCTGCTGTGACATTCAGCTTGGCGTGGAAGGATGGGGCTTGGGCATTTATCAGCAGCCTAGCAGCCATCGAGGAACTTGGGGAACGAGAAGCCCAAAGTGGAGGTGGCAAGCAACCAGGAGCTGTCAAATTTGCCAGGAAGCAGATAAGAAGAAGAAGAAGAAGAAGAGTCCAACAGGAGCACAGGGCTGTGGAGGATCTCTGTCACGCAAACAGCGCTGAGATTACGCCATATGAAACCAGACACCAGGCGGCCTACTACAAAACCAAGGCTTAGTGGTTCATGTCAGAGCATAGGACAAGTGAAACAGCAGCCCTGCTGGGCCTCAGAGATCCAGGGCTTTTAGAAGAATTATATATATATATTTTTTAAATGGAAGAATATTCCCTTGTCACGCAAGTGAGAATTTAATAAAAATGTCTATTTCCTGAATCTAGTAGCTTTAACAGTTAGAGCCCTTGTTTAAGGTTCAGCACTCTGAACAAAAGTGCTACTACATGGTAAAACCCCTCACTTATCCTACATGTCACGCAAGTGAGAATTTAATAAAAATGTCTATTTCCTGAATCCAGTAGCTTTAACAGTCAGAGCCCTTGTTTAAGGTTCAGCACTCTGAACAAAAGTGGTACTACATGTAAAATATATTAAATTTAATTAAATGTAATCATTATTACACTCAGTGGTGGATCCTGGCATAGGTGACATAGTCAATCGCCCTATGCCTCTCAATATGCCTCTCAATATACTATGCTCTCAATGTACTGACACAGACGCGCACTCACTTCAGTCTTGCTCATCTGCGCTCATCGCTGTGCTACAGAGCTATGCTAGCATCCAGCAGGCATGATGCGATTTCTTTGTCCCACTGTCTGTCAGTCTATGATGTCTTCTAGTCCTCACCTGCTAGAAGCCCGAAGTGGGGGAGGGGTGGAGGTCAATAGCGCCTCTCAAACTCACACTGTGCAGTACAAGTCAATCAATGAAATCACAAAATAACATTGCAACCAAATGCGCCTGGTTTGCAACCAAATGTGCCAAACCTAAGTCTGGTTTGTGCATAATGAACTTTCAGCCACATTGAGCCAGTGTAATGTAACATGTCAAATGTGACCTGAGAAGACCTGAGGTCTGTACCCCTTTTTATATTTTTATTTTAGGTCACTGACCAACAAAATACATCTTTTCAAGGTTATCATTGAAATTATACTTTTTATGATGAATATTGTGGAGACCCCAAACATTGCTATGTTGGGGTTTGGGGAAGAGTTTGGTTTATAAAGAGATGTTTGTTGAGTGACTTATTCAGTGGGGAAACTGGCTCAGGTGATCAATGCCCCAACTACTATGGCCAATAATAACACTCTAATCCTTTGCTTTATCTGGTGTGCCCTGACCCATCATTTCCAACATAGTGTCATAGATAGAATCACATTTATAGTGTGTGGATTAGTAGGGTATAATGTGTGCTATAGTGGGGTTTGAGCCATTTCAGAAATGCAGATTGTACGCTTGTCCACCTATATATTCCTAAAAGCTCTGAATTGCCCCACTTACCTCCAGTTTGAATAACTTAAATTAGGAGACGGGTTATCACAACAGCTCCTAAACCTAGTCATTTTAAGGTAATTTCTACAGAACATATTCCACCAGAGAGGAAATTAAGCAAACCAGTTGACCATGAACAACCCATCCTTAAGCTCTCTCCTCCCATGAGGGTGAGAGGTCATAGTAGGTCAAGTGTTTAGATAATGGTTGCATGGCATTTACATTTAAAATATGAAAATCAAGATGTTCCTCTTTATGCCATTCTAGAATACGTCAGACCTTTAAATGGACTAGTGCACTGACAAAATAGTGAAGTTTCATTTGCCATGGTTTTTATAAAAATTTCGATTTTTGCATATGATGCTCCATCCAAAATTAATGGTGAAAAGTTAGCTGCTGCGATAGCAAGATATACTTCAGTACAAAAATGCTGGGAACTGGAAGTCATTGCAACACACAAAACCATTATTTATAGACACAATGGCAGTGATCAGCAGCCCACTAAAGCATTGGCATTGTTTTGGCATTGTTTTGGCTTCCTCTCAATGACATTTACACTCTTACGCAGAGCCCTAGCGGTTCAAAAACTTTGTTAGCAGCTAATATTTCCTAAATTAGCATGGCTTGCCAGGTCAGGTAGTAGAGACAGAAACGCTTGGGGTATTGAAGTCCAGATTTGATGCAGTACTGGACATCTTGGAAATGATGAGACAAGATGGGGAAAATGTTCTGGTCATTATGTATTCCTATGTTCTTAAATTAGGTTTGTTAGTCGACCAGCTTAGGTTATTATGATAGTTCTTGTAAAGGATAGAACTTTGTACTATTTACTTATAATAGTTTTCTGTTTTGGTTTGTTCATATAGCAATATTGCTCACTAGACAAACACATTTTCTCATAGCGGTGACAGAATTCAGATAGTAAATATCAATCGCTTACCTAACAATAGCTAGCCAGTAGTTTCTCTTTGTTAGTTAAGAACAGGCTATCTAGACTCATCATGTCCTAATCTAAAAAGTATCTAGTACTGCATCTAGCCTAGACTTGAATAGCCCAAGTGTTTCTGCCTCTACTACCTGACCTGGCAAGCTGTTCCTGGCATTGACAACTCTCTGTGTAAAGAAAAATGTCCTAATATCCCTCCGGAATATGCCTAATTTCCACCTGTGGCCTCTTGTTCTGCTGACCCCACTTATCTTAAAAAATCTTTGGTAGTTCACAAGTTCAAAAATATTTTTGTTAATCCCTTTTAGGAATTTAAAAACCTCAATCAAATCCCCCTTAAGTCTCAGTTTGCTAAGATTAAATAGATTGAGTCTATCCTCATAACTTTTACCTTTCATACCAGGTATCAATTTAGTTGTCTTTCTTTGAACTTTTTGAAGAGCTACTATATCGTGCTTGTAGTGCAGTGCCCAGAACTGCACACTACTCTAGGTGAGGTCTGACAAAGGCATTATATAACATTAATATAACCTCCTTTGATTTATACTCAATACTTGCTATGTATCCCAGCATCCTGTTGGCCTTTTTCACTGCTGTAGCACACTGCTTTGATGCAGATAGGCTTTGATCTGCCACCTTTCTGCCCATTCTTGGATTTTGTTTAAATCATCTTGGATTACTTTAGTTTAGTTTAGATTCCAAACTGTTTGCCAAACCCACAAGTTTAGTAACATCTGCAAATTTAACTATTTTGCTACTAACGTCCATATCAAGATCATTTATGTAAATAAGGAAGAGCAGAGGGGCCAGCACTGATTCCTGTGGGACACCACTGCCCACAGAACCTAGGTCAGATACGGCCCTACCCATTGTTACTCTTTGTATTCGCCCTTGCAGCCAATTATGAATCCACTCTGAAACAACTCCTGCAATTCCTACTGAATTCATTTTAACAATGAACCTCTCATGTGGTACCTTGTCAAATGCTTTCTAAAAGTTCTAATATATAATATCATAAGCCTGGCTCAGGTCAACACACTTTGTAGCCTCTTCAAAAAAGTTCAGGAGGTTTGTTAGGCATTATCTCCCTTTGAGAAAACCATGTTGGCTCTCCCTTAAAATACTATTATTTTTCAAGAATGATGCCAACCTGTCCCTAATAATACATTCCAGTATTTTACATGCGATACAAGTTAAACTGACAGGTCTCTAGTTCCCTGGGTCAGTACGGTCCCCTCTTCTTATACAGTGAGCACCATAATTCATTGGACAGTGACACATTTTTTGTTATTTTGGTTCTGTACTCTTTGAGATTGAAAGGATTGAAGTGCAGACTGTCAGCTTTAATTTGAGGGTATTTTCATCCATATCGGATGAACCGTTTAGAAATTATAGAACCTTATGTACATAGTCCCCCATTTTCAGGCACCATAATTCATTGGACAGTTTAACATGATGTAGAATAAAGTAATCATTTTCGTCAGTTTGGTCGCATATCCTTTGCATGCAATGACTGCTTGAAGTCTGCGATGCATAGACATCACCAGATGCTGGGTATCTTCTCTGGTGATGCTCTGCCAGGCCTGTACTGCAGCCATCTTCAGTTCCTGACTTTTTGCCTTCAGTCTCCTCTTCAGCATGTAAAATGCATGTTCAATTGGATTCAGATCCGATGATTGACATGGCCAGTCAAGGATTTTCCACTTTTTGGCCATCAAAAACCCCTTTGTTGCTCTAGCAGTATGTTTCGGGTCATTGTCTTGTTGCCTGATGAAGTGCCGTCCAATGAGTTTAGAGGCATTTGGTTTTATTTGAGCAGATAATGATCTGCAGTCACATCATCATTGAAGACAAGTGAGCCCGTTTCACTGGCAGCCATACAGGCCCAAGCCATAACACCCCCTCCACCATGTTTCATGGATGAGGTGGTATGCTTTGGATCATGGGAATTTGCGTGAGATAATTAGTGATTAGTAGTGTTAGTTTTTTCTCCACACTTTCCTCTTTCCATCACTCTGGTACATGTTAATCTTTGTCTCATCTGTCCACAAGACTTTGTTCCAGAACTCTTGGGGCTCTTTTAGATGCTTTTTAACAAACTGTAATCTCACCTTTCTGTTCTTCAGGCTTATCAGTGGTTTGCATCTTGTAGTGTACCCTCTGTAGTCCTGCTGGTGTAGTCTTCTACGTATGGTAGACTTTGACACATCTACACCTGCATCCAGGAGAGTGTTTTTGATCTGTTGGGCCATTGTCAGGGGGGTTTCTCCACCATAGAGAGTATTCTCTGGTCATCCACTACAGTGGTCTTCCTCGGTCTACTGGGTCTTTTGACATAATTGAGTTCACCAGTTGTTTTTTTCTTGTTCATGATGAACCAAACTGTTGACTTGGCAATGCCCAGGTTTTTTGTAATGTTCCTGATTGATTTTCATTTCTGAGCCTTATGACAGCCAGCTTAATTTGCATCGACACTGCTGTCTACACCTCAACATCTCATGTTGTCACACCCCAACAACAATCTCCAAAGGCAATTGCAAAGTCTAGAATCAAGACCATCATCAGCTCTCTTCTGCATTCACTAACAACACAAATGAATACACCTACCTCACGAAACACATCTGTGAAGCCAATTCAACAAATACTTGTAGTACTTTAAAATGGGGGGAACATGTACAAAAGGTGCTGTCATTTCTAAACAGTTCATCCGAAATGGATGAAAATACCCTCAAATTAAAGCTGACAGTGCACTTCAACCTAACTGTATCCTTTCAAACTCAAAGTGCTAGAGTACAGAACCAAAATAACAAAAAATATGTCACTGTCCAATGAATTATGGTGCTCACTGTATATTGGAATTATACTACCCTGCTTCCAGTCATCTGGTATTTCTCCAGTGTTTATGGATTACATAAAAATATCTGCCAATTGTTTATATATAATTTCCTCAAGTTCTTTGAGTACTCTGGGATATATGCCATCAGGGCCTGCTGACTTATTTGTCTTTAGTTTTTGTAGTTTTTGTAGTACTTCTATGTCCTCCAAAACATTCTGTACATTGGCTATACATTTAGGCATATTTATAACCTCTTCTCTAGGAAAGCTCTCAACAAAGTAACTGTATAGTGTCGTAACAATATCCTTATTATTATAAACCAAAGTTCCTTCCTTATTCTTAATGCACTTAACCTCATCACTAGCTTTCCTTTTTCTACTACAATATTGAAAACATTTATTAGGATTACTTTTTGCATTTTGGGAAATTTTAATTTCAAACCGCCTTTTGGCTGCTCTTATTTCCTTAGCCCGCATATTACAATAATCAAACTTGTTTCTCTCTCAGTTTTCCTTTTTATATACTAAGATTTAGTCATCCACTGCGGAGACAGTTTTTTCATCCTATTTTTCTTTACTTTTGGGATGAATTTACACTGTACGTCTACTATAACCCTTTAAATGTAGTCCATTTTTCATTCACAGTTCTGCAATCTAGTTTTACCCAATCTATATTACTTCAGTTCTCTCTCATTGCATTAAAGTCAACTAATCTGAAATGATAAATTCTAGAGTTAGAGGGGGCTGTCTTAACCTGCTAATATATCAAAAGTACCTAACTGTGATCACTTGTCCCTAGTGGTTCTACTACCTCTGTGCTGCAAATTCTGTCAGGATTGTTACACAAAACCAGATCCAGTATTGATTTCCCTCTCGTAGGCTGAGTAACAGACTGTACCAAAAACAGTCATTGACCACATCTAAAAACTCTTCACATTTACCCAGATTTGTCACTATTTGTTAGTAATTGAAGTTGCCCATTATTAACGTCTCTCCTTCAGCACAGGTTTGTTTTATGTTACCAAAAAGCATAGTATTTATGTTACTGTCTGAAGCTGGAGGTCTATAGCATACTCCTATATTAAGGCCCTTCTCATGATCTCCCAGTAATCTAATCCAGATGTCCTCACAAGGAATGAATGAGTTAATACCTGGAATTTCCTGCACATTAAGATCAGCTCTCACATAAAGGGCCACTCCCCCTCCTCTTTTATTAGTTATATCCTTCCTATACAATTTGTACCCCTCCACATTGTATTCATCACCATCCGCTGTGCCACGCCATGTTTCATTTGCTAACATTAGTTAACAATAGCTAGCTAGCAGTATCTAAATATACTGTAGCTAGCTAGGTAGGTGGTATCAGGCACGGTTGTGTTTGCTAGACTAGACAGTCATGATTTTCTAAATCACTTTTTTTTTAAATGTGCCAACAAAATTGCATGCTTTGTATGTGTGATCACCTTCTTTCAATGGAGCAACAGGGAACAACCTTGACAGAAAACAAAGCTATATAACATTACATGGTGTAACTTGGTGTAGCTCTAAAAATTTAATTGGCACAAATACAATAAATATGTAGTGTATATCTGATTTAATGGTAGCAGCTATTAAAAACAATAAGATGTTCAGACAACTGTATACCACTGTAATCAAAAAGGGTAACTGTGTCCCACTCACACTACCCTCCAAACTGTAATGTCATAATCAGTATTGTATTTTCACCCCCTCCTCCATACACACACGCACACAGACACACACACACTTGTACTTGGACTTGCTTATGTATTGATTTATTGTCTATCCAGAAATTAAAGATACAGAAATATCTACTCATTGAAACAAATAGCCTATGTGTTGATATTCTTCTATGAATATTTATTATTTCCATCATCATACATGGTATTTTACCGCTACTACCTCTTAGTTTATGATGCACAAAATATATAAAAACATAAAGGTATTTAACATTCTCTTAGCTCAAACACATCCAACTGACTGAGGTCCATGAATATTTATGTACAGCGTGCCTAGTGTTGAATACAGATGCACCAATCATGTTTAGACTGGTAAGAGTAATAGCCAGATGCATTCTCATTGCATTTACCTCCTCAATATTCATGTTTATTCTTAGCTGCAGCTAAGTTAACCGACACTAAGACACACACATTGAAACAAACCAGGGTGGTTTGAGGGTTTTGCTCTAGCATGAGGTTAAATATTCGCCACAAGCACAAGCTGGTCCTGAGAAATATTACTGGTCCGGCTCCCGTGCTGATTACCCTTGTGCCTAAGAGCGTCAGGCTGTACGCCAGGCTGACCGGGCTCAGCAGCGACTTTAATTTGAAGACCACATGAGAGTTATATCTTGAGAGCCATTTTAAATTGAAATGGCTGGTAGGCATTGTTTTCAGCATCTGGAATAGGTCTCGAAACCAGCAAAGGCAAGTCAAATAGGACCTTATACAAATGCGTTGTATTCAGCACAGCACAGTAATCAAAAAAGTTGGGCCATGCGTCTGTATGATTCTGCACCTACTGTATCTCTGTCTGCATGTGTATGTGCGGACGTGTATTTATGCATGTTTGACTGTGTATGTGTGTATGTAAGTATGCATGTGCGTGTATGAGTGTGCTTTTGTATGTATATGAGTATGTGTGTTTCTCACAGCTGTGTGGATTGACGGGGAGCGCAGGCCTCACAGTGAAAGATGGCGGATTTCTGAGTGTCCCAGGAGGGATGGAGATTGAACACAGCTCCTCTTACCATTCTAGCACCGTGGGGCCTGTACACTCTCGTACAGCTTTCATATTGTTTAATAGATTGTATCTTTATTATCATGCTGAAATAAACAGTGCTTTACATTACGAATATTCTCATGAACTTGAATTGCTTCGTTTCTGTCCCCTTGGTGAGCAGTCCTTCATTCCCTCCCACCCCTTAGTGCCCTCAGTATTACATTTTTTTAAATCAAATTTGTTTCTAATTTCTTCCTGTTTTTCTCCCAGTTTGGTTGCCAATTATACCCTCTATTTATTTAAATTCACCCTTCCCCCATGAGTCTGCCCCCGTTCTCCGGGTCGAGCCAATTTCCCTGGGCCAGCAAATCCGCCTCCTCCGAGACAGAGCCCGACCACGTACGTACACTTTTTGTACAGGGATGCCCTTCTGCTCCTCTACGAACTCGTATTGGCTTACCCTTCCCCCTCCCCCTGGGGCGGACAGCCAAATACTGCCCCCGATTGGGGCTAATGGCCAGGGCCGGTCTGGCACAGGCGGGTTTCGAACCGTGTCCATGATTGGCAGCTCACACTCATATCGGGCCACTACGCTATCCGCCAGCCCAGTATTACCGTTTTTATGGACCACAGTCTTAACAAAAGGACAGACAGACAAATAAATAACAAACAAAAAAAACATATAAAATACAATTAAAAAATATATAAATAAAAAGAAGGACAGATCAGTTGTAAAAAGGAAAGGAAGTAAGTGTTGTGTATGTGCTTGAGAGGTAATGCACTGGCGAGAGAAGATGTGTTAAGGTATTTTTTAAAGGTGTCCAGGTATTTACAAAGTCTTGTAGGTCGTTTCTAGTATAATGTTTCTGTGTAATGGTTAGGGAATTGGGCTTGTAACTCTGAGGTTGTAGGTTCGATTCCCAGGTGGGGTACAGCCGTTGTATCCTTGAGCAAGGTACTTGACCTGAATTGCTTCAGTAAAAAATATCCAGCTGAATACATGGATTGTAATTCGCTCTGGGTAAGAGTGTCTGCTAAATGCCTTACATTTTAAATGTGATTCTGTAGGATAGATTTTTTTTGTGTTTGTGTGGGTGGGGTTGCAATAAAAAGAAAGGTGATATGTAGTTTTAACTGGGAAGGGCTCTGGTTTCAAATGTCTTTTTTGTATTTCAGTAATCCAGCCCTGCATTTTGATGCAACTTTACATTTTTGTCAAAGTTAGGTAAAAAGTCTTTGTGTCTTTCAATAATGTATTGCTCCTCCCTCTGGAGTGCAGAATTTAAAAATGTCTATGTGTAAAAGTGTGTGATTGCAAGTGTGTGCCCAATTGTGGTTTATCCCTGGCTTAATACATTTAAGCACAATGTTTTTCCATTAATCTCATGGACTACCTTAGCTTTATGCTAGTCATGAAACAGAACAATTGGCACATGCTTGAATTTCAGTGCTTCTGGCCCAATTTCTATGTTTTTGGACTGAATGTTTTAAATGAGTGATAATGGTTGGTAAAAGCCAAACAAAAGATGGGAAATGCACAAAAATACCTAAACTATTGTCTTGACCTATGAACTGAGAAGGCTTCCAGTACACAATGATTTCATACCTCCTACGATACTGTAACTATGTTGATCTACTTCAAACAATGTACTCACCACTGGCAGGCTGCTGAGGATTCAATAAAACTTTCTCTTTGAATCAACAACCAAATAGATGGAAGTCTGAGGTCAGAGGAACTTAGAGTTGATTAATTTCTAGAAAACAATTAGGTAAGTATTTGGTTGGTATATTTGCTTAAATGTATCCAATTATGTGTCTTGTCAACCTAACCTTAGTAATTAATGCTCTGTAAAAGAATTCAAATCCCATGCATGACAATGGACATAATAAATAACATTTCTGTTTAATTTAATCTAGTCTTGAATATCACACACCTTTAGGCTTTATTGATACATACTTTATAGATTCAGACTTATTTTTCACAGGAAGGTAATCTAATTCACACTTCAATACAGAAGTTATCCATACTTGTGTATATAATCAGTAAATACAGTGTGTTACACTTAATTTATTAATGTGGTACACACTCACTGAAGTAGTTCAGAGCAGGAAGTCCTGCCTGCTCCCAGTGAATATATGGGCTATTCTCAATTACCTGAGAAATACACAGGGCTCATATTGCATGCATCAATTGTTGAATTGTCCCTACCCCTTTTATGCATAAGTTCTAAACAATGCTGGCACTGGAAATGTGTTTTTTAAAATACTTTAAATGGCATGTTCTATTTCAGTTTTGGATTCCTTCCTGTAGCTGTGCCTATTTCATTTTTAGAGCACAAATTACACCTTGTAGCATGTTATACCATAAAAGCGATTTTCTGCCAAGGAGATGGCCTTTTGTTATGGCCTTTGGTTACCTCCTGGTGCTATGTTGATTACCACAACAAAGGTGATTGCACATACAAAGCATGCAATTTTGTTGGTGGGATTTCTAAAGTCCACCCATCCATCCATCCATCTTCTACCGCTTATCCGTCGGGTCGCGGGGGCAGCGTCCTAAGCAGGGAGACCCAGACTTCCCTCTCCCCGGCCATTTCGTCCAGCTCTTCCGGGGAATCCCGAGGCGTTCCCAGGCCAGCCGAGAGACATAGTCTCTCCAGCGTGTCCTGGGTCTTCCCCGGGGCCTCCTCCCGGTGGGACGTGCCCGGAACACCTCACCAGGGAGGCGTCCAGGAGGCATCCTAACCAGGTGCCCGAGCCACCTCATCTGGCTCCTCTCGACGTTTCTAAAGTGATTCAGAAAATCATGACTGTCTAGTCTAGTGAACATGACCACACATGACACTACCTAGCTAACCGGCTAGCAATATATCAATATTACTAGCGTAAGCTAACACTAACAAAGTGAATACAAGCACCCAACTTGGTAGACAAGGTGCTAGGTAGAAAGCTAGAGCTTAGCTAGCTATCGTTAGCTAAGCGATTGGTATTTACCTGGATCTGGTTACTCTGATCTAATTTACTCTGGTCTGATCTCTGTCACCACTATGAGCAAATTAGTTTGTCTAGTGAGCAATGTTGCCCACAACATTTGCTATATAACCAACCCAAAACACAGTGAACTATTATAAATAATAGAGTACACAGTTTTATACTTTAAAATAACTAACCTAAGCTGGTTGACTGACTCACCTAACTGCTTAAATTACTCAAGTGTTTATATGCAGCATATAAAGTAACTGCCAAAATAAAGGAAACACACAGAATCTACACAAAGAGAATCTATGCCAAGGTGCACTGAGACTTCTGGTGGCTTGTGGTGGTCCAATGACCTATTAAAAAACGTTATCTTGGTGTTTCCCTTATTTTGGCAGTTACCTGTATATACTGTTTCTGAGTGCATTAGTATCGAAGCACAAGTTGCTGTGATAACACATTTTGGAAACGGACGTGTTTTCAATTGAGAATGATGATTTTCCAACTAAATTAGCTCAACTAATTACCTTTGATTGAATTGTTAATTTAACAGAGATCTAGCTCTCACACTCCTTAACAGTTATAAGTATTTATGGAAGTGTCCTGTCAAAGGTGTTTGTGCTACTAAAAATACCCTCCAAATTGTTTGTTATAACTTCTACAACTATTATTAAGCAACACATTGAGCTTAATATATTGGGAAAACTGCCCCCAAATGTATTTAAGGAATAAATATTAATAAAATATGTTGAATAACTATTTCTAACTGCACAAACACTCCCAACAACACACTTTTCACCTTCAACAGATAACTGTCAAGTGAAATTGAGATCTGATTAGTATTCAATTAAAAGCTCAATCAAACCTAATGAATTAAGATAATCTGGAACGAAAAGCCATCCACCGCAGAGAGTATTAAGAAACACTAATGAAGGTCATCTCTCAGTGTGCCCCCAATTCAACATATTGGGATCCAATTTTCATTTCATTGTTTACCTGCATGCTGGGAGACACACTTATCCAAGGACAATGCGCCCCTAGTATACATCTCAGAATCCTAGATGTACCTAACATTTCAGGTATTATCAATTTCTAAATTGTACGAGACCAAGAAAGGTACCTTTTGGACATTCTCATTCAACTGTGGCACTCCGGGGACTTGCATCCGCAAAGCCTCCTTCGTTAAGCACTCGTTTATCAGTGCCAATAGTGTACTGATATTTACATTGCTTGACAATATGACTGGAAGAATTGAGTTGAGTAATGACGGGTACTATGTTTGGGGAACCTCCAGGGTCCACTCCCCTTGAAGATGACAGCTCCACGCCATGGTGCTGGTTTTGATGCAGAGCATGCCATGGGGTCTGTCGCCGTGCAGTTGGCAGTCATCTTTTTTTGCATACCGCGGAACAGGAAAGAGTCATTGCATGCAAAGGGTACGTGTTTAGGCAATCGGTCAAACATGACTTTCTGGAATTCCCTGCGTACCCATCTGTCACTGAATGGTGGCTTGTGATATGAAAGTACAGAAAAAAAGTGTGTGTATACACTACCGTTCAAAAGTTTGGGGTCACCTGCTGGAAACTATTTTTATCTCATAATTGACAATGCTTTACACCGTATACATTTCTGTAAATACTTTAAAATGACAAAAAACACATGTAACAATGAACAAAATGAACATCAAATAAATTTTCAAGAAAATTATATTGAAAATTGAATCTTGGATTCCTCAAAATAGTCACCCTTTGGCATGAGAATAGCCTCACAAACAGTGGCCATTCGGTTAATAAGTTTTAGCAGGAAATCATCCGACATGTTTTCCCAGCTATCCTGCAGCAATTCCCAGAGAAACTTGTGGGTTGCTTTGCTTTGACTCTTCCTTTCCAGTTTGTCCCATACAAGTTCTATGGGATTGAGGTCTGGACACTGGGCAGGCCAGGTCTTTAGTTTGAGTTGTTGTTCACATTCCTCCTTCACCAGATAGTTCTTGCACAACTTCAAGGTATGTTTCGGGTCGTTATCTTGCTGAAGAATGAAGGAGTGCCCGATTAGCCATAGTCCAGATGGAAGGTGACCCCAAACTTTTGAACGGTAGTGTATATAAAAATTTAACTATAAAAAAATCCATGAAGTCAGCTTCTGGAAAAGTGGACTGCATTAAGTCACACCCTCAGCAGAAGTTTGTCGTGCGGGTTATGTCCCAGTCTGTCATGTGAATACTACATTTACCACAGCTAAGGCCAGGGGCGTGGAGGTGTCCCTGGAATCAGCCAGGGGGTAGTGCAGCGTGGGGAACACATTACAGGTGAACCACCATGGCCTCTGCTGTCCTCATCTTTAAATCCGCCATCCATGAAATCCAAGGCCTCATTCGTTGATCGAACCACACGTCACCTGAATGAAGATGTGTTTGGGGGGAAGGTTGTGGCTATCGATTCTTATGGAAGGTTGTTGTCTCCTCGATCTCAAAGGGAAACAGTCATTCAAAAGATGGCCATGAGGGATCCTTTTCTCCTTTATAGAGCTGGGTTTCAATTTGTGTTTCAATTTGTCCCTGTATCGCCATACCAGTTCTCAGAGAAATAAGTGTTATTAAAGTATTTGTGAAATATTTTTAATGGTGTACATGGCAATCCACATATATGAGGCATCGATGTGAAGCTTAACCATAGGTCCAAATGAAACAGAAAGAAGTAAAACTGAAACGCATATGTACCAGTGTCGATTTCTTTAAGACAACGAGGGAAGGGAAATCAATCAGTCAGTCAGCCAATCAGGTACACATAATATATCTAACTTTCCTGTATCCAGTTCAATGAACAGTTCATTAGATGCTGAAAAAAAAGCTCTTTCACCTGGAACAAAAGCCAACATACACTGGAGGTCCCAAGGACTGGACTAGAGGACCTATAAACCACATAATGGAATTCATAAAATTCTATCCCATACAAAATGCTTGGTCATTTTGTTTTAAAACACGTCACTTCTAATGATTCTCCGCTCCATGGAAGATTACATTCCCGAATGGCAAAGCAAGATCAAAGTGCTTTAAAATGTGTATCTATTCTGCTATCCCCAGCACTCAGCCTTTCCCTAATGTGTCCCGCAGATCGATGCAAGACTTCTATGTAGACATTGTAAACAGAAGGCATTGATATCAGTCACTTCTCCTTTCACAAATGCATGGTATCTAGTCAAAAGATCCAGGCTTTCAGCTTGAATTAAATAGAAAATAAATTTGAATTAACATTCACTCTCTCGATTCATTGTTTGAATAGTAATGACAAACCTTTAGAGAACACGGACACTATATTGATCTAATTTGATTTTGACAGGTCAGAGGAAATTACTTCATTAAGTAAATTAAAATTAAGTCATTCATTGCAGTGTAATAATATGGCAGTTTTGGCTTCAGAACAGTAATTTCACATTATTTCAAACTCTTGGGTGTTTCAGATGATCAGTTTGAGTTATTCCCTCAGCTGGACTGATGACCCTCACAAACGTAATGAATTGAAACAGGCTTTTGGAGTGCAATGAAGCTCCTGTAGTGATGTGTTGAATAACCTTTGGGTTATCAGGGGCAGTTACACACATAGTTACACACAATAGGCCTACACAATAGTTGCACACAATACAACAACCAATAATACATACAACATGTATGTATTGTATGAGGAACATGGCATCTCAAAAACATTTCGATTCCTCTGTCACTTGTATCTTGTATAAGACTTTTAAAATAACCCAGAGGTACAGTGCATCCGGAAAGTATTCATATCGCTTCACTTTTTCCACATTTTGTTGTTACAGCCTTATTCCATAATTGATTAAATTAATTGTTTTTCTAAAAATTCTACACATAATACCCCATAATGACAAAGTGAAAACAGGTTTTTAGAAATTTTTGCAAATTTATAAAAAATAAAAAACGTAAATATCACATTTACATAAGTATTCACACCCTTTGCTATCACACTCGAAATTGAGCTCAGATGCATCCTGTTCCCTTTGATCATTCTTGAGATGTCTCTAGAACTTGATTGTAGTCCACCTGTGGCAAATTCAATTTATTGTACATGCTTTAGAAAGGCACACATCTGTCTATATAAGGTCCCACAGTTCACAGTGCATGTCAGAGTAAAAACCAAGCCATGAAGTACTAGGAACTCTCCATAGACCTCCGAGATAGAATTGTGTTGAGGCACAGATCTGGGGAAGGGTATAAAAACATTACTAAAGCATTCAAAGTCCCCAGGAGCACAGTGGGCTCCATCATTGTGAAATGGAAGATGTTTGGAACCACCACGACCTTTCTTAGAGTTGGCCATGCAGCCAAACTCAGTAACCGGGCAAGAAGGGCCTTGGTGAGGGAGGTGACCAAGAACCCAATGACCACTCTAAGAGAGCTTCAGAGTTCCTTTGCAGCAATGGGAAAACCTGGCAGAAGGACAAACATCTCTACAGCACTCCATCAATCAGGACTTTATGATAGCATTTGGCATTCAGGCCAAAAAGTTCAATTTGTGTCTCATCAGACAAGATAATCTTTTTCCTGATGCTCTTAGAGTCCTTTAAGTGCCATTTGGCAAACTGCAGGTGGGCTGTCATATGCCTTTTACTCAGGAGTGGCTTCCATCTAGCCACTACCATAAAGGCCTGATTGATGGAGTGCTGTAGAGATGTTTGTCCTTCTGCCAGGTTTTCCCATCGCTGCAGAGGAACTCTGAAGCTCTGTGGCCATTGGGTTCTTGGTCACCTCCCTGACCAAGGCCCTTCTTGCCCGGTTACTGAGTTTGGCCGGACGGCCAGCTCTAAGAAGAGTCGTGGAGGTTCCAAACTTCTTCCATTTCACAATGATGCAGCCCACTGTGCTCCTGGGGACTTTGAATGCTTTAGTAATGTTTTTATACCCTTCCCCAGATCTGTGCCTCAACACAATTCTATCTCGGAGGTCTATGGAGAGTTCCTAGTACTTCATGGCTTGGTTTTTGCTCTGAAATGCACTGTGAACTGTGGGACCTTATATAGAAAGATGTGTGCCTTTCTAAAGCATGTACAATCGATTGAATTTGCCACAGGTGGACTACAATCAAGTTCTAGAGACATCTCAAGGATGATCAAAGGGAACAGTATGCATCTGAGCTCAATTTCAAGTGTGATAGCAAAGGGTGTGAATACTTATGTAAATGTGATATTTCAGTTTTTTATGTGCAAAAGTGGCTAAAAAAAGTTTTTCACTTTGTCATTGTGGGGTATTGTGTGTAGAATTTTGAGAAAAAAATGTATTTAATCCATTTTGGAATAAGGCTGTAACATAACTAAATGTGGAAAAGGTGAAGCGATATACTTTCCGGATGCACTGTATGAGATCAACTAAATTCCGCTCTTCCTGTAGATTATTCCACACCCATAGTCCATAAATGGAAAAATACGTTTTTCCCAGTTCTGTACTAGTCGTAGGAACATTAAAGAGCAAGCATTTCTGGGAGCGTAGCTGATAACTGCCTGAATTTAGGTACAGCAGGGACCAAAGGTAGAAGGGTAGTTTACCTAGTATTGCTTTATAAATAAAAACATATGAGTGCTGCAGTCTGCGTGTAGCCAATGATGTCCAGCCCACCAACTGGTAGAGTGTACAGTGGTGGGTTAGACTTTGCATTAGCAATACAACATAGGGATGCATGATAGACTGAATGAAGGCTCTGTAAAACAGTGGAAGTTCTATGCACATGTACACCCACGTGTAATGGGGGGGCTACGATGAGGAAACAAAAATGGATGTAGGATAATCAAGACAAATCAGGAGTGGGACAAAACTACTGTAACACGTGGACAGTTTTAACACAGTCACTTTAATGATGTAATAAGTTGGGTCTAAAAGCAGGTTGAGTACAGCGTAGAAATGTACAGGGTAGCTACCAAGTCCCCCACTAAAAAGTCCCCCATGCAAGTCCCACATGCTGCACAAATTAAAGAAGAAGAAGAAGAAGAATTCCCAAATACTACACAGCAGTGATAGCCTGTTCCACACCAGTTCAAGCACACAGTAACTGAACTGTTGCTAGTTTGCCCTTACATATTCACACACAGGTGAATGGCAGGACATATTTTATTTTTGACGTAGCTAGTTTGCCCTTACATATTCACACACAGGTGAATGGCAGGAATCTTTTTGACATATTTGTTAGGCATGTATGCCTGTGAATACACAAGACAGACGCAGTATTGCAGTAAAGGTGCGATGACTGCGCTGTTACAGTGTCGACAGTGTCATTGTGCCTGCAACAGCTCAGCCACCGAGGAGACAGAGCGGAATGCAAGCGAGATGAACGGATTAGCAGGTACCTGTTAGCTAGGCACAGGTGCGCAGAACAATTGAGAGGCCCCGCCAGCAGATGTGCACTATCCTCAACCTGTGTGCTCCATCTGGGGGGGACGCTGAGCAGGCTTTTTGGCCGCGAGGAGCCCGATAACTTGGTGTGCAGGCAGCGTTTGCTTAGACAGCAGCTCCTCCACCTAATGGCCTTTAGTGACATCATTAGCGCTTCGGAGGCATCTATATCCCATCATGCTAATTGATTTATGTCACAACCTCAGGATGCTGCATGTTTTTTGTTTTTTTCTGCCAACGCGGTGGAGCTTAATGAAGCACTGTGTCTGTCGCTGTGCCTGTACTGCCAATGAGACACAGGTGTCAGTGTTAGCCAGTTCTTACAATTAGCAGATTGCCATCTGATTCACAGGATCTAGGACAAAATGTGGTATGACTTGAGTGTTTAAAGGCTGCCATTTTAATTGACTGTTATAGCGCCACCTAGGGGCCGACAGGTGCTTGACCCCCTAACAATACAGTAATATCCATGAAGGATTCTCTTAACGGAAAGGTCCTTGAGCACAGGCAATGTTGTTAGTGGTGAAGATGAACATTTTTGATTGTCCGTGGTAAAAAAAAAAAAATCAATTAAACCGGCTCCACAGTTCATATAATTCAATGGATTATGATCTCAGTACCAATGGACCAGGAGGCCAATGATTCTCTGCCAGAGGACAACTTCTCCAAATGAAGTTCAACATCTCAGTGCCCATGCAGAGAGAGGTGGAGTGGCTAATTGCAGGCTGTCAGCAGCTACTGAAGGCCTGTATGTCATTAAGGACCCAGAAAACTGTGTGGTTCAAGGGCACAGAGAGGAAACGTGGCAGCACAGTTCCACTGAGTACAATCACACAGCAGTAGCACATGATGGAAGCTGGCACTGCGCTGCGGCCATTCGTCAGACCACGGACCGTCACACACTTCTCATCACGTCGAGATGGGGTGAACAAGGCTGTTACACCACTAGTCTGTCTCATTCCTATAGAGTGTATAACTTTGATCCAGTGTAAATGACAAAAAATAAACGCACAACATTGTGTGTGTGTAGGTGTTTAAAGAGAAGGGAAAAGACAAAAAATGTGCAGGTTTCTAGAAGCAAGTCATCAATCCAGCAAGCAAAATCGGAGAATGACTCTTGTGAGCCAACCGAATTCCAAGCGTGGTAAGATTTGTTATTCTGCTGTGTCACCTTGGGCCCAATGTTATGCATGGTATAAATGGAGGAGCTTGTTAATACAGACTCGCTTGCCCACAGATACTCAGGGAAGTTTGGTCTCCTGTTGAGCTTGAGTATGCCTAAATTAGGAGATTTAAAAATATATATATTTGTTTTAATTTGTCAGATTATACCTTCTATTTATTTTGATTTGCTCTCCCCACATGAGTTTGCCGCTCATGTCTACGAGGCAAGGTAATTCTCAGAGGGCAGCGAACTCTGCTTCCTTTAAGGCAGAATTCGCCCACCCAGGTTCAGGAGACACCCTTGTGCTTCACGGGAACTTGAGCCAGCTCACCGTCCCCCTGGGGCGGACAGCCAAATGCCGCCCCAGATCGGGGCTAACAGCCAGGGTCTGGCAGAGACAGGTTTTGCCCTGGTAGGCAGCACACACTCGTATCGGACCAGCCAAGATACCGGTGCGTTAGACCACTACACTATCCGCCAACCAGAGATGGGGAATTTTGAGTGATGCTGAAAACTGTCAAATGTGTTTCTTAAGTCCTGGGATCAAGGTGTCCCTTGTCACACTGAAAAGACACTGTACCCCTATCACCCGTTTGAGCGCTATTTGGGCAATTTCTATGAAAATAAATCACCCCTCTACACATTATACTAGGTTCTTCAGGGTGTTTGTTTATCATTCATATTCAAGCATTATAACAAGTAATCATTATTCTGTCATGCTTTGTGCTCCCTAAGCTCCCTTGGCATTGTCCCCTCTGGGAAATTTGAGAGGATCCATTTCAAGCATTGAAAAAGCATTATGTGTAATCCTCTATATGCAACAGTGTAAAGGATTAGTTTTCTGATTTAACAAAAATAAAAGGTGGCTGAATCTCTGGACCCCAATTTCCATCGAGCGTCTATCGGGAAATCTGAAAAGTTTGAGGTCAAACTGCAAACTGCAGCATTTTTCTGCCTTTTTGCTATCATAAAAGGTCAATCAAAAAGTTAAAAGCAAAGAAATTGCAACTTGAAACCAGAAGGTTACTGCTTCAAATCCCATATGTGGGACCATAAGGATAAATAATTGGGCATTTGAAATTGGGAGAAAAACTGAAAAAAGCATAATAAAAATAGCATGATAAACATAGGATAAAAAACATTTTCCAGTGCTGCGTGCATTCTTCCCTAGAACCTTTTCACTTGACCAAGCAAAGTAAAGCAAAGTTGACCAACATTAAATATGCCCCTACTGGTTATCAATTGTAATAATGAAATGAGTGGATTAACCAATTAACTAACCAATTGACCAATAATAATAATAACAATAACTCAATATTGGAAATGACAATAATGGTGTGTATACTATTATTATTAGGTTCATTATTTGTGCTAAACATTCCACAACAGTCTCATTTAATATTGGGTAGGGTTGATCTGTCCCGCAATATATTTTTTTCTTGTTGTTTTATGGACATAAAAAGATGTGAGGTAGCCCCCAAAGTATTCAGTGTCTCGTCTTGCACCAACACTTCCAGCTCCTCTGCGGCTTGAGCCTCGCTTCCCACTCTGTCACCATTATTATGCTTACTACAGAATGAACCAGGCTTGTGCTTTGTAGGAATATATTGCAATTCAGTTAGGGTGGAGTGTATTGTTTAATGCTTCTGCCAGCATCTATCGCGCAGACTGTTAAATGGGAAGTTTTCCCATTTGTGGGTGTGGGCTCGTTTAATTATATTCAGGCCAACTCAGGATGGACCACCCATTTCAGCCTTACAAGGGTGTGCATCTCAAGTCAGAATACACATATCTCTGATTGTGTAAAAACCACTTGAGTTCCTCAAGTCAGGATCGGGCCCTTCAGAGACACGCAGACCTGTAGAACTGTAATGATGTTTGTGACTCAGTTTTCTATAAATAAACCCGTCAAGCATCCTGGAATGCAAGCGAAAGTGTCCCTGCGTAATCCGCTCATGCCCGGGAACACCCATGGATGTAGGCTTATTAGACTCAGTGCCACATTACAGCCTGACACCCCTTTTAAAAACTTGAAGCCTAATCTGTGGCAGCTTCTTCAAAGAGAGCTCCTCCCACCGCTGGGTGGTATAAGAGAGGGGGTAAGACATGGGCCAGCATTCCATCCGACTCCGTGCATCAAAAACATAAAGCTCCTAAATCCCACTCTATTACGAGAACGCCTGCATGGCGAGCCAAATTTAATTTAGGAATCATCGCAGTTTAAAGATACCTAATTTAAAAGTATTGGGCATCTGAGGCTAAATGCTGATGGTGAATTATGTATCTGGATAAAAGCATTCTGAGGTCATTACTTTGGTATAATTTTAGTGCCCATTTATTTTATTCACTGCCACATTGGCTTTGTGCGGCACTTTTGCCGTGCACAAAATGGAGGCTCTGGTGCAATGCCAAGCACAATGTTAATCTGAAGAATTTGTGTTCAATGGCCCTGGCAACTGCATGTGAATTTACTTTTTTATTATTTCGAGAAACGTCACTTTAGGTACCCTGTCAAATGCAGTGCGCCCGTCTTCGCATATGGAATGTAATGAATGCATGAATAACTGCTTGAAAATGTTTATATTTTTTATGTAGTCATGACAGGGAGGAAATAAATGCAGAACCTTGTGAATTGTACGATAACACTACTAAGTACAGTGTGCACACAAAAGTTTGACAAAGCATTAACTGCTGCATTATAAATACAAACATAACGTTTTTGTTGGTGCTTGTGTCCGCTATTAGTAATTGCATCCTTGCTAACATTAATGCATCTAAAATGTTATAGAGGAGGGGGCCAGGGTTGCCATATTGAGAATATTGCACAAAACTTCACTGGCGAAACGGTGAAAGACCACCTCCACCTGCGCTGACAGCTAGCTAACGTTACTTCAGTAACTGCACCTTGACTGGCAGTGTCCAAATGAATGTGGACAATAAGGAAAAGTGACATTTTATGTAGATAGCTAGCTAATGCATGTTTGTTTTTATTTTGTAGCTTGCAAAAAACCTTCCATGTTTTACATCGCTTTAGGTCCAAACAAAGGAATTATATCGTTGCTTAGTAGCCAAATAAATTCAGCGGAAGGAAGCACCATATAATCCATTAAAAACATTGTGTTGTGTTGTCATTCTTAGAATATACAGTATATGTAGATAACATTTTATAAAAGAGATATGGCACTCGAACCGTGATAAGTAGAATGCTAAAAAAAACCTAGACGTGACAATATTTATGATATACCACATGCAATCCTGTCCCACAATTGTTTTTTTTGTTTGTTTTTTTAATGGACATGGCCAGGTTTAGGGATATTATAGCCCTGAAGTTTTTTCTTGTCTTTTAGTTAGACACTTAGACAGTCATGCCACAAGTGGCACTCCAAATGAGATGGATTGGGTTGACACTGTTGCCCCAATATGAAACTTGACCATGGCAGGAGTACTGTTCTGTACCCTTCCCCTGGAGTGAAATATTGCTCCCAGAACTTAATGGTGTTGAGAAGCCTTGACTGGGTGTATCAGAGTGCCAAGAGGGCCTGTGTCAGGAGAGGGAGAGTGCGCGGGTGCCACTGAAGAAGTGCCTGTGGAGAACACTGATTACTTACTTTCAAAACATCACTTTGATGGAGAGACGCTCGCTGCTTCCCAGCGGCCTCCCATCCGTCTCCGGTGCGGGGCGGTGATTGATGAGGCGTCTGCCGGGACGCGAGCTGTGTGGAGAGCAGATGCGTGGCCGACTCCGTCTCTCAGTGTCCAGGTACACCGCAGGCTGATGGAGCCTCCTCCGCCAATCTTCATTAAGCGCCGAGCAATTAAGACGGACCCGCTGATGGCTCCGGTGTGATCTGTTTGTAATAAAGCCTCCCTCGTCTGGCAGGGCCCGGGAAAGCAGGCCCGGGTGGCCATGATGGCCATGATGACATATTACAAACATGGGGGGCGATGGAAGCTGGATTTGGATTGGTGCCTTTTCTTTTCTTTCTTTATTTCTTTCCAGAGCTATTCAGCATGATAATACGTGAAAAAAACAATGACACATCAGCAGTACAAAGAGCAGCTACTAAACACCTGCGCAAATCTGCATGCAGCAATTCCCATGGTGCTGTAAACCGGGTGTTCCGGGCCTTTTTCAGACAGCACACTCCTTTTCATAAATGTTTCTGGGATGCCACCCAACACCTCCAACACCACCGCTACAAACATGCCCTTTATATACATATGTATATATATAAAACGTTTTTCTTTTTTTATTAACAATTACATTAGTTGAGGAAATTATGCTACACCAGCTTCATTACAAAATAATAATCCTTGGTTTTTATTTTTTTTGCTGTGTGTTACATATTTGATGTGGTTAACTTGGGATTGTTGGCATCATTGAATAACCACCTTGATTTCAGTGGCATACCATCACAGACCACAGGTAGGGAACCAGTGCTGTAATTAAATTATCTGCTATAAATAAATCCTAAAAATCCTAAATTATATTCAATAATATTTAAATAAATGTCTTGCTAATTCATTTGCATTCATGAGCTGCATCACCTGTTTTAGAACACCTTTTGATCGTGGATCACAAATATAAACCTAGAATAAGATAAGGTCCTCCAACTAGTTTGTCCCCTGTTTTTGTCCTACCAACTAGCTAGTAGTGAGGTTAAATATTGAAATTGTGCAGATGACACTTGGGTACCTCGGTGATAAACTGGAAAAGTTTCTACCACATACAGTAAGCTCTCCATAGGCTCACTGCTGTTGCTTCCACATGTCACTATCAATTCACCCAAAGTTATTTCTGAGCCCTTGAAGTGCTTTCGGAATTCAAAAGGACAGGAAATTCATTGTAAATGCCTCAGTGAATAAAGGCTTTTTTCCCCCCCACTCCCCCAATGTTTGTGTCATTTACATTTCAGCAAATGGCACTGAGATTTGTGAAAGGGCAAGCTCTCAGACTGGCATGTGCAATCAATTATCTCCCCGAGCCTGTGGGACATCAGCTCCCTGCACTGTCAGCTGGCTCACCATTGCTGCACTGAATTTTTATACTTTTTTTTATCAAACCAAGTTTTGATGAAGGGAGAAAAATAAATAGATGCACTGTTGTACTATTCATGTACTGTTCTCACAGTAGTCTTGGACGAATATTTTGCTCTTCGGTCACTCTGCAATGCAATTATAGTACCGTGAGGAATATGAGCTATTGTTCGTGTTCAAATTTATTTAGATATTTCATATACAGCCAAATTATGATGTGCATGTAACAAAAATGTAAGACACTGACAAAATGACAATACTCAAAGTTAAAGGCACACAATATTCTATGTATATATATATATATATATATAGGGGGGCGGCAATTGGCTGTCTGCCCCAGGGTGGGGGGAGGGAAGCCAATTTGAGCTGGCTGCATATAAGAGTGGCTCTATGTGTACTGGAGTTACAGTTGACGGCTTGGCAAGTTCTGGCTCGGAGGAGGCGGTACATCGCCTTTGTCACTGCCGATCTCAGGACTACAGCAGCGAGCTCACAATACAAGGGGGGGATAGTTGACTTGGGTACAATTGGCTACTAAATTGGGAGAAAATAGGGAAAATATTAAACAAAATCTTTAAAAAACTAACAAAAAAAAGTTTTCAAAAAAATACTTTAAAGACTTAAAGATTGTTGAAATCTCAAATCTTCTAGAAATCTTGCCTAGAGTTTGTCAGAAGGCATGTGGGAGACTCTCAAACCAAGTGGAGGAAGATTCTATGGTTTGATGAGACCGAGATGGAACTTTTTGCCCTCAAAGTTAACGCAAGCCTAACACTGCGCATCATCCCAAGAACACTATCCCCACCGTGAAACATGGTGGCGGGAGCTTAATACTATGGGGATGCTTCTCACATCTAAAACAAGTTTAATTAGATTTAGTTCATGTCTTGTCAAATGTTCTTATAACACTGGTCAAATTTAAGGAAAAGTACTATGTCATTTGATGAGTTGAACCACTACTTTGTGGGAAAAAAAGCAATATGGCACTATTTGCAATAGTCTGTAAAGTGCATTCCTCTGTAACCCCCCGAATGCAATGATTTGATCAGGCACCTTACACAAGGACCTCTTTTGTTACCACTAATAGATACAAACAGCGCATGTCCCATTTCAGCAGCTGGCCGACACCGTGGGGTGAGATATGTTGATTGAATTACACTTAGCCATATGAAACTTTTTATTGCCTCTTACAGTGATTTACTGGTGAGTGGGGTGGTGATGTGCTTGATGTTATGAAATTATTGCTTATTACTTCCAAGTGGAATGCCAATTCATTTAATTAAAATGCATGCATATTACATGAAGGGGGGGGGGCGCTGCCACCCCGATCGTTTACACAAAGTTCACGCTGTACACAGGTAAAAAGAGGTCTTGCATTTCTTTTTTTGCAATGGCAGTAATTGTGCTCGAGCAAATCAGCGGAATTTATATACAGATCACTTTGGCATAGAGACATACAATTAGAAGGGTAACTATTATGTCTACAACATTTTTACAGGCTTCTCCTCCTTACAATAACAATTATCCTGCCCTGCAAAACAGTTTGCCCTTGTGCTAAATACATGTAAACCATTATCTGATATATTTATCAGGTCTGTTTGGGAAGGGATTTATTTTTTTATTTTTTGCATATGTTCAGCGATGTCACTCCCATCGTTTGACCGTGACACATTGCTCTGCACATTATTATGTAATATGCAATCAAATCTGTCAACATAGTCAACCTTTAAAATAACTTGGAGGTTTTGGAAATGAAAATCATTTTCCCAATAAAAATTGTTCTCATAATTAACAGGGGCAATCATTGTAGAGAAGCATATTGAGATTAATACGAACCAGCTGCTTGGCAACCCTGTCCCTTGAGGTCCCCAGTTTCTTGCTCCACATATGGATCCACAAGTCCGTCATTAACCCCCTGAGGTGTACTGGATCGCCGACGATCCGAGCAGCAATAAAAGTACAGTCAAGCCTGAAAGTCTGCACACCCCTTTCACCCTCTCCACGTTTCATTGCGTTACAGACTTGTTCTACAACAGATTAAGTTCATTTTTTTGTCTCAAAAGTCTACACAAATTAGCCCATTTGACAAAGTGAAAACAGGTTTTTAGACATTTGTTCTAATTTATTAAAAATCAAAATGTAAAATATCATATGTACACAAGCATGCACACCCTTTGATATGACACCCAAAAGTGAGCTGAGGTGCATTTTGTTTCCACTGCTTGAGATGTTTCTACAACTTGATTCTAGTCCACCTGTGGTAAATTCAATTGATTGGACATGATTTGGAAAGACACACACTTGTCTATATAAGGTCCCACAGTTGACAGTGCATGTCAGAGTAAAAACCAAGCCATGAAGTCCTAGGAACTCTCCATAGACCTCTGAGATAGAATTGTGTTGAGGCATAGATCTGGAGAAGGGTATAAAAACATTGCTAAAGCATTGAAAGCACTCAGGAGAATAGTGGGCTCCATCATTGTGAAATGGAAGAAGTTTGTAACCACCACAGCTCTTCTTAGAGCTGGCCGTCTGGCCAAACTTAGTAACCGGGCAAGAAGGACCATGATCAGGGAGGTGACCAAGAACTCATTGGCCACTCTAAGAGAGCTTCAGAGTTCCTCTGCAGCGATGGGAGAACCTGGTAGAAGGACAAACATCTCTGCAGCACTCCATCAATCAGACCTTTATGGTAGCACTTGGCATTCAGGCCAAAAAGTTCAATTTGTGTCTCATCAGACCGGATAATCTTTTTCCTGACACTCTTAGAGTCCTTTAAGTGCCATTTGGCAAACTCCAGGTGGGCTGTCATATGCCTTTCATTCAGGAGTAGCTTCCGTCTAGCCACTACCAAAAAGGTGCTGCAGAGATGGTTGTCCTTCTGCCAGGTTCTCCCATCACTGCAGAGGAACTCTGAAGCTCTCTTAGAGTGGCCATTGGGTTATTGGTCACCTCCCTGACCAAGGCCCTTCTTGCCCGGTTACTGAGTTTGGCCAGACAGCCAGCTCTAAGAAGAGTTGTGGTGGTTCTAAACTTCTTCCATTTCATAATGATGGAGCCCATTGTTCTCCTGGGTGCTTTCAATGGTTTAGCAATGTTTTTATACCAGGTATTTATAACATTTTTTTATTTGTTTTCCCATTTTTCTCCCAATTTAGTAGCCAATTACACCCTGTATTTGTTTGGATTTACCCTCCTGACACGGGTCTTCCGCTCGTCTCTACGAGACAAGTTAATTATCAGAGGGTAGCGAACTCCACTTCTTTCAAGACGGAAATCACCCACCCACGTTCTGGAGACACCCTTATGTGCTTCACGGCGAACTCGAGCCGGCTTACCCTCCCCCCTTTGGCGGATAGCCAAATGCCATCCCCGATCGGGGCTAACGACCAGAGATGGCAGGTATTTTTAGGACTGCCTAACCAATTAGACAAAACCAATACATTTTTCATTGGTTACAATCTTCACTACCACTTTTAGAACAATCTTATTGGCAAAGAGCACTATATTAGGTCTAAATATTTCCAATTCAGTTATGCATCGCACTGTGTTTAGGTGTGCACATTGCCTATAGCTTATCCGGACTGCAGTGATGCAGAGACCATATACGGCTGGCAGTGACAACACACGCTACGCAGTGACTGCACCTGGCCTGCAGTGCCAATGCATTGGCTGTAGTATCTCTATCCAGTCCTGTGCAGTACGTGTGCTGACTTTAGCAGCGGTGCAGTGGGAAGATCAGGGGCTCGTTGGGGAAGAGTGGCATGGTGACGATGACATGGAGGGGTTCTGTTTTCAATGTTGTAGACTTTTTTCTCCCCCCTTTTTTTCTTTCTTTTTTTTTCTTGCAATAATGATAATGACATGGCACGGCTCCAGCCCGTGAAGGCCATTAAACCAGTGATTCATGTGACCATGTCCTTTAATGACAAATCCCGTCAGTCATCAATAAAGACGGATGGGGGGGACCATGACCTCTCCGCTCGCAGTGGCGCCCGATCGCGTGAACAAATCACCGCCACACCGCAGAAGCGCTCATCTCCGATAACTTCCCGGGCCCCGTGGAAAAGTCATGGATGGGGCGAGGCATGGGCCAGTGGGCGGCGCACGCCACGGAGTCCCAGGGTCTCAAAGCCCCAGAGGTTTGACCAGGGGTGCACTCATCATTCAGTGATTCATGGCAGACAATGGCATTTGGTTGATCTACAGAGGATCTTTACTTACAATGTCAGGGGGACCGGGCCACCAATGTGACCCCTTATATCGCTTGTGCAAGCATTTTCAGCCCAGGTTCCTATCTCCAAAACTGATCTATATCACATGCCATTGCCTCAGCTTTTAGTCATTTGTTTCTATTTTCAAATTGAATTGCCTTGAACATTGAAGGTAGCACTACTTTTGAAGTGTATCACAACAGTACATGGGTACTAATACATGGGTAAATGGTCAATATAATCTACACACACATATCATTTAAAGTTGAAAAAAAAAGATAAGATGGAAGGGACAAAATATTAAATATTTGCAATCATTGCCTAGTTGTGTGTCACAAAAAGTCCTTTTGGGAAGCTTTTCACAGCACCTCTGGTGCCTTCAACTGGCTCGTGGTGGAGTTCAAAGGGTCTCCTTCTGATTCTAATTGAATTATGTATTCTTTAGATGCCACTGCAAAGATTTAAGGTTCATATCAGGGCAGCGCAGTCTTCAGATCTGAAGCTTGCCTTCACAAAAGCAATGAATGACACCACTGAAACTATGACTGAATAATTCACTCCCTGGTGAGATGGGAAAAAAACTTGCTTGTGAAAGTTGGAAGAAAACGGTATAAAGGTGTACAAGTGCAAAGCCTAGATTTCCATGCCTTTCCTTTTTGTCAATTGTTCCAGTGACAAGGACAAAAGCACCTGCCACAAGTAGAATATTCATACCTTGGTGACTCTAAGTGTGTGTATGTGCACTCACTGAAGGTGAACGACACCACAAATGGAGCCACCATGGAAAGTTGTGGAAGGCAATAAAATAGCGCTCTTGACACCGGTCAGCAAACGTTGAGCGCGTAGTGACAGCACAGCAACGGCATCTCCCGACTGAGAGCAGCATGAATCGATACAGTATTCTATTCATACATCAGTGGTATTATCACAGACAAAGACATTGGATTATTACACAAAGCTAAAGCAAGTGGTTTCATTTTAATAACATTAACGTTATTATGTTCTGCGTATTCATGGTCAATGAGTCTCTAATGTAGAAGTCCGAGTCAAGTCTCAAATCTTTCGTGACTCGAGTCGCCAAGTCTGCTGATAACTAGCTATTTACATCAATGACTCAATCTCCATACTTGCTGATGTGGACACAACCACAAAAAGGACTCTGATCCGTATAGTAAGTAGATTTAACACAGGTTTTGATAGCCGTTAGTGACAGTGTAATACACACATAATTGTGGCCATGGATGGGAATTGCAAAAATGCTATTGTGTTTTAGAATCCATGGTAACGGCCATAGAATTTTACACCACCTAATGGTGCCGGATGCTGACATTCAAAAGTGTAGGCTAGCCTTGGCCATGAGAATGAGAATTGAGATAGCAATTTACGTGTGCTGAGATTACGTCAGAGGTCCAGGTAGAATGATAGTCAATGTTTTTTTGATGTTGAGTTAACCAAATATGCAATAAAACCTTAGCGAAGTGCGCTAGCTACAATTTATTACACATTAGTAAAATAATTTAAAACAAATTGTTGGACATTGTAAAACTTTGATTTTAATAGCCATATCTGTCATGACTGAAGTGCACCCTGGCTGTTATAAATACAACCAGTATGATTGCAAACTAATTGAACTATTTTGCAAATTACAAATGTTCGTTGCCAGACACGAAAATTCAATCTTTCAAGACAGAAAGTATCTCAATACATTCAATACGTGACAGCAACCTTGTCGATGAAAAAAGTTAATTCTAATCAGCCAGGTGAAAGCATGAATAAAGCTGCACATATCACTCACCACACTTGTCCTCGTTTGTCAGCGGTGCCAAGCCACAGATGTTTCTGAGACAATTCTTTATTTATTAATTTTTTCCCAGACCTGTTGGCGGATTTAAATGAATTCTAGTGGAACCTCTGATTTTATGAATGTATCTTGTACTGATCATTACAAGTATTAGGGTTGGAGCATCATTATCACATACTGTAAATCTTAATATGATTAAGGTGCCTGTGAAGGATGAGCCTTCACCTATCTTTTAAAGTGCACATTGTTGGCTAGGAGTGCTAAGTGCCAAGTGACAAACCATTTTTAATTTGAATGGATGTTAATTGAATAAATGTAGGTTTTCCAAATGTGCAGGATATTTTTCACTGTGTTCAATTTGCAATTCTCAAGATGATCTATTCTACACCAACCATTTCATTTGACTGTGTTTGTAATTGAGTGTGATTGTGTGAATGCCAGGACCATCTTGACAAGGTAGTTGTAGGAACAGTGTATGGAGTGCTTTTGTGCTGGATTCTTTTTTAAATAAATAGTTTGTATTTTTGTGAAGAGGCTCCTTCTCTGTTATGGGCGGTGCATTGGCCAGCATCATCACAGTGCCATTTAAACTATTCATTATTCTTTCAAAGAATAGATAAGACACCTTTTGAATATGATTAATAGATATAATGCCAGCCTGGTAGCAAAAAACCATGACTTGACTAACCCGAATATGTGACTTGGACCATATGACTTGACACTTACTTGAGACTCGAATAAGGGTAACTTGGTCCCATCTCAGAATACAATATCACGGTCACAATATACAGTATATGTGTTTAAAAAATCATTAGACACATATAAATGTCTATATATTGTATAAGCAAGTTCCCGATTTAATTAAGAAACTTGTTATCACCACCCTTCATGCTGGCAAAGAGACACAGATTTGAATGTGTGTTCTACTTTTACCTTCTCTGCAGCTAGGAATTTGGAGGGCTTGAACGCTAAATGCAGGGTTTCATGGGTGTGCGGTTGTTCTAGAGGTATCAAGTGATTTACATTACAATGACAAAATCTATATTTTCTTCAATTTTACACGAGACAGACAGTGACGCATTATTGTCTTATCCCTGCTGCCTCGTTTTACCGGAATAGTTGCGGGAAGGAGAAAAAGAAATGCATTATGACAGATTGTAGTTTCAGTGAGCTGAACAAGATACAATTTTATCTGGATATAAGAAATATTTATTATTTCTTAAATATATAAGAAAAATGTATATCCCATAAAATTCCCCTTTATGAGGTTACACATCATATAAAGTGAGACTGAAATAGCTCTTCAGAATCTTTAGACGACAGTGTACTTATCTAACAAACAGGATTTGATGTGCACATTTCAATAGATAGCGTTTTTACCCCCAGGTTTAGTGGTGAAATTTTGGGGTACGGCCCACAGTCATTACAGGTTTTGATTTATGTTTGCGTGGAGTAACAATCTTAGCCGAGTTATTTTCTTCTCTTTCAGGTTATCTGGGATGAATATGCCGTCACCCATTGTCAGCAACAAGAACTGGCTGAGACTTCACTTTGTAACTGACAGCAACCACCGATACAGAGGTTTCAGTGCTCATTACCAAGGTAAGCCTCAGTTTGAACCATTATGAAATATTTATTGTGTTTTTGCCCAACAAACATAACTCCTCAGATGGCAATGTTAGATCATTAAAGGCAGGCTGTCTGGAAGACTACACTAATGCAGTAAGATGCTGTGAAAGTTTGAGCTGGGTCAGAGGAAGCCAGCGACACCTGTCTGAAAGTTTTCAGTGTTTGTTTGCTTCCATGACACATCTGCATTTGTAGGTTCACTGATTAGCATTTTACATTTGATACTCTGCTTTCGCTATCTATCATTGTACTTTCTTTGATCTTTACTCAATTAAGGCAATAAGAGACAGGTATTTCTTTTCTCAAAATAAAACAAAACCTGACTTGAAAATGGTCCAATAGTCAGTTCTGAAAATAAGAGAATGCATATAGCCTACAGAAATAATATTTCAATATTTCAAAAAAATTACAATATTTCCTCCATTTGAATTCTGTAAATTTCCAAATCTTATGCAATGATCCTTTTAAAGCATTGCCCTGTGTAAACATTCCCAAGTCCATAAGAAGAAAAAGTGTTTTTGTTTTCAAAACATGCATGCCACTTTCAAACTAACCCTGGTTCAACAACAAATCACTTTTAACTTTTGAAATACCTGTCTCTTTTTCCCTCATATTTAAAAAAAAAAAAAGCTAAATGTGATCAGGCTACAAAAGCTCATTCAGAAACATGTACCAACATGTGCCTTGCTGTGTGTTGTGTTTGTGGATTCACTCTGACACACATTTGCCATAAACCTAAATTGATGTTTTCCATGGTGATTCAAATATTACTCCCTGGAAGCTTTGGGTGAAATATGAAGGTTTGCCTACCCTTACAAACTGTAGCTGCACAAATAAAGGAAATGTATTATTTAGGAGATGTTGGACAAGTTTGTACTCTCTGGTCGCATACGATACTGTTTTTTTCTTGATTAAACTGTAGACAGAAAAACATATAATATAAGCTTTGTGTTCGTGTATGAATTTTACTAATGGACCACAAGAGTATAGTTTATTTGAGAACAGTGTATTGATGATTTAAAAATGTAAATGAAAAACAAAAAATGTAGAGATGCACCTGATTGCAGACAACAATCATAAATACAATATCATACACGGAATTATCCCTACGCATCAGTACAATGTCAACACGGTATACGTTATCAAAGATACAGTAATGTAATTACAGACAACATGGCCAGCTACCATACAGCAAGCATACAATGGCCCACTAGGGGCCTGCCATTGGCATAGCTGTTGGTCCTCCAGCATTTTGCAAATTAGCACAATAGCGGTCTCCTAGGGGACAATCAGGGCGAGCTAGTCCAGATGGCACTGATAAGAGAAAGCTTAGATAGTTAGCGAGTGGTCCTGTTGTTAGCGGACCACTGTAGAGCTTATTTGCAATATGCCAGCGTGCCAACAATAGTTTCTCATTGGGTATATTCCCTGCCAATACCAAAGCTTACTTCAGACCCTGTACAGTTAATGGTAACTTAACATACAGATTAATGTGTATAAAAGTGAAGCTAGCTGACTTTAGCTAGGCCTGTTATCCTTTTAGGGATTTATATCATGAAGATCAGGCCTAGCTAGATAGCCAAATAATTTAGAAAAATATAATTGTTTTAATCTAGCCACATTAAATGTATGGATGTATTAACATAGCTTTCTGTATTTGAATTCAGCTCACTACAGAGCTAGTGGAGGCAAAATATGGAGGTAAGGAAGCAATGAAGTTATATTCATGACAATACACAGCCTCCAGCTAAAATAAGAAGGATTTTTAATCCTTGCACAATTAACTGATAATTAACTGAAATGTCCAAATAAATATAAACAACTTATAACATTGGTAAAGACAGCAGATAGCTAACTGCCACTCCAGAAGGACATTACAGTGTTGTATTAAGTAGCTTAGCTAGATAGCCAGCCTACTTGTCAAGCTTTGCTTTATTTCTCAACTGCTTCTTGTTTGCCCAGCTGTGGTATATAGTGCTCTGGTGGAAAGATAACATCAAATTAATTTACTTATTAAAATTATATTTTTAATGAAATACTGTCCTTGACATTTTTTTAATAAAAGCAATATGGCACAAAAGGCTGTGGTATATTGTCAATATAGTCACGGCTAATGGGTTTCCTCTTGGGCCTTATTGCTTAAATATAACACATTTGCATTAATTATATGACCGTATGCTGCTGCTTAAATTCCTAGCTGAGTAATTCATCACTATCACATCATTGCCAGTGTCACCCACTGTCTTTGTGCTTGACAACTTCCAACACAGTTAGATTCATGCAACGCTCAGACCTTCTATCCAGGTGGTGTTCTTGGTAGTCAAAGTTTCCTTCAACTGTCTGTTATGCAATTGAATGTCCAAAACCTTAAGAAAGATGAAACATGAAGGAAATGGTCAGCATTTTTTTCTAAACTAGCAGCGATGAAGGGTCCATCTGCAGCCTGGTGCGGATTAAGATCACATGTGGTCAACCTATAACTCCCATTTTTGTCAAAACTTTAATTTGGTAAGAGACATGTGGCAACAGTGTTGTCAAAGTGATTAGTCCAGTATATTGGAGTTGAAGAGCCACAATATACTGTTGGTGCAATCGGCACAGAGTTTTGGAAATTATGTTCGGGCTACCTTCATCCTCTTTCTGCAAAGCAATAATTCTCCGGTGAAATATGGAATGGAACTGCTTACACAGTGACTGAGATGGGATCACCGCAAAATTAGCGATCAAACGTCCAACCTTTGTCCAACCAAAGGGGAACCTGACCTGCCATTTTCCTATGGTGTCATTGCAAAAGTTCACAGACACTGAATTTGGTCACAGACACTTGAATTGTAAACTAGGCCTGAGTCATCCACACATGGGATCAGCTTTCATTTATTATTGTCGTGGAAATTAAAACTCAGTAGGATCAGAGAGAATTTCTTTAAACAGTATTAAAGTTTTAATTACGAACAGCTGCACGGAGACCCGTGTCACGCAGGACAGCGAATCTCCCGCCTTCAAATTCAAATGGATATATATATCCAACACAACGGAAGGGGAGGGAACAATCACAAGGGGGAAGTAACAGGGCGTTAACTTACAGGTAATTGGAGCTATGGACCAACATGAAGATATAACAGGTTGTTAGAACAGCCCTCCAAGGGTCTTAAACCAATGGGAAGGAGGTTTCCTGCCGTGGGGGAAACGTCACAAAGGAACAGATGTTCCTTTGAAGTTGTGGCGCGAAAAGCCTGCCTCTGACCGGATCACTCCAAACTGCAGTGTCCCACTGAGTTAATTAGTGTCTGCATCTCCCGTGGATGTTCTAGCCTTACAACTTAATACAAAAAAAATTTCTTCCTCCACATTATCAATGAGCTCTGTAAGTATTACAGTTTTTGATTACTAAAAAAAAGAAAGTATCACTCGAGCTGAAATAGGACGTTTAAAATAAAACTCTCTAGTAAAATATGAATTATGTATAATTTGTTGGGTTCATAGAGTTATATGTGATCATCACATTTTTCCCCATTTAAGCTTTTTACTTTGCTTGTATCAAAACTAACTTTACCAAAAAGGAGATGATCATTACGGAAGCATAAGCTGATGGGTGGCAAAGCAACATTTCTGATTTGTTTTGTGAGAGCGATACTAAATGTGATCTTAACCAGTTTATCAACCACTACAATTTGGTTGTTAACTAATTATATTTAACAAAATTGCATCACTCCCCACAGTGCAGTGAACACTCCCTATGGTCTGGATTCTGATCTTGACCTTGCCAGTGTCAACCATGGTTGGCAGCAAATAATTGGCTGTAGCGTCACCCAGGGAGAGGGCTTCTATAAGCAGGCCTGTCCTCATCTCATCGTGCACAAGGATTTCCACCGGTCAATCAGGCACCAACAGTCTGCCGATGGCATCTGTGCACAAAGTGTAGTCCTTCAAAGCAATGACCATTTAGCTTAGCTGGTCGACTGCTGAGTGAAAAGAAACGGCAGCCTGCAGCATGCACTTCAGAGGACACATATACTGCTGTATTGTTTGCTCTCCCAAATTTAGGACGTGGCAGTGTTGAGACAGGCCTACAACTACATTATCTCCCCTTGGCTCCACTCTCCATATATCCCAGTCATGCAGTGGTGCAAGTAGAATTTAACATAACATAACATGCCTGTCAGTTTTGTATTTTTGAACGTCATGGGCTCGTTGTGCTTCAATTGAGATATCCAAGGATTCTATCTAGGCTTTTGATTCTTTAAGGCACATGTCAAACTCAAGGCCCGCGGACCAAATACGGCCCATTGCTACATTTCATGCGGCATTTTTCATCATAGTTTCCATTCGAGTGCAAGATCCTGGCAGGTGACAATCAAAGCTTCAGCCTACCATTAGCTTCAGTTACCATTAAAAATGTTGAAAAAAAGGAAAGTAGATGTGGAGGGTGTTATGTACTGCATAATATAAAGGCGCTACATAATGTGACTATGTTACGTTGGAGAATGTATACATATAGGTGTAGTGTGATGCACATTGATACGATTGGCAATTGACCCCTCAAGTTCATATCAGTAAAGACACAGTCCTATTGGAAAGCCTGGTTTCTGATTTATTACAGTGCTGAATGTTGTAAAAGGTTTGAATGACAAACACAACAACTGGCGATGATAGTGGAAATAAACCTGGAGTGCATAGTTTAACATAGTTTAAAGAGTGAAGAAAAGTGGAAATTTCTTCTGGGGATCTCAATTTCTGAACATTAATTAAAAATTTGAATAACTTGGATTGACAAGATTATACTCCACTGAGTTAATACTTGGTAGAAGCACACTTTACTTGAATTACAGCTATGAGTCTGTTTGGATATGTCTCTACCAGCTTTGCACATCTACAGTAGATTGGGCAACGTTTGCACATTCAAGTCATTCCACAGGTTTTCAATGGGGTTTAGGTCAGGGCTCTGACTAGGCCATTAAAGGACATTCACCTCTTTTTTTGTCACTCCACTGTTGTTTTAGCTGTGTGATTTGGGTCATTGTCATGCTGAAAGGTGAACTTCCTACCCAATTTCAACTTTCTTGCAGAGGGCAGCAGGTTTTCCTCAAGAATTTTTCTGTATTTTACTCCATCCACTTTCCCTTCTATCCTGACAAGTGTCTCATTCCCTGCTGATGAGAAACACCCCCAAAAGAGAATGCTGCCACCACCATGCTTTACAGTAGAGATGGAGTTCTTTAGGTGATGTGCTGTATTGGGTTTTTTCCAAACGTAACATTTTCAATTTAGGCCAAAACATTCTATGTTGCTTTCATCTGAATACAACACTTTTTCCACAGTGTTTTTTTCATACTTCAAACTTGACGGAATGTGGACCTTTTTGAGTTCTGACTTCCATTGTGCCACCCTACCATATAGACCAGAATTATGGAGATATTTCTGTATTGTTGACACATGCACACATTGGCCATTATTTGCTATAAAGTCCTGTAGCTCCTTCGTACTTGCCATTAGCCTCTTGGTGGCTTCTCTGATCAGTCTCTTTCTTGCTCGGTCATGCAGCTTGGACGGACGGCGTAATCGAGGCAAGGTCCTAGTGGTGCCATGCACCTTCCACTTCTTAATTATGGTTTGACCATGCTCCAAGGGATATTTCAGGGCTTTGAAATCTTTCTATACCCATTTCCTGATATTTCCCTTTCCACAACTTTATCCCGGAGTTCTCTTGAAATCTCCTTGTTGCTCATGGTGGATTCTTTACTCAGCACTACCCAGCAGTGGAGTCCTCTAGGAACAGCTGATCTGAACTACAATTGAACACAGGTGGAGGCCAATTAGCTTGGTGTGTGATCTGGAAGGTGATTGGTAACCCCTGAGCTAGTTTAAAATTGGTATGACTTATCAATCCAAGTTATTATAGGTTTATACTTTGAATTAATGTTCAGAATTTTTTTGCATTTTTTTCACTTGGAAGTTGTAGGGTAAAATGTGTAAAAAAAAAAACCTGATTTAATATGTTTTAATTTCTTGAATAACTTCAATGACTTCAAAGGGGCACTGTATATGGCCCTTCAAGGGTTCACAAAAGTGCCAATTTGGCCAGGGCTTAAAGAGGTTCCATCATATGTCAAGTCTCCAAAAAGTAGAAAATGGAGCTAGAAAATAACTTTAATGTATGCACATAATGGATCATAGTAACAAACACATTCAGTGAAAGTGGTTTGTATTGATATTCACATAGATACAACTAATGAGGGTTGCACCTGTAGTGAATTTTAAAAAAAAGTATATCGTCACGTTTTAATGTCTGTTACTGTACTTTTCCCTATCCCATATGGGATACAACTACTGTACAACCCACAGTGACGTGGATAGAATTGCCAGCTACATTCGCCAAAATCAATGCTTTACTTTTAGATTATATGTACTATGACTGTATATGCTGTATTATGAGCATAGCTATTTAGACTAACACAATTGTATCGTAAATTAAAAAAAATCATGGCTCATCTTTACACTTACAAACACATAGGCTACACATTATATTAATATCCTCACCCCTAATGTATGCTACAATTCGAAAGATGTGATATCTCAACAAAAATGTCAATATTTTAAAGTTTTAAAAAAAGTTACTCAAATATACAAAGTATATTACTCTCTGTACCTCTGTAAAATACCCATAGTTTAGTTGTACCATGGCATAATTTTAATAACAATAATTTTGTATGCAGACCAAAGTTAGGATTTTTTTTCTTGAAAATGTTTTTGTTGAGATACCACATACAGTAGAATGGCTTCCAAGTGTGGATGTGTTCATGATGAATGTCACATTTTTCTTCATCACCTGACTGAGTTTCAAAATGAATGTAGAATCTGCATTAATTATAACTGGGGAGAAAAAAAATCCACTTTTATTTCCACAAGGTAATACTGAAGATGAGATGCTGTTGAAAGAAATGTCAATGACCAGGGCTGCCAGATTTGCAGATGTGTTACATTCATGTTTGACCTCTGGTTGACAGGACAGAGGCATCGTATGCAGCATGTTTTTCTGCCAAATAAATAAATCACTCTGTGTCCTCTTTAGTAAAGAATTTTACAGATTTTGATTGACAGAGTTTGATATCTGAAGCCTGAACGAGTTCGAACAAAATGAAGGAGAAATATAATCGCATGACATTACTCATGGAGCGCACCAGGGTTCATTGACCACCATTGTGCAGTACTTAGCAGTGGCCTACCATGGGATCTACAACCAGGCCTTCAGTAACCTTACCTTTTAAACAGCTTTCATTTAATTTGCTTGATTAATAAGCATGCTGATTATAAGCAAGTGATCACAAAGCTTTCTCTTAATTGTGTCTGTCGTTGTAAGTGTTCTCTTTTTTTAAGTCCTATTAAAGAATGTAAATGGCAATAAAGGGTTTAATTGAATACAAATCAATTTAATCATTTGAAAGAATAGGCCACATTTTCAAAATAAAACCCTCTGTGAACTGTAGAGCGCACTAGCTTTGAGCAATGCACAATAAAGCCAACTTTTTCATGACTATTAAAGCCCAGCAAACTTTGATGCTTTTTTATGACAATTAAACTTTCTGATCTTCACAGATCAGATTAATGGATATTTATGATGTCAATATTCCTTCTGGTACAGAGAACGAAGAGTTCCCTACATTTATCCAGAAGTTCAGATAATCTGTACATCATAATTGTGTGATGTTTTAAAAAAGTGACCACACCAAAATTTGCTATATTTATTGTTATTGATTATTTAACTAATTACTTGTTTCATTGATAACAAGGAATGTAAACGGAAGCAGGTTGAGTGTAATCATTGGATCAAAGGTAAGATTATTAAAAGCCCAGTCCTAGATCCCATGGAACACTACTGGTATTTACCAACAGGACTTCAGAAGAAATCGGCAGGATTGTGGCACTTCATGAACAGAAATAGAACTTAATTAAGCCAGAGCCACCAGGCTTTAATGACATATTCCAAAACCTGAGCAGTTTAGGATCAAAGTATAACTTAGCATAACCTATTTAGAGAAGACTTAACAAAAAACAGCTCGAAACCAGAAAATCTGTTATGCATCCTTCAAGAAATGCAGCAAAGTGCAACATAATTTAGCATTCTATTGAAAATGAATTCCACACTTCTGCTGGGGGGCATGGCAAACACCTTCTCGTGGTGCCTCCCGTCAGTAAATTATGACCCCTAGTCATAAGAGAAACCGAGTTTGCCAATTAAGGGCCCTCACCCGGGCTGGTGCTCGGCAGCAGTCGGGGAGGAGAGCTGGTGGGGCTTGCTCCACTGGCCTCCAACCCAGAATACTGCAGCTGAACACCCGCGGGCTCACCGCCAGTAAGATCAGTGTCATCGAAAAGCTGGCCTATACCTTCAAGGCCCTCGTCATCCTCCTCCAGGAAACCCACTGCGTTTCAGCAGACAAGCTAGTGCTACAAAATTTCGCACTAGCTGGGTCTATCCTGAGCAGGAAGTATGGCCTCGCCACGTTTGTCCACTCTAAAGGTTGAGTTGGACTCTCAATCTCCAGCTGACTCGGAGATTGAGTGGTTGTGCGTGGGCGTTGCCGGTTTAAAAATCGTAAACGATCTACAAGCCTCCTCACTCGCGATTCACGCCAGCGTCTGTCCCGGTGTTCCCTCACCCCTGTCTTTATGTTGGCGACTTCAATTGCCAGCATGAAGACTGGGGGTACAACACTAACACACCCGACGGAGAGAACCTGGCTGGCTGGGCAGCCAACAACTGCCTGACCTTGTTACATGATCCCAAGGGTCCAGCCAGTTTTCTCTCCGGACGCTGGAATACTGGGACTAATCCAGACCTGGCTTTTCGCGAGTGTCGGCGTAGACAACCAGCTCCCTGACAGACGTGTGCTCGAAATTTCCCACGGTCCCAACATCGACCATCGCTGATAACCGTACCCAAACTTGTGGACATTGTCCCGAGTGAGCGGTGAAGCGATGGAATTTCCCGAAAGGCCAACTGGAAACGCTTCCGCCTCCTCACCAACAAATCCACGAGGCATCTTCCATCGCCTAATACCAACAGTGTGGATGAGGCATACCAGGACTTCTGCAGTGTGCTAGTGAAAGCGGCCAAAAATCCATCCCACGTGGACGTCGCAATAGCTACAAACCATGCTGGGATGCGGTGTGAGAATCTTTACTGCGCCTTCCTCCGGGCTCCTGCAGGAACCGAGTCAAGCAGGGCTGCTACAGCCCTGTTGTCAAGACTCGGTCGGAGGAGACAAGAGCGCTGGGAGGAGGCTGTCAATACCATCGACTTCTCACACTCCAGCCGCAAGGCATGGAGTATCCTGAACAACCTCACTGGCAGGTCAAGACACTCCCCTCGTCACTGCCCCATTTCTGCAAATAAAATCGCATCTCAATTTGTGAAAAATGGGGTATACGAGGGGTAAAGACCGCGAGTCATCACGACTCGTGGCAAAAGAAGTGTCTGACCTCTGGGGCCCCAACACCTAGTAGCGACAACATCTCCGGTGAATTCACACCGGAGGAGTTCGCTACTGCCCTCCAGCACATAAAGCCAGGAAAAGCTCCGGGCCCTGACTCCATCTGCCCGGAGCTTATACTCCATGCTGCACCTGCTCTGAAGTCCTGGTTAAGAGCTTTCCTCTCTTCCTGCGCCAACTGAAGATCCCCAAAATCTGGAGAAGAGCCCTAGTTGTCGCGATCCCGAGCCGAATAAGCCTGAAGGGGACCCTAAGAGCTACCGTCCCATCTCTTTGCTCTGCATCCCTTCAAGATCCTTGAGCGTCTTATCTACGCCCGCGTCCGAACCGATTGTTGACCCACTGCTCCCGGGAGCAGGCTGGGTTCCGGCGGGAGATCGACCGTAGACCAAGTCACTTTGTTGACCCAAGACATCGAGGACAGCTTCTCGGCCAAAAAGAAGGCTGGAGCCGTTTTTGTCGATCTGACGGCTGCCTACGATACCGTATGGCATCGCGGCCTCACCTGCAAGCTGCTCCGCCTGCTGCCGGACAGGCACATGGTCAGAATGATCATGGAGCTTGTCCGAAATCGCAGCTTCACCCTCACCACCGGTAGCGGACAGCCCAGTAGGTTACGACGCCTCAAGAACGGCGTCCCCCAGGGATCGGTCCTGGCCCCCCTCCTCTATAACATCTACACCTATGACTTGCCTGACACAGTCTCGCGGAAGTATGCCTACGCAGATGACCTCGCGTTGGTGTACTCTGCTGGAGACTGGCAGTCATTGGAGGGGACATTAGGCCAGGATATGAAGACACTAGTGGCATACCTCCAGAAATGGAGATTGAAGCTCAGCGAGGCAAAGACGGTGTCGGCAGCCTTCCATCTTTACAACAAGGAGGCCAAACGTGAGCTCCGAGTAAATATCGGCGCGAATACCCTGCCATGTTGCGCTGAGCCAACGTACCTCGGCGTGACACTGGACAGGTCGCTCACGTTTCGCCGACACCTCGCGTCACTGCGCAAGAAGCTAACATCTCGTGTGGCATTGATGAGGCGACTAGTCGGGTCAGGCTGGGGCGCCGGGGCAAGAACACTGCGTCACGGCTGCCCTGGCCCTTGTCTACTCGACTAGTGAGTACTGCGCGCCAGTATGGTGTCGCAGTGCTCACACACCCGCCTCATCGATACGCCTATCAACGAAGCATTGCGCATTGTGACAGGATGCCTCGTCCCACTCCTGTGGACAACCTCTCCATCCTTGCAGGCATCCAGCCCGCTGGGCTTCGCCGTGCGGGGAGCCATAGCACGTCTCGCATGCCGGGCCATGGAGCCAAACCATCTGCTTCATGAAAGGCTCACTCTAACAGCTGAGCCTCCCGGCGCCTCAAGTCGAGACACCCATTTGTGCCTGCCGCCGCGGGAACTCCTGCAGCAATGCAGCGACCTTAATATCAGTGCGGCACGGTGGGTGGATTACACCTGGAGCACGGAGTGGGAGAAAAACACCTCTAGACTCCGTGACTTCATCCCAGACGTCGGTCCTCCCCCATCGGGGTGGACCTGCCCGACTGGCGTGGGTGAGGCTTAACCGCCTCCCGGACTGGCGTCGGGCGTTTCTGCTCATCGATGCACAGATGGGGCTTGGCCTCCTGCGCGGCCTGCGAGTGTGGCGCAGAGGAACAAACCGCAGACCATGTCATCTTGATTGCCCGATTTATCGGGCACCCAATGGGATCCATGGTCTGTCGGTTTTGGATGACGACACGGTGACATGGCTGCTGGAGGTGTGCCCGAAATATAGCCTGGGTGAACCCCCCCTAGGCTTGAGGTGGTAAAAGGATAGCCCCTCGGCCCCGAGCCTAGGGGAGCAGGAAAATAATATACCCAAACGACGAAGAAGAAGCTGATGATGAAATGAGACATTGGCCGAGGGATTTCTGCTAAAGTTGGGTTGAGAGGTGGCTGGAACAGGGGTTAAAAAGCCATTGGATTTAGCGCCAATGTTTCCACAGTTTGATGTGCAGTGATGTTAGCAGGCTTTGTGGAATTAGCGCCAATGTTTCGGCAGTTTGAGGTGCAGTGATGTTAGCGGGCTTTATGGACTTAGCACCAATGTTTCTTCAGTTTGAGGTGCAGTGATGTTAGTGGACTTTATGGACTTTATGGGCTGGGGGAGGAGAGGTTCCAGACATAATTTCGAGTTCTGAATTCCTTTTAATCTTTCACTTAATCTGTGCATTGCTATGTTAAAAATCGACACTGTTTGTATTAAATATATTGTAAATTGCTCTGGATAAGAGCATCTGCTAAATGCTTAAAATGTAAAATGAATAATGGACCTCTGACAGCATCCTGTGTATGTTTCACTGTTATCTGCCATTGGATACAGTTTAATTCAGTTTGTTTCCATCTGTATGTTTTCAAGTTTACAAGTTTACATTTGATCCTAAAAGACTTTGATGAAATACAACTTAAGACTTTTTTCAAAAATGAACACATTCTAATTTTCCTCATCCCATAAAATACTCCCATCTTAACTTTACAGTTAGCTGTATTTAATTCCATCTGCCAGGTGTCTAACCACGCCTGGAAGTTGTTTAAATAATCTTGGATTACTTTAGTTGATTCCAAGCTGTTTGCTCAATGTCCTCTAAAACATTCTCTACATTGGATGTACTTATATTCATACTTGTAATCCCTTCTCTGGTAAAAGCTCTCAATATAGTAGCTGTTTAGGATATCAACAATATCCATATTATTGTAAAGCAAAGCAACATTCTTATTCATAAGGCACTTAACCTCTTCCTTAACCTTCCCTTTTCTACTGAAATTATGTTCTACTGTACTTGGGATTACTTTTTACCATCATTTTCATTTCAAAGAGCCTTTTAGCTACCCTTATTTATTTGTAGCCTTAGCATGCATGTTAAAATAATCGACATTATTTCTCTCCAAAGTGATTTTTTTATATACTCTATACAGTCTCTTCTTTTGTCTCAAAACCCCCCCATAAATATTTATTAATTTACTGTGAGGACTGCTTTTTCAGCTGAGTAACAAACTGCATCAGAATTTGCTGTAATTTGCTCAATCTGAAAACTCATCTTCACACTTACCCTGTCCTGACAGACTCCCCAATTAGTACAAGGGTAATTGACGTTGCCCATTATTAAAGGTGGTGGCCTAAGGCGTACTCCTATATTAAGGCCCTTGTCATATTCTCCCAGCAGGCTAACCCAGATGTCCTCACAAAGAATGACATTTCCTGCACATTTACATTTAATTTAACATAAAGGGCCACACCCCCATCTCTTTTATTGGTTCTATCCTTCCTGATCAATTTGTGCCCCACTACATTGTACCAGCCCCCTGTTGGCACTTGAGTCAGGTGGTAGCTACAGGTACAAGTTCATACAGCTATTAAAGCCATGTTGACATTTAAAACCCATGACATAGTCAATGACATAGTGAAGGTTACATGGGAGGAGTGAATTATTATCACATGGCTTTTTCCTCTGATGGAAAAAAATAAATTTAAAATAAAAACAGGCTTGTGAATAGGAGACTGACTCGTGACGTTAAATAATCAGGCACACAGGACTGAAAAGAATTACAGTAATCTATCCTTGACACGATAGAGACATGGATAAGATACAAGGGACCGCTGCCGAGGAGATAAGAATGCAATTTAACAACGATGTGAAGATGTTACAGAGATTATCTGAGCGATAATAACATAAGTGTGAAATGAAAGGTCGGATAAAAAATTAAAAAAATGCACAGGTTTTGACTGCTCTAAAGGTAGGTCTGCTTTGATGTGGTAACCAGCATCTAGGGTTAAAAAAGTATTGACATAGTTTTATCTACTGACCTGGTTATCTGAAAACCTTTCCAGTTTTGCTTTGGTCTATGAAACTAATACAGTTTCATAGATACTGTATACATATCTGTTAAGAAAAGCATCTGCATCTAAAATGGCTTACTGCCATGGTGTTACATAAAAATATTAAAATCAGCAAAGAACTATTTTACAGTATCTACAATAACTACACAATGCAATGTGTAATACAAAACATAAAATGGTATAATACAATTGGCAACTTACTAAGGATAATAATGAGTTGGAGCTAACTGGAAAAACCCATGTTATACAACAGGAGACAAAAAGGTTACTTATTTGAACAGAATCACAGGCTATTACTTACATGGCAAGAGATAATTAGTGGTAATTACATTGTCTACTATTCCATTTTAAAATCAACCCTTGGTTCCCTTGTGCAGACTCACTGGAGGGAACCATTGGTATGTAGCTACAGTACCCTTCCAAATTACTCACACCCTTGATTAGGATGAGAAAAGAAGGAAGAATATAATGAACAATGCAGGTAATGGGCTTTGTTGTATGACAAACAAATTGTAAAATTTTATTATTTTATACTACATTCATTATATACTACAGTCAACAAGAGAATCTAATTTTCTCCCAAATGATATGTCACAATTATTCACACCCATGCTTTCTGTACTTTGTGTACCATGTCATTACTAGGGTAACACTACGGAGTCATCTTCTATTGTGTGCTACCATATTTGAGAATTAACCTTCTTGCTTCTTGGCTAATTTACAACAAGGAGGTGTATTAATTTTTCTTTCACATTTATTACACTCCCAAATAAATGTAAGTGTTTTGTTTTTCAATTTGGTCAGTTCAGCAATTACCAAAATTGATTGGAAAAATGTATTTACATTGTAACCCTTGTATAAAGATCTTTGTCAAAGTATTATCTGAAACCTCTTAAATGAAAACATTTGACATTTTCTGTTGTCCTATTCTCTTTTTTAATACACAATTAAAATCACATAATTACATTATGCAATTGTTTAGCTAACTAGTTATCAAATAGCTCAGCACTTTGCATGTTGTTAATGTAATGTTAAAGTTCCTGATATATCTATAATCTGTGAGTATTGTGGTGTGGTAGTAGTGTGGTATAATGGTTAGGGAGCTGGGCTTGTAACGTTAAGGTTGCAGGTTCAATCCCCAGGTGGGACACTGCCGTTGTACCCTTGAGCAAGGTACTTAACCTGAATTGCTTCAGTTAATATCCAGCTGTATAAATGGATTGTAAAGAAATGTAAACTGTAAGTCGCTCTGGATAAGAGCGTCTGCTAAATGCCTGTAATGTAAATAAATAGCCTCTCATTTAGCTGCAAAAACAGGCTAGTTAGCAGCTAAACTTGTTAGTTAGATAAGGTTAGCTTGTATGAGTATTCTGAAGATTTCACAGGGAGATTGAGTTGTTGTTGTTGTTTTTAAATCCCTCTCTGGTAATGTACTAAAGAAAATTCACGTATACTGGAAATACTTTACTCATGGAATTTACCTTGAGGAAATGGAGGCCATTGACTAAGTCCTATATTTTTACCCAGGTAGATATTAGATAAAATTATTATAGCTTTAAGGCAAATATTTAGACTATTTAGCTAATTAGATTAGCTAGTTTGTTAGTTAGCTGGTAAGGTGATTAGTATAGTGGCCTCAATACAGCTTTAAATGTATGAACTGTAGCATCATTACGAAAACATGTGTGTGCGTGTGTGTGTGCGTGTGTGCATGTGTAAAAGTACTACGTGTTAAAGTCATGTTTCACTGGCAAGCAAGCCATTATTACAATTATTACACCATTCCACCTACGGGATTGGGGATACAACTGACAAAGCCATATATTTTTTGTCAGATGTGAATTGGTAGTTGGCAAAAAAAAGTAAAGTTTCAGAAACATATATACTAACCTCTGCCGCACAAGCTGTCACAATATCATACATTCTCTGTGTAGATATGGTTCATGGTGGAACATCAGTTGAAAGTATGGAAGAAATGTAACACATCTCTCAGGGTTTGCTGGAATAAAAATCTTGAATAATGCACATTTATGTGATCTAGTTCAGAATGTAGGTACGAACCTGCTCAGTTCACACAAGTGCCTTGCAATGACTGTTAAAAATAATCCAGCTCCAGAAAACTTAACCCAACATGGACACAACTTATAGCAGTGCTATCCTGGTTATCAAAATAACATTTAAAAATGTCAATACATTGGAAGAGATTATAAAAACACATTGGAATCGGTTACACTTAAAATTGTTTCATGCATGCATCTAATTCTGGACACTGTTCACAATTTTTTTTTGTAGTTGTTGTTTTCATGGAAATTTGTATGTTTGTGAAACTGAAAATGTTTTTGTTGCTCACATTTTGTTTCATTTGAACATTTAACGTTCTACCAAGCATAGCTTTCGATGAAAACAGTGGCTACAGCCAATACAATACCTTCAATACATCTATTTTCTATTATACAGGTAACATCATTGTCCAATTTTGCAAAAACGTTGTTTTAGGAAGACGACCATATTGCATATGCATATATCTGCATTTCTCCCAGTACAATGTAAGCATGGAAAGTAAGGGTGGGCAAACATTCAATATTCATCCATCTTCATCTTCATGTTCATGTTCAGAAAGATGCAAAAGATATGGTATTACTCCCGTTTGATCAGAATGTGTCTTTACCTGTACCAATATATGTGACAGAATGCACTAGGAAGGACGCTTTGCGTTATCCAGAGTATTGACACTTTACCCCATCCCCCTGGTCAGCAGCTTCCATGTACCTTTTCTACTTCCGCCTGATGTATTTCTTCCTTGTTATAATTTGTTTTAAATGAGGGGGCCTCCTGGGTATTGTAGTAGTAAGAACGTCCGACGCTGCCCACTGCGACTGGGGTTAAATTCCACTAGGTCGCGCCAGTTTCGGCTCTGCCTGGGAGTGTCACTAGGGGGGCGGCAATTGGCTGTCTGCCCCAGGGAGGGGGGAGGGAAGCCAATACGAGCTTGCTGTGTATAAGAGTGGCCTTGTGTGCACACCAGAGTTATGGTGACGGCTTGGCGGGTTCCGGCTCGGAGGAGGCGGTGCTCAGCTGCATGTCACTGCCAGTTTTGGGACTATGGGGCAGCAAGCTCTCTATATGAGGGAGGGGATAATTGACATGAAAAAGAGGGTATAATTGGCTACTAAATTGGGAGAAAAATTAGGGGAAAAAGCAGAAAGAGAAAATAGAAAAAAAATTACAAATAAAAGAAGAGAGGCATCTCTGTGATGTTGGAGAGCTGCAGCCCTCAGATTATCTCTCCATACAGCAGATGGGAGTGTGGGGGTTAGGGGGTGGGGTTTTGGAGAGGTGCCTTGGCGGCTGCAGACGTCACAATCTCAGAGGAGGCTTCAGTAGAAATTCTATTTTAGTTACTAAATTCCTTTCATCATCACAATCTCATCACATCTGAAGCCTCGGGTGTCTGCTGATGAAACGGAAACTACTCATTAAGGATGTGATGACAACAGAAGCATGATTTTGAGGTGTTTTAATTTTATTTGTAGCGGGATTTTTTTGTTCCGTTTCTTTTGATTATCAGTATGTTCACTAGATGACGGACCATCTAAAAAAAAAGAGGAAAATTACAAAATGCAAAAGGAAAGCATTGCTTGTGATGTTTTCAGATATTCTGAATGTTATCACATCTGTAAAACCATTACTATTATTATTATTATTATTATGCTTGTCATTAATTTTGCAGGGCTTCTGTTTGACTGAGATATGGGGTTTTATATAGAGTATCATGGAGTAGATGCTGCCCTGTTCTCTACAGTAACAGCTCTGTGCGTTGTCATTGCCAAACAGCTGTGTGACAAATCACCCACCCTGTGGCTAAGATCCTCAGTAGACAGTAGTCTGCCCTGTAGACCCCACAGAGGGTTCAGGTTAAGATTGATCCATATCAGACATCCATCCCAAAACCCCAATGTTGAAGAATGAACAGAAGCTCTGTAAACTATATATTACTGTATTAATATACCTTCTTCCCCCCCCCCCATTTAGCTTGCCTGTTTCTTTACATATACATGCATTTTTTACTTTGTTCCAGAAATACTTTATTATTATTCATATGCTTGATTATGAATTTATTTTCAATGCAAAATCGTTTATTTAAAACCTGTTTCACCTGATTTCATGTTTTTGTTTTTCCTTAACTAGTGAAAAGGTCCGTAGACTTTAAATCTAGAGGAGTAAAATTATTCCCAGGCAAAGACAACAGCAACAAGGTTTCTATCTGTGAGTCTACCCTTTGTTACTTTTTTATGGTGATTTTTCTGTGCTGTGCTGTGCTGTCTGTGTTGTTTTAGCTTTACGATTATTTTTTTCCATAACCTTATTTGGACATTATGACCTGCTGGTGTTTGCTTGCATGTTCAGTTCCCACCATTCCCAATTATCGGCCTCTTCTCAACACCGAGATTAGATGTCAATGTGCTACCACAGTTCAGATGAAGTGTTGACTCGTCTGAAGGGACTTTATTAATGTAAATGTTTCCGCAATGGTCTTACACAATTTCTATTTGGACATTAGCTTGCAATTTTTACAATGAAGTACTTTCCTTGGCAAATTGAAAGCTGCTAATTCCGTGCACACCATTATACAAAGCAAAGGAAGATGCAGGCAATAAATCAAGGACAGGATTGACTTTCAGCTCCTGAAATCCATCACCTCTACATTTATGGTATATTGAAACCTTACCATGAAAATGCACACAAAAAAATGTCATTAGACATATAATTTATCAACAAATGGGTTTCTGTCCCTGTCTGTAGGCATTTAATGGAAGATATTCAAATATAGACTTTTATTTATGAAACAATATAAGATCAGATGCACAAATGGCTTTATTCCTTTTCACTTAATAGTGAATTTATCATATCACATTTCCCAGTGCGCCTGAACTCCAAATAAACTCCAAATCTCAGCTCTGCACTGATGTAGCCAAACAAACCAGCTGAATTCAGGCAACCTCTCGATTTAGTCTATGATAATTCATTCCAAGACTTGTCTCTGGGGTCTGAAATCTTGAACTGCAGCCTGTGCTGGACTCAGACAGGCAGAACACACTTTTCAGATGTTTTTGTAGGATTTCCTTCTTTTTTTTTTTTTACCCCAAAGGATTACATTGAAGATTGTATTAATGATTGCATGCTGTTGATGTTTTTCAAATCAGAAATGCTGCCTGTCATTTCTGCACATAACAGAAACCGTCCATGACTGTAAAAGCATGTTTAATCTATGGATACTCTCAATTTCTAATGACATGCATGAGCATGTGCTAAGGCTGCACTGATCCTGAAATTATCATCATCAAATTGAAAAGCAATCAAGTGAATCTTGTGGCCAGCTTGTTTGTTTGTTTTTTAATCAGTTGCTTAAAAAAGTTTAAAATTAGCATATTTGGACAGTAAGTAAACATTACAAAAACTATTAATCAAATGAATTAAGTAATACAGAAGAACCTGAATGTCTTGGGAATGATGGTCATTTGCAGCTCTGAAGCTGTTTGTAACTTTGAAAGGGATGTCAACATACACCAATTTAACCTTTTAGTGCATGGGCTTGATGAGTGGTTCTTGATTAAAAATAATACATTTTGCAGTTATTTGATTCTGAGTGATGTTTTCTTCAAACACGATTAAAAATAATGTTACATTTTGCAGTTGATTTGACATTCTGTTAGCCATGTCTTTGATTGTCAAAATTAATAAGTTCCTAAATAAATGAAAAACGTTTATTTATGTTTTTGATGCAACCAATGTTATTTGGAGAGATTTTTAATTTTTTAATTTAGTCTGCAGTCTTTGTGTGCCATCATGTCTTGTAAAACTATAACATAAAAGCGATACGATTAGACTATAGCCGTGCTGTTATGATACCAAAATGTTGAGTAACATTATTTGCTCACACTGTTGTTCATGATTTATGTGTACACAACATCTATTTTTCTGCGTCAAATTTTTGCTAGCTTACTACTAGCTAGCTAACATAAGCAATGATTGCCTTATCATAGTTCAGAACATTCAGTTCTAGATAGAATGTAGACACCACTGAACTGTTGTATTTTGTTCTGGGCCATCTTCATAACAAACATTATGTATCAATAGTGCTAAGACATGCCCCGTTTTATCAATGGAAAATGTGATTCATTTCGATTTAAAGAATTTGATGAAGCGTAATTGCCATCTACATCCAGGTTCATATTACAGTTGGTTTCCCCGGCTGTAACTTATCTCTTGTATCTCTGAGGTTTTACTGTAAATAATAGGCACAATTTGCCTTGAGATACATACACCCATGTGTATCTCTGTGTATGTATGTGCTTTTTAAATTATTATTATTTTTCTTATTTGTTTTGATTATTTTGATTTTCTCGTTGATTATTGTTGTTTTTTTAGATTATTTCTCTGATCTCAAACATTGTATTTTTGTAAAAAATAAAAATATATTTCTAAAGTTTCCCTTCAGGATAAAGCACAAACAATCAGCTAGACTGAATCCAGTCCTAAATGTCATTAGCACTGAACCCTGATGTCATAATTCTTTCATTTCTGGAATGCCATCAGTTTCATTCCATTAGTGCGTATAAGCAGGGAGTGGCATGGAGCACAGTTCATCCAGAACATGGTTTTAATTGAAACCTTTATAAATGAACAAACATAATATTTCGCAAATCTACAATGGGTACATAATTATTCAATTCAAAGTCAGCACATGCACAATTCCTGGTCGCATAATATAGGTATTGGTTGAAAGACAGCAAAAGATTCATGATTACTGGAGGCATTTACAGTACATTAACCAAAATCATCAACATTCATAATATGAAAGAAATAGCAGTCATTCAGAGCATGTACCTTGCAGTGTCCAGTGGACCACACTCTCAATATGTCTGCATGTACTTGCATGTTTGTTTGCTTGTTTACATGTTTGGCACTTTTGTATTTGCATAGCCAATCACTGCATGGAAACAGGAAAAGGTGGGGCTTGACATCTGAGGTCCCTGGGCAGATGGCAGGAGCTTACAATCACCACTGTTTTAAATAAATCAATGAAATATAACATTCTCCAAGAGGAGATTAAGCAATATTATTATACTTGATTAATTCAGCATTTTAGGGATGGAGCAGTGAACTAATTTAGTTGTTTCCCACATTTGTCTCTAATATCTGTGGCATGTAATATGTGCACAATTCTTTTATCTAAAAATGAATAGGATGATAATGAACACTGTTGGTTCAAAACTTGATTTTCAGAGTAAAAGCAAAGGTGCACTCAACACACGCAGCCAGAAAAGTAAAAATGAGAATGCAAGACCAAGAGAATAGTAAGGGAAATGTAGAAAGAAGAATAGAATGACCAAAAGCCATCAACAAGCCATACTTTAAATGTTCAAATGAGGGGGAAAGGAATCCCCCCCTCTCTTCCTAGCCGCCATGCATGATTAATTTACAGTTAAGGATCAGAGGATGTCTTCCACTAGGCAACTGCTGGTATTTGTTTTATATGGTCGTGATAAAACTTTAGTCTAAAGCATCCTAGCGGTTTCTGAGTGGTCAAACAGAGAAAATATAACCTCATCTTATGGACAAAAGTTAGCTTATCATTTTATGTCAGTACATGATTTAATTCATGAGAGCTTAGTTTGTTGTTCCAATTGCAGAGCCACGCACTGTTCTACTGAAAGTGTGTTAACTTGTAAAAACTATGAGCTGTTATTGTCAACAGAATTGTCATTGCAACATATTCTTGTAAAAAAAAAAAAAAAAGATTCTTAACCATTTCAGGAGTACTGTCATATATTCTAGATCAGGGGTGTCCTTTTTTCCACTGAGGGCCAAATACAGAAAAATCTGCGAAAGGTTTTTGCCACTATTAGAGCTGCACCACCATTTTTTCACGGGGTGCTCGCTTCCTGGAAAAAGGAGGACCAGTTAATTATTTCGAAATCAGGTGTTTAATGAATACGGGTGGCTCCACTAGTGGTGAAACTAAGACACTACAACTCAGTCAAGTGGAGTTTGAAGACGGGCCATATTCCATTATGATTGTAATAGATGACATCATAAAGATGGACCAGTAGCATCCTCAAAGAACTGTACAATTCCAGAGTAGGACACCCTGATGATAGTTCTAGATGATTGTAATAGATGACATCATAAAGAGACTCTGAAAACGCACTGTCATAAAAACTGTTAAAAATGTTTCGTCTTAGTTATATTAAAGTGTTTCAAGTTTATTATCATTATTATTATATACATATTTTGTCTTTAATACACTCTATTTCATTTATGTGGCGTCACTGCCTCAATAGCTGTATCGTTATTACCGTGTGGAGCAGCTTAAGACCAACAGGAAGGACCCAGTTGAAACTGTCATCTGTCCTGCCCCTGAGTTTGCACTGAAATGTGCTGGTACCTCATCTTCCTACATTTATGAAAATTGCATGTATTTATTTATTAGTATCACAGAGTGGTGTGACCATCGACTCATTCTACATTACCGTACTTATCAAACAGTATGAAAAATCTTCACTTTAAGCTTTAAGGTTTTTATGATTTTACACTAGTAAGTAGACCTTTAAGAAAGAAACTAAGTGAATCTGTATGTGGAGCATTGGACGAGCTTGGGTATGAGTGACAGTTTAAAATACCTTAACTCAGGGCTGGTCAAATTATGCAGATTCAGGTCAGGTCTTGTGAGCTCACACATTTATAAATCTTTCTGTAGCATCGCCAATAGATGTTCTAATTTTCAATTACAGTAAAATGGCTAAAATGAATTAACTGTCATTTTACCAAGTATCCATTACATCAGAATATGTTTGGAGATTAAGGTGAGCCATTACTTAATTTGCCATTTCCCTGTCTGGCCCCTCCCAACAAAAGCTGCTGGCGTGGGGCCTGGTTCATGGGAAAGGAGGGGACATGAATGCATCCTCCTTAAAACTGGAAAAGTCTTCACCACTGTCAAATTTACCACACACAGCCCTGGTCCATGTCCATTCAGCTACACTCTAGATGGCTTCCTCATTGAAAACCAATGTGACCGACCTCCTGGGGTGGTGTAGCGGTAAGAACGTCCGACATTGCCCACTGTGACCGGTGTTCGACTCCACCAGGTCGCGCCAGATTGGCTCTGGCTGGGAGTGCCACCAGGAAGTGGGAGAGGGAAGCTGATGTGAGCTCACTTCATATATGAGTGGTCCTGTGTGTTACGGTGACCATGGCGGGTGCCGGCTCAGAGGAGGCGGTGCGTTGCCCACTACCGACTACAGCAGCAAGCTATCATACAAAAGGGGGGATAATTGACATAAAAAAGAGGGTATAATTGGCTACTAAAAATTGGGAGAAAAAATGGGGAATAAAAAAATATATAGAAAAAACAGATGGCTGGCTCAGGTATGTGACGTAGGGTGACTTTCAATACACAGACTTGGCAAACATAATGAATATTGATGAATGGGCAGGCAAGGTACTTCTGTGTGTGCAATATTTCAAATATTTTTGTGGTAGTTTTACTTCAAAATGAAGTGCAATCATATTGCATCTTTTATTACACCTTGAAAAATATAAAAAGCTTTTTTTTAAAAAAAAAAATCCTGCTGGGCAGGCGTTTTGGTAGGAAGGAACAATTTCCTTCCTCACACATGAATATCGATGAAAAACTCCAACGATGAGTATTCTATAGAACTTGTGGTGTTCCGTTGGGCGACACTCACGGACCTTGCAGAGGGTGTGGGCAAGTTAAATAACCCGGAGGAGGCAGTATTACAAACAAAACGATTACTTTATTCAATTAATCTTGACAAACAAAAAAGGGTGGGGTATTTGGGGGAAATTCAAAACACGTAAAGTCCACAATCCTTATCTTTGTCTTTGTTCAAAATTCAGTGTTGAAATCCAGGTCAGTTCCTCACACAATCGGTACACAAGTGGGGTCCTCAAATAATCCAATTCAAAACACAGGCAGAAATCCAAAAACACGCTCCAAAAACACTCTGCGACACACTCTCCACAACACACTCAAAAATCACTAACCTACTCTCTCCTAGTGTAACCAAACACAGTCCTTTAAATAGGCCTCTGTAGTGCCTTCAGCTGTCCGTAGCCCTCCGGCTTTACGGGCTTCGGCTGTGGGACTGCAGGTTGCTGGGAAATACAGTCTTTTCTGGCTCCAGTGGCTCCAACGATTTAAAGGGCCAGGCAGCCATTCCCTTAGGCAGCCGCTTGGGATGCCACAAACTATATATAAGTGCTTCCATTTCAATGTCCATATGATTTGGTTTTTAAGGTTTTTATCTGATTGCTTTTTTATTTTATTTCATTTTTTCATATACATGGTAAAATGTTTATTTTCACACATATACTATGTTGGGGGTTGGGTGTTATAAAAGTATGCAATAAGCTTCCAAATATATAGATTTAGTGACTAATAAAAAGGCATATTAATAAGGTCCCAATTTCAAAATCCAGAAACTTACATGTCACATAAAAATCTGCATAATCAAGTGATTTTAACCTTTTGTAACCAGGAGGGCCAATTGGGAAGTTCCCATTTACAATCATAACCTTTCAAATAACATAAAATAAGCTAGAATATGGCATATAATATATAATATATCACAATACAAAACAATATTTATGTGTGACATGATATGAGTATGACATGAACAGGGATAAACAGGGTAGATTGTTGTGTTGAGTTATGCAGACCTGGACCCAAATGCAGACTCAGAACGAGGGTAGGATTAGCGCTCCACACAGGAGGCGTTTAATTCGAATATAAACAAAAGGCGACTGGAAAACACAGTCAAAACGTAGGCAAAACAGAAATAAACAGGACAGCTATAAAACTGGTAAAAAGACTAACAAACAAACGAACAGACTAACAAACAAACGAACAAACCAAAGTATTAAGTATAGGATAGAAAACGAACAGGCAAGACTGGTAAACTGGGGAAACAAACGAGAGCCATACGGGAATTACAATGGACGGATCGGCGCTGAAGTGAGTGCGAGCTCAACATAAATAGGCAGGGTGAAATAACTAAATTGGAACAGCGTGCAGAATGTGCAAGGGAATGGTTTGTGACAGGCTGAAAACATAACGAGGGAACACAAGACAAAATGCGGAAGCGGCGAAGCCGCGCCCCGCAAAAACACGTAACACAGGGTGAACGCAAAACAAGACATGGCACGCAAGGAAAGAACTGGCAGGAAACACAAGGGAGGTGGACAGGACGGGACGGAGACGTAACAGTACCCCCCCCTCAACGGGAGCCTCCTGGCGACCCACCAGGCCTATTCTTCTGAGGGTGGGTCCGGTGGAAGTCCCGAATGAGGGAAGGGTCGAGGATGAGCTGGCGGGACAACCAGCTCCTCTCCTCCGGGGCCATAACCCTCCCAGTCCACCAAATACTGGTAGCCCCGACCCCTGCGACGAATGTCCAGGATGCGCCGGACAGTGTAGGCTGGGGCGTTGTCGATGATCCGGGGGTGGAGGGGAATGGTCGGAGGGCACAGAGGACTGGACGTGACGGGCTTGACCTTGGAAACATGGAAAACGGGGTGAATCTTGAGGGCTGGAGGGAGTTTGAGTCTGATGGCAGAGGGGTTGATGATGGTTTCTATCAGGTAGGGACCGATGTAGCGTGGCTGGAGTTTCTTAGATGTGGATTGGAGGGGAATGTCTGTGGTGGAGAGCCAGACTTGCTGACCCGGGAGTGTATTGGGGGCTGTGGTGCGGTGGCGGTCCGCCAGGCGCTGAGTGCGAGCGGTGGAGCGGCGGAGAGCAGAGCGGGTGTCCTCCCAAATCCGTTTGCAGCGCCGGATGTGGGCTTGCACCAACGGGACGGAGATCTCCTCCTCCTGGGCCGGGAACAGGGGGGGCTGATACCCTAGGGAGCATTCAAAGGGGAGAGACCGGTGGCAGAACAGGTTAAGGCATTGTGCGAATACTCCACCCAGGGTAGCAGTTTGCTCCAGGAGGAGGGGTTCCGGTCCGTGATGCACCGTAGTGCAGACCCCAGGTCTTGGTTGGCCCTCTCAGTCTGGCCATTCGTCTGGGGATGGTAGCCGGAGGACAGGCTGACGGAGGCCCCCAGGGCCTGGCAAAACGATTTCCAGACATGGGAGGAAAATTGAGGGCCACGGTCCGACACCACGTCGATGGGGATCCCATGGAGACGGACCACGTGCTGGACCAGGAGCTCTGCGGTCTCCGAGGCTGAGGGAAGCTTGGGAAGGGGAACAAAATGGACCGCCTTGGAGAAACGGTCGACAATTGTTAGGATGGTATCGTTACCTTCCGAGGGGGGGAGTCCACAGACGAAGTCCACTCCAATGTGACTCAAGGACGACCTGGGATAGGCAGGGGACGGAGGAGACCGCTGGCGGGCTGGTGGGATGCCTTGCTCCTGGCGCAGATGGTGCAGGCCAGCACGAACGCCCGGGCGTCCGCGGCCATGGACGGCCACCAAAAGCTGCGTTTGAGCAGCGACAAGGTGCGCTGGAACCCGGGGTGGCAGGCCAGACGGGAGGAGTGCGTCCACTGCAGGACCTGGGAACGGACGGAATCAGGGACAAACAGGTGAGAACTGGGGTTGGGTCTGGGGTCAGGTTGAGTGGCCTGGGCATCCCTGATCTGACTCTCAATCTCCCAGGTCACCGCAGCAACCACACAGGAGGGGGACAGGATGGTGTCAGGGCTCGCCTGTCTGGCTTCCGGAGGAGAATAGGCGGGAGAGAGCATCGGGCTTCAGGTTGCGGGATCCGGGTCTGTGAGTGATGGTCAAATTGAATCGGCCAAAAACAGTGCCCACCGGGCCTGGCGAGAATTTAGTCTCTTGGCAGACTGGATATAGGCAGATTTTTGTGGTCCGTCCAGACGATGAAGGGTTGTTCAGTTCCTTCCAAAAGATGTCGCCACTCCTCCAGGGCGAGCTTGACCGCCAGCAACTCCCGGTTCCCAACATCATAGTTGCGTTCGGCAGGGGACAGCCGACGGGAGTAGAAGGCGCAGGGATGGAGTTTTTGGTCCTTACCCGAGCGTTGGGATAAGATGGCCCCTACCCCGGAGTCCGAGGCATCTACCTCCACAACGAATTGACGGGAGACGTCAGGATGGACCAGGACAGGAGCAGATGTGAAGCGGTTTTGAGGTTGGTGAAGGCGGCTTCTGCTTCAGGGGTCCAGGAGAAAGGGATGGATGAGGAGGTGAGTCTGGTGAGGGGTTCGGCTACCCTACTGTAGTCCCGAATGAACCGTCGATAGAAGTTGGCGAATCCTAAGAACCGCTGCAACTCTTTTAGTGACGACGGCTGAGGCCACTCCACCACCGCCTGGATTTTAGCCGGGTCAGGTTTCACCTGCCCACACTCCACAATGTATCCCAGGAAGCTAACCGAAGAGACGTGGAACTCACACTTCTCCGCCTTGACGAACAATTGGTTCTCCCACAGCCTCTCCAAGACCTGCCGGACATGGGTCGTGTGTTCCTGCAGGTTGCGGGAGAAAATTAAAATGTCGTCAAGGTAGACGAATACGGAGCGGTTGAGGAAGTCCCGGAGAACATCGTTAACCAATGCCTGGAACACAGCAGAGGCGTTGGTAAGCCCGAACGGCATCACCAGGTACTCGAAATGGCCCAGGGGGGTGTTGAATGCCGTCTTCCACTCGTCCCCTCTCGGATCCGAACAAGGTGGTAGGCATTCCGGAGATCCAGTTTGGAAAATATGGTGGCCTCCTGTAGAGGTTCGAAAACAGAGTTGATGAGGGGCAGAGGGTATTTGTTCTTGATGGTGATGGAGTTGAGGCTGCGGTAGTCGATGCAGGGACGGAGTGATTTGTCCTTCTTGGCGACAAAGAAGAATCCTGCACCGACTGGGGATGAGGAGGGTCGGATGATGCCTGCAGCAAGCGAGTCGTGGATGTAGGTCTCCATAGCTGCTCTCTCCGGCCGCGAGAGATTGAAGAGACGACTGGAAGGCAGGGGAGCCCCGGGAAGCAGGTCGATGCCGCAGTCATAGGGCCTATGAGGTGGCAATGAAGATGCTCGGCTCTTGCTGAACACCTCCGCTAGGTCGTGGTACACGGGGGAACCGAGGACAGGTCCGGAGGAGTCAACCTGGCAGGAGGTGAAGCGCCCTCCGCGGGCGCTCGAGCAGACTGGAGACAAGTGGCGTGGCAGTAGGGGCTCCAGCTCTGGACCTTGCTAGAGACCCAGTCCAGGTGAGGGTTATGGAGTCTGAGCCAGGGTTGACCGAGGACCAGAGGGGACTGGGGTGAAGAGATGACCAGGAGTTGGATGGTCTCCCGGTGGTTGCCGGAAAGAATGAGCTGCAGGGGTACGGTAGAGTGCGTGACCTGGGCCAGGAGGTGCCCATCCAGTCCGTGGGCCTGGAGAGGGACAGCAAGGGAACGGGTGGTGATGCCAGTCTGTTGCACCAGCTGGGCATCAATAAAATTTCCATCCGCCCGGAGTCCACCCAGGCGCACAACGGCAGGGGTTGACTGTTCCAGATGAGCGTGGCCCTCAACTGGAAACGAGGCTGGGCGGCTGCGGAAGACGCGGTGTGGCTCACCAGTAAGCCCAGCTGCACGGCCTCTTCAGCTACTAGCCCGGGACGGATTGTTGCTTGGTGGTCCGGAAAGAGGGTTCAGGATGTGGAGGAGGAAAAGAGCTTGTCGAGGTGAGGCGACTGGTCTTCTCCCTCCGACGCGCTCCAAGCGGTTGTCGACTCTGATGGCGAGGGAAACCAGGGCGTCGAGGAGTCAGGGTAGTCCCTCGTAGCCAGCTGATCCTTCACCATCTCTCCTAACCCGTTACGGAAGGCCCCTTGAAGCGACGCGTCGTTCCATCCGGATTCCGCCGCCAGGGTCCTGAACTCCACCGCGTACTCCGCCACGCTGCGGTCCCCCTGGCGGAGATGGAACAGGCGTTGGGAGGAATCTCTTCCACCCACCGGGTGATCGAAGACCTTCCTCATCTCTGCCACGAACACGGAGTACTGGGAACTGGCTGGGAGCTGGCTGTCCCAGATGGCAGTTGCCCAATCCAGCGCCCTCCCCCCAAGGCAGCCCATGATAAAGGCGATCTTCGCCTGATCTGAGCCGTAGGAGGAGGGTTGTAGGCGAAAACCGAGGTCGCACTGCATCAGGAACCCCTTGCAGTTCCCCAAATTGCCATAGTAGCGGTCCGGGTGGGGAATGCGGGGTTCCCTGGATTGCCCAACCGGCAGGCTGGCAGGTAGAGTTGGCGCAGGAGGGTTGTGAGAAGCAGTCTGCGCAGGAAGAGGGAAGCTGGCGCGGAGTTGGGACACTTGTTCCCCCAACTGGGAGATATGGCAGTTCAGATCCCTTATGCGTTGCTCCTGCTGATTCATGCGAGTCTCTTGGCAGGCAAGATGATACTGGAGCTCGGTCGAGTCTGCTGGGTCCATACTGGCCGATCCGTTCTGTTGTGTTGAGTTATGCAGACCTGGACCCAAATGCAGACTCAGAACGAGGGTAGGATTAGCGCTCCACACAGGAGGCGTTTAATTCGAATATAAACAAAAGGCGACTGGAAAACACAGTCAAAACGTAGGCAAAACAGAAATAAACAGGACAGCTATAAAACTGGTAAAAAGACTAACAAACAAACGAACAGACTAACAAACAAACGAACAAACCAAAGTATTAAGTATAGGATAGAAAACGAACAGGCAAGACTGGTAAACTGGGGAAACAAACGAGAGCCATACGGGAATTACAATGGACGGATCGGCGCTGAAGTGAGTGCGAGCTCAACATAAATAGGCAGGGTGAAATAACTAAATTGGAACAGCGTGCAGAATGTGCAAGGGAATGGTTTGTGACAGGCTGAAAACATAACGAGGGAACACAAGACAAAATGCGGAAGCGGCGAAGCCACGCCCCGCAAAAACACGTAACACAGGGTGAACGCAAAACAAGACATGGCACGCAAGGAAAGAACTGGCAGGAAACACAAGGGAGGTGGACAGGACGGGACGGAGACGTAACATAGATGGTGAATATAACTAAAAAAATGGATCAGTTATCTTTTGTGGTGGTTAAATCTGTGAAATGGAGGAATGTAATTTGAGGGGTTCTAAATGTAGGACTGAACAAAAATGTGAGAGGAGAGAATGTTTAATATGCACATGAACATATTTCAATGAGCCCATTATTTACTGGCCGGAGAAAGCAGGTGTAAACGTCATTCAAGCACATTGACGTGGCAGCTGTTATTGGATTTAGGAACATAAATTGTCACAATGGTAAGGCTGTGACAGGAAAGCGTTCTCAACATATATCACAACGTTTGCCATTCCTGAGGAAACAACATAGTAGAACCCTTGAGATCATAGGCGCCGATTTATGTTTCTGCCCGTGGGTGCCGCGCAGCGTATGCTAGGTGGAGTTTGCTATCAAATCAATGTAAATTTGGCTCCGTGCATAATTTTCCCCGTGGGTGCTCGGCCTTCTCCGTGGGTGCTCCGGGGCCCGAGCACCCACGGGATCGGCGCCTATGCTTGAGATACAAACACATTAGGAATGGTGGTTGCTCAGAATTCTGAAATGTTTGTAAATTTAAAAGCAAATGCTGTATTGATTAGCATAGTTAGTTACATTACAGTTGCCTTATTTTTATGATAGACTACTCTGTTTGTAGCTACAATTATTTGTTTAAATCAACCATTAATCAAACCAGCAGTAATAAGGATCTTATTAAAACATTCTTCATTTTTTTCTACGTCGGCTTTCCAAACGTCTCCTTCTCAGCAATCTTCTAGAACATGACAGTATTTGCAAAACTGAGAGACGGTGACTATGAAGGCTGAAATGTAAAACATACAGGGAAGCAATTTTTTGCATCCATGACACCAATTAGCTGCTGTCCTGAGTAAATCTGATCCTTATGAACGGAACACTGGTTTTATTTTAATTTTAAAATATATACTATTTGTATACTATTTGACTTTAGGCTACAGTAAGGTCAGTGAATCAGCATTATGTAACAGAATCTTGACTTGGTGTGGAATTGCCCTTATCGTATATATTATCTTGACAGTTTCAGTATTTTTGTAGGTGAAAACTACTAAATATGAATTGAAATATAAATGTTAAATTGAAAATAATTTAAAAATGTACCTTTCACTCATTGTTTTTTATTTCCTGGTGGTTGCAGTGCAATTCTGAAAAATGACAGATGCCACCCACCACTAAAAAAAGCTAGTTCTGCCTGCTTTGCACTACTTTTAAATACTCTTATAACTTTGCAATAAAACACTACAGAGACATGGTTTGATGGCAGGATTTAAAGGGCACAAGTATACCACCAAGACCCATGTTTCAAAACCTATGGAATATGCGAGAATGTATTCATGATATATACTTAAAGTACATGAAAATCCCCCAAAATCCTAATCCATGTCATACTGTACTTACTTGACTTTTCATTTTGACAAATTACACATCAGCCAGGGGTGAATTATTATATGTACACCGCATGTGCAGCTAATTTGGTGCAGATATATTCCAATTCTATAAGGCTTGCAATGCTTCCTGTGTGTTTGCCATTAATTCTCACCTGTTTCCTAAAAAGTGTCAGTACGACTTGTATATCGTGTTCTCAGTTCAGCTGTGCTGCCTCAATTGTAATATAAGGCAAATGCCAGCTGAGGCTCCCTGGCAGTAAAAAAATGGAATCTTGCCAGATAGATGTTTCGTGACGTGACCACGCATATCCGTGCACTGCAGGCGAGTGTGACTGTGTCTGCTGAAATAAAGGCAAACCAAACATGGGCAAATGAGGTACCATTTTAAAGGATTCGCATAAATACCTGAATTGGCATGCAATTGAACCTATTATTCCCCAGAATACAGAATACACACCCTTCTTCCTGGATATGTGTAACACGATTGGTACACGATATGCTGCAGAGAAAGCTACAGGTTAGGCCGTCAGCCAAAAACGCGTTAGCAACAACTTTAGCAGGCGTACTTTATAATACTTTATCAGATTCTCTCAAGTGTTTGAATGTGCTGTCTTGAAATCTAAAAGGCTAATTTATTTGTGGATGTGAAATGTTACAGAATGCAGTGACTGTATCAAAAGGGGGGAAATAAAGTTTATAATGTAGTACAGGGTGCATGGCACTGCAGGGGGGTCGCATTTTGTATTGCATCTGATAGGGCTCAAATCGGTGGAATTTGCTGCCAAAAAGTATAGTGCAGGTTTTTACCACACGTCAATGCCCATAGACTGCTATATGAATGTATGCATTATAGATTTGTGCGATGTGGCATTCTTGTGACCGGTACCAGTCAAAACGCTAGGGGGTGTCCGCAGAAAGGTTAAGAAAAACAAAGAGAGGGAGCTACAGCAGGCAGCAGCTCCCTTCTTTCATGGGTCAGAGCCAGAAGTGTTTGATTGTAAAAACATATGCAGCGGGGGGCATGTAGTTTAGTGACACCCGCCCCCCCGCGTGTTTTGACAAAGCAGATCATTTTTCCATTTAAGTGTAAAATATGAAGACCACCATAACACCATCATATACATAACAGCTTAGCTGTGGTAGGTTACTGTTCAAAAATGTTTAGCTTATGGGCACACTGTTTTATTTTTTTAAGTTAATTGAAAAAACTTTGGCGCTGATGCAATGAGAATTCACAATTCATAAATATTAATAATTGTAATTGTTTTGTTTTTTTTCTCTGCCGTTTCCTTAAAAAGTGCTTAATGAGTCTGGGAAAGTTGTTGTTATGCCAATTCATAATTGTTATGCTATGATCATAAAACTGCAGGGCATTTCATTTTTGTTAATGCTGAGGCCAATGTTACATGATTTGGTTTTACATTTGTTTGACAAACCAAGTTCGTTTAAGGCTTTCCAGTTTGGTAAGCTGTTATCACAAAACCAGTACAAGCCCACCTCCCAAATCCTGCTGTTGATGGCTCACTTGGCAACTCTGTACTTTCAAAGCTTATGGAGATTTGACTTATTAACATATTTTCACATTTTAACAGGAATACTATTAAGAGAATAAATACATTGTGATTTTGACTGGAGGGGGGTCCTTAAAAACGTCAGGTACACCCCAGTACACAAGTAATTACCCGAGCCACTACTGATGGAAACACACTCAGCTTTGATGATAAGATTCTTAGAACTATTACACGTCTGGTGTGTCCATTAATTCTTAACACTTCTTAACACTTCTTAAAAAAACCCTTTGTGTCATTCATCACAAAAAACAAACAAAGCCTTTTATAAATATTGTATTGACAAAATATTTGCAGTACCCTCCAAAAGTGTTCACATCCTTGATAAAGATGAGCAAATACGGCTGTATAAAATAAACAGTGCAGGTATTAAGCAATAGTGTATGGACAAAAAAATATATTAATTCAATTGCTCAGAGAAAAAAGATTTTGTTGAAAAAGATATGTCACAATTATTAATAATTTAATAAAATCCAACACTAAATCTTTATTAACATGCTACTTTTTTAAGTTCATCTAAATTTTAGGGAAATAGTATGGCCTTCCATGGCTTCTTGTTTCCCTGGGGTATAAAAATGTGGTTAAACACCAGCTGTGAAAAAAGTATGCAAAATAGTTCTTGAGTTAAAGCACAGATACTTTATTTAAAGTATGAAAATGTAGTGCAGTAAAACGTTAATATTTTCTTTAAAAATGTAGTGGAGTAAGAGTAAAAGTAGATACAAATAATAACACTTGAGTACAAATCTCCCAAAAAAGTACATAAGTACAGTAACAAAGTATTTATTTCCACCACTGAGCAACACCCATGTAAAATCCATTTGTCATCCATCACGATGGGGTATGGCAAAGTACATTCAGAAGAATCAAGACAGAGTGTTGTTGACCGTCAAAAGTCAGGGGATGGTTACAAACAAATAAAAACATGAATGACAACATTATAAGGTCAATAATTAAGAAGATTAAAACCACTGGAACAGTGGTAAACTTGCCTGATAGAGGATGCAAGTGCATCTTGCCCTGACGCACAGTGAGGCAGATGGTTTGAGGGCCACAGCTGGAGATCTATAAATCTACCATCAGACACCACCTTCATGGCAATAGGCATTTTGGAAAGGTTGCCAGAAAAAAAACTTTGTGAGGGCAATCAACAAAGCATCTGGAGTTTTCTAAACAGTAATGGAACTCTGATTGGACCTGGGTCTTATGATCAGATGAAACCAAAATGTATCTTTTTGGCCATACAAACCAGTGGCGGGCTTGGCATCTGAAGAAGGATGCTTATGTTGAAAAGAACGTCATACCTATAGGGAAATATGCTGGTGGATCCTTCATGTTATTGGGTTGTTCTGCATTTACTGACCCTGGGGCTCTTGTTATTAAGGCCAACGGAATCATGAACTCCAGAAAGTGCTAAGACGAAAACCTGGTTCCCTCTACTGGGAAGCTGAGACTTTGCCGGACATTGATCTTTCTTCAAAACAATGATCCCAAGCATACCTCAGAATTAACCAAGAAATGGTTAACTGGCCAAAAAATTACTTTTGCAGTGGTCATCTCACTCTGCAGACTTGAACCCCTGTGGTTTGAATTGAACAAGCACAGACCGAAGGATCTGAAGGATCCCCCCCAACATATTCACCAATATCATAAAACACTACAGAAGACAACTCAGTTGGGTAGGGGGAGGTTCACAAAGTACTAAAAACAGGGGTATCTTTTTGGGGAAAAATACTACAAAATCTCCTCTGAGCAATTGCATTAGTATAAAATAATATTATTTTCCCATTATTTTGAGCATACAATGTAGCTCATTACCCGTATTGTTTATTTTATATAGCCTTCTTTTTTCTTGTTAATTGAGGGTGTGCATACTTTTGCAGTGAAAATAGTGCTCAGGCGACGATTGTGATTGTTATTACAGTACACTTTGTAAATCCTGGAACACATCTTGTTTGGGATGACACGTCTGTAGAGGTGCCAGCTATGAATGATTATTTTAATTGCATTTAGCTTCCTTAGTAATTTCCAATACAGGGTGTGACAGGGGAATCAGTTTGTAACAGTTTTGTTTCCAGACAGTTAATGACCCTGTCGATACTTTTAAGCCTCACTGTACATGGGAAATGAGAGGGAAAAACAAAAGTATTGAACTGAAGATCAAATAATTAAAGACACTTCAGGAAAGGGAGGCACTTATCGCTGTATATCCTCTCACTTAAGCTGCATGTATATGACTGTGAACTTTTGTAATGCCCTATCCAGCCCAGCTTTTAGTTATATTTGTGCAACACTAATTGTTATGCTTCTGCCAAATTGCTCTTGGACATTAAGCAATTGGCAGAACTATTTTTACGAGCCTAAAACCATAATGAACTTTGTTCTTAACTTTTAATGAGCTAGTATTTCCCCCTTGCTAATAGTTCTTAAAAAGATATAGCTTGCTGTTGTTTAAGTTGTTACAGAGTGTATCACTGATAGGCTGGGCCTGAACCTTTAATAATGAATGGAGCATAATTCATCTTTAGGCTTGTGACGCATGTGACACCGAGTGACACATTTTTGCCCCTGTATGATTTAGATAATAATGAATAATCGGTCAGATGGCAAAATATTGATTCTTCATTTGACTTTAACCATTAGAAATCCACAAAGTTGGCCTGCACTTGTATTGCCACTGGTCTCCACGACAGTGAAGTGAAGTCCTTGGGGTGGACAAATCTTTCATTTGTGTCATGCAAAAACCTTTCTACAAAAAAAATGTAATTCTCAGGAAAAGATAGGAGAGGTGTGCAAGTACTGCATGTGCCCTGCAAAATTTACAGAATTTTAAGTTAAAACTGGTGTGAAAGGGAAATGTAAAATGTATACATTTTTAAAATCACTGAAACCCATTACTGTGCCTTCAGCACAACTGTTTGAGAGGATAATGGCTTCCCATTCAATATTTTAAAGGAGAACTGTCACAGTTTTCAATGTTTGCTCATTTCCGAATGTAATTGACTTTCAATGAGCTAGCTGCTGTGATGCCAGATACATAACTCCTGGGCGGTATTCCCCTATCAAACCCATAATATTATCATATATTACTCTAACCATTATCCTATTTCTACATAAATAAATGTATATATATATATATGTATGTATGTATACACACAGCTCGTGTGTGTGTGTGTGTGTGTGTGTGTGTGTGTGTGTGTGTGTGTGCATATAAAACAGGTGTTGTTCCTGATAAATATATATATATATATGTGTGTGTGTGTGTGTGTGTGTGTGTGTGTGTGTGTGTGTGTGTGTGTGGGTGTGGGTGTGGGTGTGGGTGTGGGTGTGTATAAAACAGACATTGTTCCTGTGCTCCTAATTAATCAATTATCATCCCATCATGCTTAGGCTCATGTATAACAATGCTGGGCAGGCCCAGTTGCCCATTATTTTGGCTACCATGGCTAGAACAAGAGATCTCAGTGACTGTTTGAGGGCTGATTGTTGGGACACGTTTAGCAGGAGCTTCAGTGACTAATACTTCTGAATTTGCTAATGTATCATGAGGTAACTGTGGCTAAGGTGATGTTGGCATGGAGGTCTGAGGGAAAGATATCATCAACCAGCAACTGTGGTTGAAAGCACATACTCCACGACCGTGATACCCGTGCATTGGTTCGAGATTCAAGGCATAACATGTCGGTGTTACCTTTATTTTGGAAGCAACCAATAGCTATATATATATATATATAGGTAGCTACCAGACAACTCCAAACCTTTTTGTGACGAGACTTAAAGATGTGCTTAATTTTAAATCAATATTGTTGCTATTTTTGTTAAACAACAGAGTTACAAGTACATTACAGAGCAAATGCAAAAACATGTACTATTTTTAAGATTGATGTGAGTTTATGTTATTCCACTAGCTAGCCCCCAATGCGGCCGGCGTAATATTCACAAATGCACACACACACACACACACACACACACACACACACACACACACACACACACACACACACACACACACACACACACACACACACACACACACACACACACACACAAACAAGCCACAACACTGCCTGTAATGCATGGACTCCAGTTGACATTCCCTGCTAATTTGATCCCAATCTGGAGAATATAAATTAAGCATGGCCAGAACTTTGGTTTAATTAACACTTAAAGATATCGAAAATTCATTAGATAAGAAGTTGTTAAAGGGCTGAAATTAAAACAGGTTCACTCAGAGGGAAAATACTGACAGATCATTCTCTGCTTCAAATGGAAGTACTTCACCTTTCAACCATGTTAGCATTCTAGCATTTCACAAACTCCCCAGTTTGGTCCGTACCTCAATTCTTGTTATGTGGGTGTAAAACATTTTTTTTTTAAATGTGGGGTACTGAAAATCTACAATACATTGGCTAAACATTGAAAATAAAAAACATTAATTGCGGAGAGCATTCTTGACACAATGCTACAGTAAAAACTAATTCTGAGGACATTGAAACAAGCACAAGTAAAAATCCATACACTTCTGCAGGCCCTAAAATGAATTATCTGACCGACCAAATATGAATGATCTGAAAGTATCACTGCCCCAAAATAATACCTTTGTCTGTGTGTTTCTCAGTGTGTGTATGTACTCCTTATGCATCTCTGTGTCCTCCTTTGTGCCTTTGTAGGCACATGTTACACATGTTTGTGTAAATATTTTTTTCTGTGTGCGTGTGTGTTACCAGTCCTCTCAACACATTTATTTCAGGTAATCAGAAAGGAAGGCTAAGAGGCTAAGACGCTAAGACGCTGGCCACTGCGACCGGGATTCGATTCCAGAATCAGCTCTGGCCGAGAGTGCCACTAGGGGGCGGCAATTAGCTGTCCGCCCCAGGGTGGGGGGAGGGAAGCCTATGCGATTTCGCTGCATATAGGAGTTACGGTGACGGCCTGGAGGAGGCGGTGCCAAGCCACATGTCGCTGCCGGGATCAGGACTACGGCAGCGAACTCGTAAGATATATGAGGGAGTGGGATAATTGGCGTGAAAAAGGAGGGTATAATTGGATACTAAAAATGGGGAGAAAACAGCAGAAAAAATAAAATAGAGGATGCACTTGGAGGATGTGTCCTGTCTTGTGAGGCATGCTACCTTTTTTTATGTAACATGCATTTTGATGTCAGTATCATTACTGTGTAGTCATGCAATCTTTCAGTGATCAGTCACCTTGACTGTGCTTAAAACTCTATTAATGGAGTGTTATTTCATGATTTCCAGAATGGTTCTTACAAGCTCTTCTGTGCATTTAAGTTATCATTTTCCTTTAACATAAAAAAAAACACTGCATACACAATGTCCTATATCGCGGATGACGGTAGCATGAAGCTGGAATGAGACGTTGCTTCTGCCACTGCAGCTGTCCATGGTTACGCACATCACACTTCCCTGTTCTTTTGTTCTTCTGCAGTGAATGAAGGAGGGATTAAGCAGGCCTCCAATTCCTGCCCAGACCCGGGGGAACCAGAAAATGGCAAACGCCTAGGCTCAGAATTCAGGTAAATCCCTTTCTGGAATGTGGAGTGAACACTGCGGTCCTCTCCCTCACTTTAGAGTTTGCTTAATTACACCAAAAAAAGGTCCTGGATGTTTTGGAGCATTGTACACCCATGTCTATCCTTTTTTCTCATGAAAGTGTGCTGCCCAGTAAGACATATATGTCACAATCAGCAAAAAATATTGTCATGCCTGATTATCAGTTAGCCATGTTCCTTTATGTTGCCTGTGTCAATGTCACACATAGGATCGCACGACAGGGAACACGACAAGGCCATGTACCCAATGGCAGCAGGCTAAATCAATCTGATGGATAGTTATTTTTTTTATAGTTTTCTTTTTTCTTTTTTAAAGTTTTATTTCAAAATAATGTGACATGATAACAGCAAGGTCTAGAACAACCCTACATTAACCTGAAACAAAGTCATGAAAATATTCAATTTTGTCTTTTGAAGAGACTTCATACTGCATTATTTATGCTTTCCGCTGGTGTTCTGCACCAAATAAATCAGAGATCACAGCTCCCCTCATGTAAGCAAAGCAGGGTTTATGGATTTCAGAATATGAATCAGAGTTATAGCACTTGGATAGATGGTGAGAGCAGGAAATGTGGTTGCCCATTATAGAATAAAAAGGAGTGAATATGATACCTGAACTTCAAAGAATAGCAATGTGGCAGGGGTGGCCACCCTGCCAGGTGATGAGTGGATTAAAGACCAACCCAAGAACAGAGTTCTAACAGGCCAATGGCCAGTTTATTAACCTTCTCCTTTTATAAAATAAAACAAACCACAAAAACAACAAAGTTAAATCGAAAACCATTAGTCAGAGGGTAGACCACAACAAAAAGAACGCACCTCTTCCTCCATGCCCCAAAACACTCTAATCAGGCATGGCATGCTGTGCTTTTATAATGGCCTAACGAAGGCAAATGCTAGCACCCGAGTTGATTGCTCATTAGCCTCAGGTGAGCCTGCCTGTAGGTGAGGCCGCTGCTGTTCAAGGTCCTGTAGTCTTCTCCAGGCTGTGGGAGGGAGCAGGCGCACCTGACAACAGCCAAAAGGGAGGCGCCTCCAACTCTCCCAGTGCCACACCCCTATATTGTTTGGACAGTTACATAGAAACAAAGACAAAATTAAGAGTAATCAGAGCCATAAAGCAATTTTCTGCGGTAAGGATACTGTATTGTAACTTGGCTCACCCTTGGTGTGTTTTGTCTTTCCTTGTTGCAACAGCCTCGGAGCCACAGCTCAGTTCACCTGCGATGAGGACCACGTGCTGCAGGGCTCGAAAACCATCACATGTCAGAGGGTGGCGGAGGTGTTCGCCGCCTGGAGCGACCACCGGCCCGTGTGCAAAGGTGAGCCTCCTGCTCTTCATCGGTACCGTGCACAGCAGTGCAGTGCAGTGTGTTTACAGGCACCATGTGAAAGATGCAACAATCACCTGAGCCCCCTCCACATTTATGAAACGGAGGGGTGAAGAAGTCAGACTGCACTCTGCCAAGATTAGAAGTTGCCACGGTGAGAGATATATCAATGAACACAGGGGCACCGGACAGTTGAACTAGCGTGGCTATATTTTATCTCAGGATGGTAAAGGCAGTCATGGCCAGGCCCGCACTGGTTTGTGTAACGTTGACACAAACAGCTATGTCTATTTCCTCCATTGCCTCAATAGCCAGAGAGCCATGATTCAAAACATTCCAGTTCTACTCTATAAGTGAACAATGGAAATTAAAATGTTGCAATATTTCAAGCCGACGGTTTAATTATACGTAATTAGGGACTAAAATGAGTTTGGGCGATGAGGACGACTCCAAGCCATAATTATTGTCATGGTATTTATACAGGGAGACCAGGAAGTGTTACTCCTCTGGGACCGTCTCCTCTCATTAATTAAGCATGCACCTCTGATTGTTTTTCTAAAATGCACCAGCATTGTTATCTTGTCATTTAAAATCTGTATATTCAATTCTGATATCAATTAAGTTTCTTTCCTGTCACTCGTCTGGAACCAGTCGCACCGTGATTGAACTGTCGCTTCCATTGCATGTCTGATAGCTCACATGCATCTACGATCAGTGGCTGTTGATGTATGGCCTGTACACCTTTAGTAAAAACCAATCAGTTAAAACCCTCTAGTGTGTTAACACCTTGCATGCTGTTTCAGATCCAAAACCTTCCTTAGATCGCCATTGCGAGTTAGTGGTGTTTTATGAATCCAAGCAGATTTCCCAAGCATTGTTCTGGGATCAGGTTGTTCTTCTTAAATAAGCCAAAAAGATCACATGTTCTCCTCCAACCTGTATTATTCTAACCCTATCCTTTGAGGGGTGTTGACGTATGTATGTTCATTCTCACTTGAGCGTAACAGAATGATCCATATGTAGTGAAGTGTATTACAAATGAACGAAATGTTGTATGTTTACTTGAGATTAATTGTTTATGTTATAATAGGGCAAAATAACTGATACTTTCCCTTGTGCAAATCAACATATTATAAGGTGGGAACACACACACACACACACATATATATATATATATATATATATATATTTTTTTTTTAAATGTATTTATTCTTTTTTTCCCTTGCACCCTGACATTGGTGTGTGAATTGGTTCGTGGGAAAATAATAATTAAAAGTGAGCAAATAATTTTTATTTGGAAAACTTAATTTAATCCATCTTGCATGCATTCAGTAAAATGTGTGCAATATTTGTTTTTCCCAGACAACTGCATTGGTTTCCAATCCCTGTGGAAGGTCATTCTGGGTGTAATTTAAAATCTCATTGAGTACGTATTGCACCATGAGCAACCCTAGAGCAGACTTGCATTGCCATGGTTTTCAGGAGTAATACAACATCTCGGGAGAGGCTACAGCATTAAGCATTAAGTATTTATAATTCAAGTAATTATAAAGAGTCTAAAGAGGCTGAGCTTAGTATGAGACCAACATAGTCAACCGTCGGTCCTACAGACCACAGTCGCTGCAGGTATTTGCTGAACCACCTGATATCAATTACATCTCCTCTTAAACTAAGGTGGTATACAAATCAATACGGGCATGCCGACTTGTCGGAAAATACAGATATCCTTCTGATTTCAGGCAATTTTACAACTGACAACAATACAACTATTTTTGTAGAAATCCGTAGTATTTTTATCCGATAAAAATATCTGAGACCTGAGTGAGTGAGTCATTTGTAATTAGATTTTAATTGGATAGTACTACTGCTGATAAATACATAAATACAGTGGTTAGCCAATCATTCTCATTTCATTCTATATTCTTATTTATCTGGCTACCTACACTTCTTGCTCCTAGCTAGGTGCTAACAACATAAACATAGCTAACGTTGACTACCACATATGCACGTAAGGTTATGAACATTGGGCTCGTGGGGGAGGGCTAATCAAAAGAAATAGAGGGTACAATTGGCCACCAAATTGAGAGAAAAATGGGGAAAAAATTTAACAAAACAAATAAAAAAATATTTAAAAACATGCGAAGCAACTCAAGTTTGATATAGTCCTATAGTTTGAACAAGTAGCTAAGTAATGCAAATATAGTTTTGCCTGTAGCTTCAAAGCTCTAGAAGGAAATAGGGTTTCATTTTTCATTAGTAAAATACAACCACAACAATAAGTAATCCTGACAAAGAGCAATAGTCTTGGCATGTTACACATTCATAATAATTATCCAGTTCTACTGGGTTCTAACTCCCTACGTTGCTGAAAGATGGGATACAATGTCAGATGGTACATAGCCGAGGACAAGGATTAGGAGTGTCCAGGAACCGTCAAGCTGAAAATCATTATTTTCTCAGCAATTTACAGTTGGGCAACAAACCATTGCACAATGCGTCAATTCACGGTAGATTCATAAACAATAGACAAATGAAAGATGCTTCCTGACAGTTAAACCTACAGCTAGAAATCAATGTATTTTTAAAAAAATGTACAGCTAGAAATCAATGCATTTTTAAAAAATGTATCCTTTGTGGGCTCATTTTTTATAGGCTATATCTGTGAGGGACCGAACAAGGATAAGGCAGGGAAGGAACGTTTATTGATCAAGCAAAATTCAAAGCCGGTAGTCAGAGTCAGATAAGGTACAAAAACGAAATCCAAAAAGAGTAGTCAAAGGCAGTCCAAAGATCAAAACCAAAAAGCAGATAAGCAAACAAACAAAATCGGAAGGCAAAAACTTGGAGTCAAACAGAAGGGGTGTCTCAGAAATAACAACAAACTCTGGCTTACAAGCAATCGGCACAGTGAATATTGATCAACGTTCTGACATAGGACAAGTGCAAACAAGGAACTTAAATACAAACGGGGAAGATGACACAAGAGGAATCAGGTGTGGCCGGGTGGGGAAAAGGGCAAGAACACAGGTGAGAACGATTAGGATCATTAATACAATAACAAGGGGAGACAAAAGACGTGGACTGGGAAGCACATAGACACAATGAAAATAAACGACCTGGAAGAGCAGGTAGACATGTGCACAGTTCGAAGGGCAGGAGCGCATAGATAGAAAACGCATGCAGACAATGCGATAGGAGAGAAAGATAGCAGTAGATAGAAACGCAAGATAATTAGTAATTAGTAAATGTTAGTAACGTAATCAAAATCCCTAACGTTAGAAGATTAGTTGGTTAGTACTATTTACACCTAACTAATATGTACAGATAGAAAGAAAGAAAGAAGGAAGTAAACGAGATAAAAAATTAGGCAGAAAACCGTATAGCCGAAATCACCCGAATAGTGCAATAACAAAGACAAGGAATGGATTACCGAATAACAAGGAACACAGACAGACGGGGAAACTGACGTGAATGAAAAGTGAAGCATGGAGAAAATAATAAAATACAAAAACAAGCAGAACAGAAGATGCAAAACATAACAATATCAGAGTATGATGGCACAGATAACGCATCCAAAGTGACTACGGCTATAGCGAGGTCTGCACACCTACTACTCAGTGATATCAGGTGTGATCAGTGCTAAGCAAAGCATCACTAAGCTCTAAGGTAAGCTTATTGGTCATTTTGTTTCACAGGCGATGTGGCCTTCAGAAACGTGGATCCGTGCTCTCAAAAAGACCTCAGCACATCAAGGTGCAACTAATCAGAAAATATCCTCTAACGAGAAGCACCAGCTTAACCAGTTCCCCAGCTGTGCATTTAATGTAAAGCTTAACCACTGAAGAGACTGTCAAGACATATCAGGTTAACACCAAAATGGGGAAGTATGGAGGATTTACCCACACAGGCTTTCCCTCACACACAGCCAACTGAAGCATACACAGTCATTTCCAAATACGTCAATATATAAAGTGATAATCATACTTGAACACTAATGCACTGAATATATCTGAACACATCACATGTTCATGATCACTGTTGAAATTAAATTAAAATAAATTAAATCCTTTGCTTCAAAACCACATACATGTGTTCATTTCTTCACCTCAGGCCAGCATACTACACTTAATTCTAATGCAATATGGCAAAGGCAACTGTACAACAAATAATGGAACTGGTATTTCCATCATTTGTGCATAGCAATTACTCAATTGCATTTCCTTGCTCTACTTGCTGTATTCCTATTTGCCCATTTGCATTTAATTCAAATGAAATACATCTGTCTCAACCCACATTTCCAAACAAGAGCTTTCATCATTGTAGGTGGGGCTTTATTTTTCTGTTGAGGGAGAACTGTGACGATCGTGGAAGCGTTTAGCTAACTCTGAAATGGTTTCCTGTAACCGTTCAAAATCAGCCTCATTAGCCTTATTTCCCTGCCTTTTCCTAAACCTGAGGTTATCACAGTTATCGTGCTTGTGATTGTCAGTAGGCTTCTCTCTCCAATCGCTAGGCTCCCCTCTACCCCAATTAAGATCCAAACGGAACATTTTGAGGATGGTTATGCGAACGAGAGGGAGGGGGAGGGGCTGAAGCTGTTGCCTGGGCACTTTTAGGCCTACACTTTCCCATGCTGTCTGTGCCGTGTTCCTAATATCACGTATGGACATATGATTAGCATCAACGTGTAACACAAGCATCTTGCTAACTGTTTGTTCAGATTGTACACAAGAAACCTTTGAAATTGACGTCTTCCTCTGCGCCTCTGTCATTTCTGCCCGCAAAAGAATCTCTCCGCAACCTTTCATAGAAATCCCATGGGGACTCCATACGACCTTGCTGATGGGCAGGCTTATACCTACCTATTTGGTGAAACTGTTACATGATTACCGCTACATGAGTACCCTACATGGGTCTTGCTCTGTCACTGGTCGGCTCCCCAGTATGCCGTGGCAACCACCATTGATTGGGCATGCAGGTGTGTCCTGTGGTTGACACCCCCTGCTTCTGATTTTTCCTCTGTAATATTCCATGATTTTTATAAACTTTTTTTGCAGAACATATAAAATATTACAAAGATCTGGGTACAAAGATCTGGGTAAGCAGACAATATAATTGTTTCTTTCCATATCTATTCATTATTAAATGTTTTTGTATGTATATATGTATGTCACAATTGCAATTTCCCTGATTTGTTAATATAATGCTGATTATGCTAATTTAATCTTATAAATGACTGAACAAATTTTGTTCAGTGCTACTTCTACATCATGCTGGCGCTGATGCTTTTTGCATTTACAGTAAAATCCATTCCAACAATTTTGAGGGTAAGCTCAATAGATTTGAATGAGGAGAGAATCATAAACGGTGTCTTGCAGTGGGTGAGGCTGGAGGGCTGGCTTCTCATTTGGCCGGAGAAGAAGAACAAAGAAGCAAAGCACTTAGGTCTGGGGATAATGATGTCATTGATCATTCTCCATGCCGATTGTTTCCTAGGTTACTTTGTTCATCTGTACTTCTGTCCCGTAGGCCCATTCTGTGTTCCCTGCTCTTGAATTAGTTCAATTTCCTATAGAGGTCAGGCTCAATGTCGAGCACCATAAAACAGCGAAAATAAGTGGAAAAGAACAGGATGCATGTACAGGGTATTTTATCAGTGGTTGTGGGTAGCCATCTTGATGTCCTGAAGCAGAGGCCGAGCATCCCTCTCTGAGAAACTAGCTTGGGAAAGTTTGTGATTAAAAGCCCTGATAGCAAAGAAAGCACAGTGTTCAGTGTTGGCTTTTAACTTGTGTTTTTAAGACAATCTATACAGAGACAAATAAAATATCAGGATGATAATGATTCTGACATCAGAATAATAATACATTTGTTTGTACAGTACTTATCATACAGCATGCTTACAAAGTGTGCGCTCAAATATATATATTTTTAAAAGCTATAATTAATAAGCAGCACAATGTACAGATAGAGACTGCAAAAGATTTCATTTGAATAACCCCTTCATTCTATATTGACCTTGCTTTAGATTTTTTTCCCTATGGTAGTTGAACTAGTCAACACAAATATTCAGAAAAAGCACACTGTACCTATCTGATTTTGGCTGTTGGCCTTTTTTATGGAAGGAGGGGAAAAACAGACAGAATGTAATTGTATTTTTTTGAAATAGTCTTTGTAAAAACGTCCCTGTTGCCTCTTACTTTACATAAATTATTTCTGTATCGTTGCTGAAGTGTAAACCCCAATGCCATGGTAGTTTGTTTCACAGTAATTGGACTGTCAGCCAAGGCACAAGAGCCACAGATATGAGTCATACAGGTAACCAAATCAACTCTTGGGACTAGCTAAGAAAGTAGCACATCGAAAATACAACCCGTGTCTATCTTTTCCAATCAGTGCTGTGTTAAAGATTGAAAAACAATTAAAGATCACAAGGGACTGGGAGCGATACTGTGTACGTATTCATGGGTAGCAGCTGTAACCTGCTCAGGCGGGGTGGGGGGGTGGCGAGTTTAGGCAGGTGGTTTGAGTAAGTAACGTGGTGCGTGAGGAGTGGAGTTGCTCTCCCGATGGAGTCCTTAGGTTAGAGCGTCCACAGTTCCAAGGTGACAATGTGAGACAGCGACACAGCCTGAGGTAGCGAGCACACAGGAGTCCCATTATTATTTTTTCTTTTCTATTTATGCTTTTTATTCCCCGTTTTTCTCCCTGTTTTTAGTTGCCAATTATACCCGCTCTTTTTCATGTTAATTATCTCTCCCCTCATATGAGAGGTTGCTACTGTAGTCCTGGTAGTGGGCGCTGTACCGCCTTCACCGTAACACACAGGACCACTCATATATGCAGCAAACTCATATCGGCTTCCCCCTCCTCCCTCCCTGGGGCGGACAGCCAATTGCCACCCCCTAGTGGCACTCCCAGCCCAGGAATCCCATTTTAACGCTTGGGCCATTGGGGCCTCACAGGGCGGGCACAATGCTCTCCAGCCCCCGGCACACGCCACCACGCATGCGTGGGCGGATCGGTGTCGCGGTGCACAGCTGGAACCCTACCCGAGTCCTGTCACTTCCACTGCTCTTCTCAAGTTTTTAGCACTTTCTCGCAGTGCTACCATGACCTTTCTAATCCCATTAAATTACAACCTCTGTGTCATGGAAGCATCTGTTTGTTCCCACGACAAAAGGCTGTACAAACTAATTAAGATGCCACTTGAAATCATGCAGAAAATTGCCTAGATCTATATTTTGCGGGCAGCCCAAGGGTACGGTATGTTAATCATAAATTTCAATTTAACTATATAATTGTACTGGGTTTTTTTTTGTTTTTTTAATC